>JAJJWW010009547.1:0-233073 GCA_023531295.1 Papaver armeniacum | reverse complement strand
GGTCTCCATTAGGGGTGTAAATTGGGCAGGCGAGCAGCCCGGCCTAATTATTAAATGGGACGGGACGGGCGGGCACCAACCGCTTACCCATCAAATTAAAGAAGTGAGCAGGCAAGCGGGCTATACTTACAAAATAAACTACCCATGACCTGCCCAAGCCTGTTAAATAATTTGGGCTAGGGCGGGCAGGGCCGGTCGGGCCTTGAATATACAATAATATTTTTAGACCAGAAAAAAAAGGCAACAAATTCTTATATTTAATACCTAAATAAATAAATACTTCCTAACAGAATCAATAAAATGATATTCAATGTCCAAATAGTCTAAATCAAAACCAAAGCAATAAAATTTACCTAAATTAATAAATACTTCTTGGATCATCTTTCAAGAGGAAACCCTATATTTTTTCACTATGATTAGCGAAATAAATTATATGCAGAAAGATATTTGGGAGAGATTGGTTTATCGAGTATATTATAAAATGGAATGAAGAGGAAAGGGACAACTAGGTCGGGTAAACGAGTAGATTAAATGGGCAAGCAGGTCGGGTAACTTTGACGAGCTAACGGGACGGAGTAAGGGCAGGAAAGACTTTTTAATTCATGGCCTTTGCCCGTCCTGTTATTTAAGCAGGATGGGCCGGCTAGCACTGTAAGGGCCACGGGCAGCCATGGGCTGCCATGGGACAGGGCGGTTGGTACTGGGCCAAGGGCTGCAGGGCAAAATTTACACCCCTAGTCTCCATATTTCCTCGTTCGTCCATATTTTAGGTGCTCGTTCGTGCATTATTGATAAGTACGGATTGCACCATTTTCTGGGGCTTACTCGGTGGTGGCCCAAATGCTAGAAAAGTGAATATCTATTCCTAATCCATAGAATTCAGATTGATGAAAGCCATGAAACGATGTAGTGAGATATTATGATGAAAATAGATTATTTTCTAGGAATTCAATTGATGAATATTGTGACTAGAATTAATCAATTGATGGCTCTATACTAGCGGGAAATGCATCAGGAGCATGATATGTATTCGAGAATCGAGGTATGAGATAGTAGAAGCATCATACTCGCTCACGAATATTTATTCTATATAGTCAGAGAACATTGCGACATCCTGAAGACGTTATCGCTCTATACTAGCATGCAATCTATGTAGGAGCCGTCCAATCACTATTGATTCTATACAGAAGTGAATACTGAAATTGCTCAGTAAATGAAATATGTTGAAATCTCAATTGAGAGACTTTAATGACTGCATATTCATGTGTGCTCTGAGAGTTTTTGTGACGGACAGGTGAATTTTTCCTCCCAACGGGTTGGATTTCAACCCGTCCAGCAAGGTCAAGCCCCGGTCGCGCCACTCAGAAATGGAAATAAAGACAATGGAATTATACACTCAATTTAGAATCCAACCAATAATTGATACAAGGCCAATGTTGAGAATAAAAATAATCATTTTTCGTAGACCACTTTGAATACCGGACACCATAGAATTAAACAAATTAGAAGAAAAATGATAGTAAGAAGCAATTATATTGACAAGCACTAAATTAACATTTCTTCATTTCCAATTATAAAAACAAATAAAATGAGACAATTCAGGTGAGATCCCATGGACCCTTTACACACAGTGACAACACATTTCAAAATGGGATTTTCATAAAAGACTAAGTAATAGTTAAATTTATAGTTTGGACATAAAAATCAACAGCCATAAATCACTTCTAAATTAAAAGGTATATATACGGTAATTAACTACACTCAATAATTTATATGTCCAATTCTAAGCTTGGATAAAACAAATTTAAAAGTAAAGCATAATGTAAAGGAGTGCGGCAAATATACAGTAAACGTAAAGGATAATCTATAAAATGTTTAAATTATTACATTTTCAACAAAGCAAAACAAAACAATTTAAACAAACGTCTACCGCCACCAACTTCAACTAAAGGGGTAGAAAACCAGGTCTATAGCGACATCACGGCAAAATGAATTTACAGGCTGACTTCGTGATGCACCAAAAATTAGCCCTTTCGCTAACGACTAAACTAAATTTCCCAAACAAACTATTCAAAGACTTTGAAAAAAGATCCCACCAAAATGTAAATATAACAAGGTCAGAAAGCAACATAAGACTACCCCAGATGATCCCCGTGATATACATATTATAGACACAAGCAAAAATACCAGTTTTGCTCAAATTTTCTTGCCGTAAGCTCTTCCCAAGCTTACTGCCTCAACCTCGCTTCGTACTCTGTGGGGGGAAAACAAAACAAAACGGGGTGAGCGAATGCCCAGTAGGGGTTACGGAAGCAAATAATAATATCGGCATGGAAATATAAATGCGTAAGCATGAAGCAGCAAAATGATAAAATAGAGAAAGAGATCCTTACGCAAATACCATTCAAACAAAATTCAGAGCCATAAGTAAATTTACTCTACTATTCATGGACAGTGCCACCGTCAGGGTAGTTCTGGTTACCAGCCATCGTTGCCGCAACGATCTTCCGGGTTGCCACCGAGGTGGTGGGGTGCCACTTAGGCCCGACGTTCCTAAAGTAGAGCCCTCTAGTTTCCAAATATAGTTGTTAAGAAGGAAACATCCACGAAGCACGTTATGAAAACCTCGCAAATCGATAACTAAATGCTTACAGAAATACAAGCATTGGCAGCAATCGTAAATAATTTGTGAATTAGATTTTCTCGAACACAAGAACTCCGTATGAGAGCGAGAATCATTTGCCACAGAGTAAGAAAACATAATCATGATTAATAGAAAGAATCCAAATTTCTGAGAATTACCAGTAATGAAGTATACCAACCAGTATGCGAAACAATCACATAATTCTCACAGATCTATGAAAAAATTCTATAAAACAGTAGGCCAACAAAGGGAGATGTCACACTAAAAAAATAGCAGACCAACAGACGAAGATATCACACTAGCATTTAAGTGCAAATTTGATGAAAAGCAAAAAGACAGCAAGATAAAACAGGTGGTTTCTAGATTAAATTCATAAAGCTATAAATCACAAAAGTCGACAAATGAAATTAAAGTCAGTACGTAGCAAATCCCTTGGTACATTTCCATTTTCTTTACACTAAATCATTGAAATTTAGTAGCGTCGGACACATGCATGGCACTGCTTTCATTTTAAACGCTTCATTTATAAGAAATCCAATGAGTAAAAGAAAGGCAAGGATGAATGGAAAATAGGTAAGCCAAAACAGAAAAATCAACACCCTTGTAAGAAAGTAAAAGACGATAGAAATCAGCTACTGCTATATGACGAAGAACACTAAGAAAATCGATATCAAAAGGTTAGACATGAAATTATGTAACCAAATTAGTATTGGGTTCAAACATTTTATGGCTTACGTGAACGATTGTTTCCAAAGAAGGACAGCTAATAAACAGAATTAGTATGAATCATAAACATGTATATCTTAAAAGTTAGTGTCATGCATGAATTTAAAACAAAACAGTAAAATCAGTGGGTCATTTTGTCGAACAGGTAAAAGGCTAGTTTGAAATTTAAAACATGACTTAGATTTACGATGGCAAAGCAAATCTTTATTGACTGCAAAACATTTTCACCTTTAATAAAATTATTTGTACCACTCAAACCATAAAAAGTGCAGTATACAATGAACAAAATACGGAAATTATATGTTTCAAGCCAAATCTCTTATCATTAAAAATCACCATTTTTGTCATTTAGACAAATAGCATAAATCATACAACATGCTCAATAAAATGACATTCACAATCAGCTGAGATGTAAGGACTCGTATATTATTAGCAACACAAAATTTAAAGCAACAAATCAAAGCACGATTGAAATTCCAAAACTACGGTAAGAAAAACCCCCTACCTTTGTGTAAGAAAAATTTAGCCCATAATGGAAGCTCCACTTCAGATTTAAAACCCACAATTCTTTCCTTTGCTTGAGATCCTTTTGAAATGAAATCAGTGGAAGAAGTTATATGGGAGAAGAAGAAGTATACGGTGGAAGAACCAAGAAAACAAGAAGGGGTATTTTGTTTGCATTTAGAAATGTTCCTGAGAAGAAAATAAATAAATAATGAAGGGACAATAATTTCCCTAACTTGCTTCTCATGCCCCTCACGTGGCACTCATGCGAGAAAATATATTTTCTGGACTTCTCAATTGTATTTGTATCTACTAATTATGCACCCTAACACCGCTAAGGGGTAATCCATTAAGTTAAAAACACCAATTCTAAAATTTAGGGGCACTCACCGCGTCTATACACACCCTATATTAGGATCCTTGCAGCAGTACTATCAGTTCTAACTTCCCACTCAAATGGGTTGAGTTCGGATCCAAAGTTAAATTGATATCTTAGTGTCGTTACAGTTTTGTACGCTTAGTCAGAGATCATGACATGAGGTTTGTACTCGGTCTGAATCTAAGATATGAATTTCACGTACGCGTCTGAAGCTAGGTCAGAAATATGTAAAATTATGATTTTACGATTTTAGCCTTCGTTAAAATCCACCATCAACATTAAGTCCCCTTCTTAGTGAGGGATAATCATGTTAAATGATAAGCACTTAATTGTGATTTTTTAATTATAAATGAAATAAGTAATTGAACTTGAGTCGTAAAAGAGGTTACCAGAATTCTCGCTCCAATGATGTTACGTACGAGCAATAGCTTGAATGAGGATCCTGACAGTATGATATAGCGATATCTAGCGAGCATGGAATGATGAGACACACTGCTGATTTGGGTGGTGAAATGTATAATTTTTGTGTATTTAACACTTTTCCCAAAAGGAAATCCTTGTTTAATTAGGTTTGAAATAAAAATTAGTATAAAAGGATGAGAAACCTCTTTTTTCTTTTTTAAATTTCCTCCCACCGACCGACCACCTCATCCTCCTTCATCTCCCTCGTCCAGATCGGCAAGAGGAAGGAAGAAGTTTATCGCCGGAACCCGGCCGTTCACCGTCCGCCAAATTCCGAAGACCGATTTATTTATTTATTTTGTTCTTGAGTTATTCACGTTAAATTTTATATATATATATATATATATATGTATGTATGTGAGCTTTCACAAAAAGTTTGCTTTAATAATGAACGTGCGTCCATTTTCGAAAAAATGGACGATTGTTAAAATAAATGAAGAGAGATATTCTTTTTATAAATTCACGTGAGTTTTCACGGCTGATTTTTTGATTTTTTTTTAATGGACTTGTGCCCAAAATTTTATTCGTGTGAGCTTTGAAAAATCAAGTTTTGATTTTTGAATAATAAACTTTGCTCGTTTTTGCAAGTGTTTGAATAACTTTTGTGAATAGCAGAACAAGTCTTTGAAATCACCAATTGCTAGTGAAATTGTAAACATGTAAGGGTTGAATTCTTAGTTTTAACGCATGTTGTTACCAACGTGTTTTGAATCCACACTTTTAAAACTTGAGACAATGGCGGCTCTGGTTCTAACCACGTCTCCGACTCCTATAGAAATACTCGAGAAACACCGACAAAAAAAGATGAGGAATTTTGCGAGATGTTCATACCAAAGTGGATCGACCTTTCAACGAGGCAAGAGAGTTGCTACGCGGCATGCCTCTTGATCATCTGAGAGTGGTTCGTGCTAAAATCTGTGCTTTCTTGGACTTAGTGGATGCATAAAAAAACATAGACGTGATGAAATATCACGGAAGGAAAGGCTGAAGATACAGAGCTCGCGACTTATCAACAGAAACGACGTCTGATTTAGCAAGCAAGACTAGCGGCAGAAGATGAAGTTCGATCCCATGCTGATGGTGTAGCTTCTGATTCGGATGCAGATGAGGTTGAGTTAGGGCTGCACATGGGCGGGTTTGTGCGGGTATTAGCTAAAACCAACCTCGCACCCACAGACTACGAGTTTTTATTTTCATAACCAACCCCACACTACAAACAAATAAAAAGGATTTTGTTACCCGCCCGCTACGGGTTGGGAGGGTTTGGGTTTAAACCCGCTTAAACCCGCTTTATATTCGATAATCATTCACACACATGTTTTAAAGTTTAAATAAACTACTTACTTAAGTTCTTGATAACTAAAAAAAACAAACCATAAACATAACTACATAACTCTTCATTGTTAAGATTAAACAAGTACTAGTGTACATAGTACACTAGTACCTCCAATAAAAACAAGTTTAAAGTTTAAACAGTACGACTACTTTAAAGTTCAGATTAAAACTTAAACAATAAAAGTTTCCAGACCAACAATAAGTGACTCATGTCTCTTCTATCATCTTCAAGTCTCTCCTCCTAGCATCCTCAAGGATCAAGGACTTCCGATTAGTTTTATCAATGGTGTATATCTAGCGGGTTTTTCGGGCGGGTTTGGGCGGGTATTAGCTAAAACCAACCTCGCACCCATAGACAGCGGGTTTTTATTTTCATAACCAACCCCGCACCCACAATGGGCGGGTTCGGATTAAAAACCCACGGGTTTAGCACGGGCGGGTTTGGGTATGATGGGCGGGTCTTGTGCAGCCTTTAGGTTGAGTATATCTGGAAACCTATTGAACGCAAAGTTAAGCCATATCCACCTAGTATGATGGAAGAATGATTGGCCAAAGATGATTTAGAGCCGAATGTGAAGAAGACGACTATTTAGACACAACTTATGATGATCCTCAAGACCACTTGGAAGAAGTTCTGATGAAAATTGAAGATGACTCTAAAGAATAGCTTGAAGAAGATTTCATGGAAGATAATGATCGTGAAAACGACGTTAAATCTGATGATTAGTCTCACTTGTAATCTTCCTAGGTAGTTGAACGTGTTTTAATTTTCGTAGTAGATGTCACCATGATCATTTGAGCAACTTTGCTTCATAAATATTTAATTAGGATTTTTGAATGACAATCCTTTTATTATATATCTTGCTTGTCTCTTTTACGCCTTTGATTGAATGAAGCGGACGAACGTCCATGTACATAAAAAATCGATCGTAATCCTTCGATAGGTCTTGTTTAGTGACGTCTATATGTTCATACTCTGGAAGTGCAAGACTGTGCAAACATTGTATGAGTTGGAAAAATGTGTGATATGCACGAAGATATTTTTCCTTATTAGGTTACTCTCCTATCCAAGATAATATTATAAATAATACTATTAGTCGGCTACCACGGTGACTATAAAATGAAGTGCATGTGTCAGGATAAGTTTGAAAAACTTCACTATTTATAGTCCAAGGTAGATTGGACACCAAGGAATTTCCATAACCGAAAATATTCTAAAAATATGCAATAAACACCAATTTTCGGTTTTGTCTAATTCCAACTAATATACTTCATGGATGAATATTAGATAGCGTACAAGTATACTTTTGTAACACCCGCATTTTTGGCATGGCGCATGCTCAAATATGCGTCATTGGCTTGATATGAAGATTCATTTCAAGCTTACGTTGCATGTTAAGAAGAATATTGGTCTAGAGCCAATATTGCGCCAAGTATGTCTCATTCAGAGGGATATTAGTCAAAGGCCAATATTTCTTTGGAAATGGCGCACTATGTTGGGCATATTAGCCAAGGGCCAATATTGCGCCAAGTATGGCGCATTGCATAGACTAATATTGTCCAAGGACCAATAATACACAATCACAGTGCATTACGGAGGCTACATTGGCCAAAGGCCAATATTGCACCAAACGGTGCATCGGGCCATATGGGAGGATGTCCTAAAACAAAGTAGCGGTATTATGGCGTATTTCACAGGTCATTGGCCTATGGCCAATATCGTACCAAAATGGTGCATCAGGCCAGAGAAGGCTTGCCTAGATAATATACAACCACCATGGTGCTTCATTGCAATTGGCCTACGGACCAGAAATGAAATTACAATCATCATGGACGGTTATTTAAAAATACATGGCAACAAACATGAATGGTGAAGCAAGCACGTCAAAGTCCTCCCCAAGTTTAAGTTGTAAAAATGTTCTTAAGACATACACAAGGAAGGGTAGTTGGTTGAATAAGGTGCATATGCAGACTATGCAAATTAAGGTTCATATCTTAGCCGGAAGAGCATAAATGATGCTTAGGCCTCATTTATAGCTGCACAGCCTTACTAATGGGGCATATGATTTGAAGGCATCACTATGCCATGTTGGGGAATAAATATGCATCAACTTGATGCATTTGACATAATGCCCTATATGGACCCATTATTGCTTGGCCACGGTCTTGCAACACAAGTTGGCTTAAGTTGTTTGTCTCGTCCTGGATGAATTAAGGTCAGTGCTTGATCCCTTTAGAGTAGGGGAAGGCTATGCATGTAGCCATAATGAGTTTCATTATTGCGAGTCCCAGCATTTTATCACTCATATCATCTAATATATTGTGAGATGATTGCGGCATATTGGCCTCTCATATCATCTGGCTCGATATTGCAACCGCAAGAGATAATTGTGGCCATACCAACATATAGGTATATATCAAACTCATATTTTGCATGGGGCATGCTCAAAATGAGTCATTGGCTTGAGACGAAGCTTCATCTCAAGTTTATGTTGCATATTAAGAAGAACATTTGCCTAGACCCAATATTGCGCCAAGTATGGCGCATTAAATTGGGCATATTGTCCAAGCTCCAAGTATGGCGCATTGCATAGCCAATATTACACAATCACGGTGCATCACGGAGGCTACATTGTCCAACGGCCAACATCGCACCAAATGGTGTATCATGCCATATAGGAGGATGGCCTAGCACAAAGTAACGCCACTATGGTGCATTTCCCAGGTAATTTGTAACACCCTATGTTTTTAGCATGGTGCATGCTCAAAGATGCGCCATGGCTTGAGATGAAGATTCATCTCAAGTTTCTGTTGTATAAGAGCTACATTGGCTAGTGTCAATATTGCGCCAAGTATGGCGCATTATGTTGGGCATATTAACCAGGGGCGATATTGCACCGGTTGATGGTGCATTACGTGAATTATATTGGCCAAAGGCTAACGTGGCACCAAATGGTGCACCAAGCTAGTAAGGAGGATGGCCTTTAGCAAAGTAGTGTTATGGCCTTTAGCATGTTACGCAGGTCATTGGCCTATGACCAATATTGCAACACAAGGGTGTGATAGGTGTATGATGAGTGCCAAATAGTGCATATTTATACACCTTTTTATTGGCATTTTACTCATCTTTTGCGCTTAGAAATCAGATATTATCCCATATTCTGTGTTTTCTTTGTTTTCAAGAATAAATATTTGTATTAATTAATTTTGTGTTTTTAGGTAATAAATAAAGCTCGGAGAATTTGAGGAGCCAAAGAGCGAAGAATCGAGTCGAGCATCTATGGAGCAAGAAAGCCAAAGCCCGCGCGCGCAACAGTTGCAACCCAACAAGTAGCAACTCATCTACAAGACATGGGCTTGAGCTAGTCCCGACCCGCGACCCGGATCCGAGCCCGTCCACTCCAAGCCGTCGAAATTTCGATCTTCTGCATCAAACGGTCGCTCCTTCGCTCACATCCATTTCTCGATGCTCCGCTCAACACCAGATCACGCCAAAACCGCCTACCACCCTCGGCCGTTCAGATCTCCATCAGCTCCATCCTACGCTCGCTAGGCCCTTCTCATCAAACCCCGCTGTGCCCGCTCAACAGCGAAATGACCCTACCCTATACCCCCAATCGAGCAGACCATTCCCCTTCCATCTTTCTCTTTCTTCTCTTCTCTCCCGTCTCCATCAGTTGCAGAGAGAGCTCTGCTCCTCTCCTTCCCTTCCCCTGTCACAGCCACCTTCACCATCACCCTATCTCACCAACAACCCCATCGCAGTACCGCACCGCTTCTCTAGGTCTAGTCATCTCAATCATAGCTTCTCTCAAAACCCTAGAAGCTAGGTTTGAGATAACTAGAACTAGGGTTTCACCATCGAAGCAAGGGAGTTGTTGAAGTTGAATTGACAAGAGCGAGGCGATTCGAGAGAGTAGGGGGTATGGGTTGTTTTACTTTGCTGTTTTTAAAATAAATTAGGGTTTTGAGTTTTTGATGATTGCATGTATAAATAGCAGTGAGGGGTTTGTGTAGAAAATTACGCCTGGGCTAGCCAGTGCTTCATTTAGGGTTAATTTGTATTATTTTGATGTTTTAAGTTAATTATCAGGGTGTTGATGAAGCCCCTGATTTCTATGTCAAGCATATCTAAATTAAGTTTTATTCTTACTGTGTGATATTGTATGAATGATTAGTAGTTAACCGATGATGCTAACAAGCTTTTGTGATGAGCCGTACTTGTAAGAAGACAACACTCATACTAGGATTGTTAGTAAAAATCAGTTAACAAACATCTAGTTTTGAGCTTTCATGGAAAGCTCAAGAATATAATCTCAATTAGGTTGCCTGATCATGGGATCAGTGGTGGATTCACCACCCTCACTTTAATGTTAATTGTGTTTTATTATCTTTGTTATGTTTTAATTTAGTTCACAGGGGTGTTTTGAGGAAACCCCTGACCTTAATGTGAAGCATGTCTGTTTGGTTTGTTGCTTGTCATGTGCTAAAATGCTTAAGACTAGTAGTTAATTAAGGAGCTTACAAACTTGTGATGGTGGTGTATAAGAAGACCACTCATACTAGGGTGAGTTAGCAACTTTAGTTAGTGAAAATCCAATTAAGACCTTCAAATGAAGGCACAAGATCATTATTCAACCTACATTGCACGAGTAGAGGTCGGTGGTGGAATCAACCACCCTTGTGCTTTGCGACATTTACCAGCTTGCCTTAGTTAGAGTTCACTTTGTCACTCAAATCAAATGATATCGGCAACCAAACATTGTCACTTGTTACATTTCCTTACTTGAATTCGATTGAAGAAGCGTAGAATCAACTAGAGCAACCCTAGTCCTTGTGGGATCGACCCGTACTTGCCGCGTCTCCAATAGACGCCGTGCACTTGCGGTATAACCCGTAGGCCGTAATTATAAACACTTTCGAGGCCTACCAAGTTTTTGGCGCCGCTGCCGGGGACTTGGCGTGTGCCCTGTGATCAATTCGTCGCCTTCACGGATTGCACTTCTGTACATATCCATTTCGATCTGTGATTAGTATAACTTAGTTAATTTTCGTAATGTCTCATTTGTAATTTAAAAAAAAATTCTAGTATAACTTTTTGTCATTCCATTTGTATTTGCATCATACATCTGTAATCTTACTTTTCTTGGATAGCTTAGTGTAATTTGTAGTGTACTTGTTGTCATCATGAGTAGTAGTGTCACTTAGTTACATTTGTAGCTTAGTATAATTCACTTGTTCTTGCATTTGATTAATCTCATCTGCATCTTGGCTGTTTGACACGAGCTATAAGCGTCTCCGGTAAATGTAGCTTAATATCACTTGTCACTTTTGATCCCTTTCAGTCAAGTAGCTCCCGGTTGCATATTCTACGTGCTCTAACTTGTATATTCTTGGGAACCGAAAATCGTGTTGAGTCACCACGAGTGCTGCAACATCTGCTAAGCAAGACTAGGAAGAGGAGGACGCAAGGGAGCAACAAGAACCAAGGTCTTCTTGAGCCGCCGTGTTTTTAAACTTGAGCATAACCAACGGTATTGTATTGTCAAATTTTGATGCTCATTTCTTGCATGAAATGCCATGTACTAATGTGATCTGAGCATAAACTTGAGCATGAGCCATTAAGAGTTGTATTGCCCTCGAGCATATCACAACTCCTTGAGTGAGTTTGTACTTGTGTGTTGTTAAGATTGTGCATACTCAACCATCAAGATTGTGCATCTGTTAAGATTGTGTTCTCGTTAAGATTGTGCTCACATAAGTCGTTAAGATTGTGCATACTCAACCCCCACAAACTCATTGCATCTGGGAAGCTGAAAATCTGCATTTGAGCTGCCCTGTTCATCTGTGATTTGCACTTAGAATTGTGCTGTGCTTAAACTACCAAGCTGTGAATGTTTTCTTGTGCTGTGACCTGATAAGTATGCTGTGTAAATTGCCAATGAGCCAATTTGTGTAATCTGTGTGTGCTCAGTTCTGTGAGACAAGCCAACCTAGGCTGTCAACCCGTGACTAGCTTTGTGTACTTGTGCACTTGCCGGATAGGCTAACCGAGTTGCAAAGACTCGGTTATCTTGTGCCACGAACAGACCGGCCTAGCCTAGTGCACAAACTTGAGCCTTTCTGCTGGGCTGTGCATTTACACACAACTGAAGCCTCATAGCTGGGCTGACTGACCACACCAGTTGGGCTCATTGAACCCAACCTGGGTTGCAAACAAACTTTAGCCCAGTTCACCCTAATCTGGGCTGCTCACAATCAAGCCACACTGCTGGGCTTAAACCAAATCTGAATCCCACACAGCTGGGCTGAAGCAAACCTTTAACAGCCAAGCCCATATTAGCTAAACCTGATGGTCGTTCGCACAAAAACCGAGCCCACATCATTTGGGCTAGAACCCAATTTCACTAGGTTTACCACACCCATTAAGTTTTGCAAACACTTTGAAGCTGCAACCACACATAATCCCAATAAACCAAACTGAAGCCCAATCAACCAAAATCAAATCCCAATAAACCAAAACCCAACAAAACCAAATGAAACCCAATAAACCAAACTAATCCCACCAAAACCAAATTAGATTGTGAGTTCAATTTGAGAGCTAGACCATGTCAGGATTTTGGTCGGCATCTGGGGATTCAAACAAATCCCTTAGAGAGCTTGCTTACGGGCACCTTTCAAAGGATGAACACCCCACATACCATAGTGACTTTAGGGAATTATATGGGCCTTCTCAGGGCCCTGATCTCACATACCCTAATCATTATGATCACATACATCATCCACCACGGGTTGAAAATGAACAATTTTCTCATACCCAATCATCATTTTTAGATCAATTAGAAGCTCGACTATCTCTTTAAAAAGGCAATCGCTTTAGAAAGGCAACTCGTCGAATCTAGTTTTTCTAGGCAATATGAAATGCATGCTTGCACCTTATGTGGTGGCTTAGACCACCTGTTTGAATCTTGTTATATTTTGCATGCTTTTAGACGATCTAGGGAAAACCATGATAATCCAATGTACGAAGTGTCTAGAAGTGACTATTGGGACCATAATCAACTTTGCACACATGCATCATTCACCACGGTGGGGAGATGAACAATTTTATACTCCCCAAATCCTAGTTTGCAATCACTAATGGACACACTCATGGAGCAAAATGCTAGGCTTGAAATGAATGCAATGCATGACCATCCACATAGCAACATGTCCGAGCATCCCTTCTCTAGTGAACCTTTTGCACAACCATATACCGAATACGAACCTAATCTAGAGGTCAATGAGTACACTAGAAATGCTACAATTGTGAATGGAGAGATGAACTTTTGCTATGATAATGATGATGATGAATATGATATGTTAGAAGAGCATGTGCATGCGAAAATATGATGGAATCTTTTGGTTCGAGAGACGTTAGGCGTCTCTTACGTGAACCTTATGAATGATACTTCTTCTAACATTCATAAATGTGATCTTAACTATGAGCTTAGTTTTGTGAAATTCTTCAAAGAATGTGAGCATGCTACACAACTTGTTTGTGACTTAAGAAAGGATGAATCTTCTCCGTTGACACTAATGTTCTTTTGGATCATAATATTATTTACGTGTTCGATTCCCTGCCCATGTCACAATATGTTGCCTCCTCTCGATGAATTTGACATGGAAATTGATGAATTGCCCCGTGAAAATGACCATGATTTACCCTCTTCGACTTTAGGAAAGAGTGCGACGGTGCAAATGATTTTATACATAAAAACAACTTAGATGTACCTAATCTCTCTCCTGAGTCACAAATTGAAACTCCTTCACCCAACCTAGGTGTAGTGTGTCACAAAATTGCAAAACCAACTTTTCTAAAAATGCCTAACTTAGGCCTAGAACTTTGTGCTTCCCAAGTCCTCTTGGACTATTTTGCATCAAAGTATGACACCTTTAGGGGAACCACATTGGAATGTGTATGTATGCTGTAATTAGCAAAACTCATTTTGAGTTAGACCTTTTGCATGATGTACCTTTAAAATTGCAAGATTTTTTGCTCTCAAACACACCCGTTCACAAGTTTAGGTTTGGGGGAAGCTCATTCACATACACAATCTTACTTGCACTCTCATGTTATATTTGTGTAAGATTGTTAATGTGTGTACATATTTTCTATTGGGTTGATCCTCAACTCTTTAGATTGTTGGTTTATGGTGAATTTTCATTGTATATATCCAGTAGGACTTGTTAAATTTTCTTTTCTTGAATTGGTTGAGTCTTCTTGCACATATATTATGCTAATCCGATATGATCTCCGTTGAGAATATTGGATTCTAGCCTTGACGAATGAAGCTCAACCTTGCTCTTGCCGACATCCCAGAACCTCTTCCCTTTTATCTCATCAGCATAGTTCTCGTGGTACGTGACTGTTTAAATTTTTCCTATCTGTGACACATTGAGGACAATGTTTGATTTAGGTTTGGGGGTGCATTTTGCATTTAGAGTTTTTAGTCTTTTATTTTACCTTTTATTTTCAAAAAAAAAAAAAAAAAAAAAAAAAAAAAACTCTTTTGTAAAACCACCAACTTTAGAGATTTTAGAGTCACTAGCATGCTTTTAGCTATGTTTACATAGAGATTCTCACCGAAATAACAGAACTTGGAAGTACTTGGAGAACACAATCGGGTTCCTTAGTTGATTAGAGCGTTAAAGTCGGATTTAACCATACCGGAGGGCGAATTAGGTCTTTGTTTAGATATTCGGTAGTAGAATTGTGATCACCCATAGTGGAGACTACCCATTTTACATCAAGTGAGGCACCAACCTTCATTTTTTGCAACTTTCTAGAAAAGTTGTTAGAGTGTGTGTCACCTTACGTAAATTCCGGTAGGAATGGTGAGCTACCCAACTTCGCACCATTTTCAAACTACTTTTGATCTCTTGAGTGCTAGTTTTTGTCAATCATGAGGGTGACGTCTAAAGATGAAAACTCCTTCTAAATACCGATTTGCCGTTAGCATCACTCTCTCTCAATCAAAGAAGACCCATAGAAACACATCATCGTCGAAGAACCTGGAGCGAATCGAATATTGAAAGAAAAATTGATATAGTCCAAGGTTTATGTGCAACAAAGAAAAGAAAATAGGATGAGAATTAATAAAATTTATAAAATCAAGACAATACAAGTTGTGGAAAAATTGAGTGATAAAGTCCTTTGTCCATGGAGTTAGTTGTTTCACTATTTGTATTTGTATTTTTATTTTCACTTATTAAAAAAAAAAAAAAAAAAAAAAAAAAATCAAAAATCAAAAATCAAAAATCAAAAAAAAATATTGTAGTTTATTTTCTTATTTTTGCTACCACCATGGTAAAGAAGAGTTTAAAAAAAAAAATCCAAACAACAAGTAATTTGAGTAGAAAAGTTAAAAATTGTCAAGTTTTGTAAAGTTCAGAAGTTAGTTCGTCATCAACAGGTTGAAGACCGAAGACCGAAGATTGAAGACGTTTCTATGGTTTCTTATGAGAGAGTGATATTAATTGCCGATCGGGTGAGAAGTGAGTGAGTACTCCCACCCTTGCTAATGGTTGATTTTCCTTTCTTAGAGATCATCGAAAAGATTCTTTTTGTCCACACCTCTCGTGGAGTCTCCAGATTTTATTTCGGAAGGTTATCCTTCTTACCTACAACGTGTGCGGGATTTCTCTCTTTATTCTCGCCTGCACACATGAGAGACTAAAAAGCGATCTTTTTGAGTGCAATTATCATAAAACCCTAATGGTAAGGCGAAGTCGAGGCTTATGATCACAATCGAATCCGAATTCTTTCATATGGTATGGTTACTTCTCGCTCGCACTTAAGGATGAGAATGCGTTCTTCGAGAGTTCTAACTTCGTTACTAGCATGCGAAACTCTATGTCCTCATAGCTTCTTGGAGGCTTGAGACTCTTTTACACTCGAAGTTGGAGAAGGTTTTGTGGGTACACCTCTCGGTAAACCCTCACGAGACTACAACTCGTCCTAGCTAGGGACACCTAGGGGTTTAAAGGCTTAGTGCATACGCTAAATGCATTCGAGAGACCTACGACGGTGGTATAGTTAGGATTTCTTATTTTGTTTCACTTGAGGACAAGTAAAATTCGGGTTTGGGGGTATTTGATGAGTGCCAAATAGTGCATATTTATACACCTTTTTATTGGCATTTTACTCATCTTTTGCGCTTAGAAATCGATATTATCCCATATTCTCAGTGTTTTCTTTGTTTTCAAGAATAAATATTTGTATTAATTAATTTTGTGTTTTTAGGTAATAAATAAAGCTCGGAGAATTTGAGGAGCCAAAGAGCGAAGAATTGGAGTCGAGCATCTATGGAGCGAGAAAGCCAAAGCCGCGCGCGCAAATGGTTGCAACCCAACAAGTAGCAACTCATCTACAAGACATGGGCTTGAGCTAGTCCCGACCCGCGACCCGATCCGAGCCCGTCCACTCCAAGCCGTCGAAATTTCGATCTTCTGCATCAAACGGTCGCTCCTTCGCTCACATCCATTTCTCGATGCTCCGCTCAACACCAGATCACGCCAAAACCGCCTACCACCCTCGGCCGTTCGGATCTCCATCGGCTCCATCCTACGCTCGCTAGGCCCTTCTCATCAAACCTCCGCCGTGCCCGTCAACAGCCGAAATGACCCTACCCTATACCCCCCAATCGAGCGACCATTCCCCTTCCATCTTTCTCTTTCTTCTCTTCTCTCCCGTCTCCATCGATTGCGAGAGAGCTCGCTCCTCTCCTTCCTTCCCCCACACGACCACCTTCACCATCACCCTATCTCACCAACAACCCCATCGGTAGTACGCACCGTTCTCTAGGTCTAGTCATCTCAATCATAGCTTCTCTCAAAACCCTGAAGCTAGGTTTGAGATAACTAGAACTAGGTTTCACCACAGTCGAAGCAAGGGAGTTGTTGAAGCTGAATTGACAAGAGCAGAGGCGATTCAGAGAGAGTAGGGGGTATGGGTTGTTTTACTTTGCTGTTTTTAAAATAAATTAGGGTTTTGAGTTTTTGATGATTGCATGTATAAATAGCAGTGAGGGGTTTGTGTAGAAAATTACGCCTGGGCTAGCCAGTGCTTCATTTAGGGTTAATTTGTATTATTTTGATGTTTTAAGTTAATTATCAGGGTGTTGATGAAGCCCCTGATTTCTATGTCAAGCATATCTAAATTAAGTTCTATTCTTCTCGTGTGATATTGTATGAATGATTAGTAGTTAATCGATGATGCTAACAAGCTGCGTGATGAGTCAGACTTGTAAGAAGACAAATTTCATACTAGGG
This sequence comes from Papaver armeniacum, assembly GCA_023531295.1. Taxonomy (NCBI): domain Eukaryota; kingdom Viridiplantae; phylum Streptophyta; class Magnoliopsida; order Ranunculales; family Papaveraceae; genus Papaver; species Papaver armeniacum. The sequence goes on along the minus strand of JAJJWW010009547.1, from coordinate 215,710 downwards.
GATTGTTAGTAAAAATCAGTTAACAAACATCTAGTTTTGAGCTTTCATGGAAAGCTCAAGAATATAATCTCAATTAGGTTGCCTGATCATGGGATCAGTGGTGGATTCACCACCCTCACTTTAATGTTAATTGTGTTTTATTATCTTTGTTATGTTTCAATTTAGTTCACAGGGGTGTTTTGAGGAAACCCCTGACCTTAATGTGAAGCATGTCTGTTTGGTTTGTTGCTTGTCATGTGCTAAAATGCTTAAGACTAGTAGTTAATTAAGGAGCTTACAAACTGTGATGAGTGGTACCGTAAGAAGACCACTCATACTAGGGGTGAGTTAGCAACTTTAGTTAGTGAAAATCCAATTAAGACCTTCAAATGAAGGCACAAGATCATTATTCAACCTACATTGCTCGAGTAAGAGGTGGTGGTGGAATCAACCACCCTTGTGCTTTGCAGTTTACCACAGTTGCCTTAGTTAGAGTTCACTGTCACTCAAATCAGCCGTATCGGCAACCAAACATTGTCACTTGTTACATTTCCTTACTTGAATTCAGTTGAAGAAGCCGTAGAATCAACTAGAGCAACCCTAGTCCTTGTGGGATCGACCCGTACTTGCCGCGTCTCCAATAGACGCCGTGCACTTGCGGTATAACCCGTAGGCCGTAATTATAAACACTTTCGAGGCCTACCAGTGTAGAATACACCGTATTTACTATCCATAGAGTTTATGCTTTCTTTGCTATTTTTCTTATAAATTATGTATTTTACGCGTGTTTTTGAGTTATTAGGTACTCTGGAGTCGCACGGAGGAAAAGAAGAATAAATGATCCAAATTGAGAAAAAGGGAAAAATTGTCATTTCGGGGGCAAACACTATCCGGAGCCCAGTCCAAGGTTAAGGGACAACTCTATTTAGAGGAGTATTAAAAACATCCAATTGATGCTAAGGGGTGACCATTTGTTAAGGGGCACCTAGCTTGCTTGGAATGTTATTGGGCGGCCCATATTTATGCCCAAGTTCGGACCCAGTTCTTCTATAACCCTAAAGTCGAGATTTGCATCTCATTCATTCCACCTAAAATGGACGCGGCAGCTGCTAAATTGAATATGTGTTCAAAAGAACGGAGAAGAAGACAGTGAGGGAGTTACGGGGTATGAGGTGTTGCAGCTGAGGGTTCTTGATCGAAACAACAGGAAGAAGATGATGAAGTTGTTGTTATAAGAATAGTCTGTTGATACTGGAAATTAGACGGGTTTGCTAGAGATGAAATTGAAGGGGGTTCTGAAATTGGATTAGGGTTCTGAATTACTGTTGAACTCAGAAATTTAAGATGGGTTTTAGCCATATGGTGGTACTGATTGAATTAGAGGATGAATTACAGCCTGGGGTTACTGCCGATAGAAATCAGTTGATGGTATTTGTTGCTTTGAGATCTATTGTTGGGATTTCGAGTTCGGTTCTTGGATGAGATGTTGCTGCCATCAATTAGTAATTACGAGAGAGATGTGAAGAATTGATTGAAATCGAGAACGAAACGAAGCTGGGTTTGGTTGTTCTGAGATACAGAAGTACTGCTGTTGTTACAAAGAATGGGTTGGTGGCGTTGATTGAAGAGGCAAAGTAACACAGGACAGAAATTGGGTTTAGGTCATGAATCTGAGATGGGTATGAGGTTGTTTAAAAGGATGAGAAGCTGCGGCTGTGTGCTGTGCGTGATGGATTTGGTGGTGGAATTGTAGCCAGTGGGAACCAGGATTGAGACGAGAAAACACTACAAAGGGAAGAAAGTGGTGGTGTTGTGCTTCTATTAGATGTATGTGCTAGGATTGTCGCAGGGAAACGGCCTGAATTTGGCCTGGGAATTGACAAGAATTCAAACAGAACTCTGCCGAATTTTCATACCGACGAGTTGACTCGCACCGGCCGATGACCGATCTATCCATGTGACTCAGTTGAGTAAGACGATTCAGACCAGTCAGATGTCTAATCGACTCGGCCGACTTCCCATCCTTGACCCAAATGGATCATTAAAGACCGTTATATTGACCGTTAATCTTTGACGGTTGACTGACGGAAGATACCTTGACCGAAAGAGAACCTAAGGTGGCCGACGGCGACTATTCCTGTCGGATTCCAGCCATAATACCAGTTTTCCGGCGAGCCAAAAATTCCAAAATTTTCTATGGACTTCTCTCATGGGTGTGAAGACTTGGACTAGGAATTGGATGGAGAATTGGGCTCAAATTTGGAAACAGAAGATGGAAGAAGAGAAAGACTTGAATTTGGAAATTGAATTGCTAAAGGAAAAGGATTCTATTCCTTGGAAGATTTGGAGAATATTGAAGCCTATAAATAGAGAAGTTTTCTACATCTTTTGACACTTCTCTACACACACAACAATTCTCTCTTCTTTATTCTTTGTGTGAACTCCTTAACATGAGTAGCTAATTTTATTATTGATTGAGGATGAATTCCTAGTTCTTAATATATGATTTGAGTTTTGTTTCAATTCTATCTTGAGGTTTTTCACATGATTATCGATTGTTTTTACTAATAGGAATGTTTATTCATTCATGATTGATTGATAGGTTGTTTAGAGTGCACGCTAAATTGATTTGTTAGTTTAATCTAAATCTAGTATAAGTTAGGGAATAAGTAATCGTTCTCGACACTTTACACAAGTAGAAAACACGAGACCTTGCGGAGGGATTCCGTGGAGCGATTGTGTGTAAAAACAACGCTAGAAAGTAAACCAAGCGAACCGAGTTTAACTACTAGTTCTAAACCTAAATTCATAGATCTTAATGCATTCGGGGAATTACATCTTGTAAGTGAACCTCAAGGTGGTTCTTTTGAATAGAATCTGATAACTAAGCAGACTTGTTACTCAGTGAAATAAGGGATTTTGGGGCTAGCTAAGCGGACCTGCTATCCTACGGTTGGTGATAATCTGTGACTAATAACAAGTAGAAAAGAACATAATTTGAATCATTGTTTTGCAATGAAGAATGATTCCTTGATCTTGTCTCTCTTATTGCTTTCAACTTTATCTTTTAATTGCTTTGTTTATTTTCTTTTGCTTTATACATCCCCCCTTTTGTGACAATTTTTACAACTAGAATCTCTTGCTCCTCGTGGGAACGAACTTGACTTCCATTATATTATTTTTAATTGAGTGGAAATATTAATTAATTTGATTGCACCTACGACACGCATCAAATTTTGGCGCCGTGGCCGGGGAGCAGCGGATGATTTTAGTTGTTTTTATTTTTCTTTTTGCTTTATTCTTGCTTTGTTGGATTCTATATCGTATCTAACTTAGGTTTCTGAGAATCTTATTTCAGGTATCGGTTTTCCATGTATGGTGGACAAGAGCAAGCATATTACAACAATCAATACGGTTTTCAACCTCAACATTATGGCAACTTCCAACCATCCTTAGGATACAGACTTTATGGATATTCTCATACATATCAACAACCTTATGACGGGTATGTAAGTGAACAATCACTAGGAGGGGAGGATAGTTATGCTTCTAAATCTATGTGTGATCTCCTTGGTGCAAGGCAACCTAGTTTGAGGGAACTTGAGAGAAGGTTCTATCAATTGATCGATGAAGGCATAGCATCGGATGAAGAAATTCTTGAAGCTAAAAGAACTTTAAGAATAGAGCGTGAAAAACGTTATTATATGGGTTACGATGATGATTTTGAACCTTATGAAAATTATTGCAACAAGGATAAAGTTATTCCAACTCCGGATCATAATAACGATCCTTCGCCTATTCAAAAGGAGGAGATTGGGTGTGACTTACCTATTGTTATAAACGGTGTAACACCCTCACAAGAAGATCTTACAATTTATACCGACGAGAATCATTTTAGTGAATGGCCCGATTCCGATGATGAGAATGTTGAAGAGATGATGCTAGAGGATGAAACCAAATTTATTGATTTTGTGGAAGACCCAATTGAACTTGCCAATGATTTTAATGATGCCAAGACTTTGGTTAAGGTAGAAAACGACGAAGAATGGTTGCAAGGTTTAATAGAGGACCACGATATACAAGAGGTAAGTAATTCACTTAAATTTTTTAAGGATGAAGAGGATTCTATAATACAAGAAATTGTGCAAGGTTTGTCTAATCCTTTGCATATTGATTCTTCTCCTTTACCTCTTATTGGTTTGAATGTATGTGCTTCGAAAGTATTTTTGGATGATTTTGTTTCTAGATATCCACCATTGGAAACACTTGATTCTAACACTATGCAGGTTTGCCAAGAGGAACACATGGAAATTCCCAAATTCTATGTTCTTTATACACTTCCGAGTGTGGACGAGAATAAGTGTGGGGGAAATTTCTATCGAGCGATAATTTCACTATTGTTTTCTTGTGCTAATATTTGTATGGAGTTATTGTTTTCAAAACAGGTATTATGGGTGGATCCTCAAATTTTCAGATTGTTAGTATATGGGGAATGAATCATGCAAGAGCTAAGTCGGGCCGTCGACTTTAAAACAAGCGCTTAATGGGAGGCAACCCATAGGTTTTGTATTTCTTATCCTTTTGCTTTTTGTTATTTCTTTTTCTTATTCCATATCATGTTAAAATTTCCCACCTTGACTTTACTAGGAGGATTCAATTACATTGAGGACAATGTAAGGTTTAAGTGTGGGGGAGTGGTTAAGCATGTATTTTAAAAAAAAAAAAATTACAAAAAAATTAAAAAAGTTTAAAAAAAAAAAAAAAGTTTTACATAAAAACTCCAACTTTTAAAGATTTTAGAGTCACTAGCATACTTCTAGGTATGTTTACATAGAGATTTTGACCGACATAATTGAACTTGGAAATGTTAGAGAACTACATTCGGATTTCTTGCTTGTTTGAGTGTTAAATAATGGATTTAATCATGCCGGTGATGCGAATTTGGTGCAGGGAGAAATGCGTTATTAGAGTTGCTGATCAATCATTAGTGGAGACTACCCGTATTCATATCATGTGAGGCACCGACCAGAAATTTTCCATCTACTAAAGAGCTTCTTTTGAGTGTGTGTCATCGTACGTTAATTCCGGGTAGAATGGTGAGCTACCCAACCTCCCACCAATAGAAGCACTACTCTTTGATCTCTTGAGTGCTAATTTTGTCAATCATGAGGGTGATGTCTATAGATGAAAGCCTCCTTCTTGTAGTTCGATTTGCAGTTAGCACCATTCTCTCTCTCGACAATAACGGATCCATAGAAACACTCTCATCATCAACAAGGAGCGACATCAAAATCTACAAGGAAAGTTGGAAAAGTTTAAGGTTTACAAGCAACGGAACGAGAAAAAGAGCAAATTTCAAACTCAAGTAAAGCAACATACAAATGAGCGGATTTTACATATATGTTGAGGACTTACAATACAATGAGGTAATTTTATATCCAAGTATGAAGACTTATTTATAAGAGCAAAGAAAAGTAAAAGGTGAGAATTATTGAAGTTTATGATTTTGAGGCGATACAAGTTGTGAAGAATCAAGCGGTAAAATACTTCTCCCACGGCCATGGTTTATTTTGTATTTAATTTCTCTTGTTTCAAAAAAAAAAAAAAAAAAATATTTGTTTTGTTAATAAGCCGTGGGGAAGGAAAATATATAAGGAAGTTTCAAGCGACAAGGATTTAAGGTAAAAAAGAGTTACAAATTGTCAAGGGTTTATGAAATTCGAGAGTTTATCACCAATAGTTGAAACCGAAGATAAAGACGAGGAGCGGAAGACGTTTCTATTGGATGCCATGAGAGTGGTGTTATCATAATTGGCGATCGGATGTGAAGGTGAGTAAGTAATCTCATCCTCGATAATAATGGTTGATTTCCTTTCTTAGAGATCGTCCGAAAAATGGTTTTTCAAAATATTAAAAGATGTGGGTTTTTAAAAATATTTCGGAAGTTGTCCTTCCCACCATTCAACGTGTCGCGGGATTTCTCTCTTCAATCCTACCTGCACACATGTGAGAACCATAAAAAAGCCGTCTTTTTGAGTGCAATTATCATAAAATCCTTTTTGGTGAGGCAGAAGTCGAGGCGAAATGCTTATTGATCATTTCTCAAACACGTGTTCTCTCATTATGGTGTGGTTATTTCTCACTCAACATTTAAGAATGAGAATATGTTCTTTAGTATTTCTAACTTCTTATTACTAGCATGCAGAAACTCTATGTCCTCATAGCTCCTTGGATGCTTGGGACGCTGGAACGCTTTGAAGTTGTGAGTTATAGTTTGATTTGCTCGAGGACTAGCAAAGTCTAAGTGTAGGGGAATTTGATAGGTGTAGAATACACCGTATTTACTATCCATAGAGTTTATGCTTTCTTTGCTATTTTTCTTGTAAATTATGTATTTTACGCGTGTTTTTGAGTTATTAGGTACTCTGGAGTCGCACGGAGGAAAAGAAGAATAAATGATCCAAATTGAGAAAAAGGGAAAAATTGTCATTTCGGGGGCAAACACTATCCGGAGCCCACCAAGGTTAAGGGACAACTCTATTTAGAGGAGTATTAAAAACATCCAATTGATGCTAAGGGGTGACCATTTGTTAAGGGGCACCTAGCTTGCTTGGAATGTTATTGGGCGGCCCATATTTATGCCCAAGTTCGGACCCAGTTCTTCTATAACCCTAAAGTCGAGATTTGCATCCCATTCATTCCACCTAAAATGGACGCGGCAGCTGCTAAATTGAATATGTGTTCAAAAGAACGGAGAAGAAGACAGTGAGGGGGATACGGGGTATGAGGTGTTGCAGCTGAGGGTTCTTGATCGAAACAACAGGAAGAAGATGATGAAGTTGTTGTTATAAGAATAATCTGTTGATACTGGAAATTAGACGGGTTTGCTAGAGATGAAATTGAAGGGGGTTACAAATTGGATTAGGGTTCTGAATTACTGTTGAACTCAGAAATTTAAGATGGGTTTTAGCCATATGGTGGTACTGATTGAATTAGAGGATGAATTACAGCCTGGGGTTACTGCCGATAGAAATCAGTTGATGGTATTTGTTGCTTTGAGATCTATTGTTGGGATTTCGAGTTCGGTTCTTGGATGAGATGTTGCTGCCATCAATTAGTGATTACGAGAGAGATGTGAAGAATTGATTGAAATCGAGAACGAAATGAAGCTGGGTTTGGTTGTTCTGAGATACAGAAGTACTATTGTTGTTACAAAGAATGGGTTGGTGGCGTTGATTGAAGAGGCAAAGTAACACAGGACATAAATTGGGTTTAGGTCATGAATCTGAGATGGGTATGAGGTTGTTTAAAAGGATGAGAAGCTGCGGCTGTGTGCTGTGCGTGATGGATTTGGTGGTGGAATTGTAGCCAGTGGGAACCAGGATTGAGACGAGAAAACACTGCAAAGGGAAGAAAGTGGTGGTGTTGTGCTTCTATTAGATGTATGTGCTAGGATTGTCGCAGGAAACGGCCTGAATTTGGCATGGGAATTGACAAGAATTCAAACGAGAACTCGCCGAATTTTCATACCGACGAGTTGACTCGCACCGGCCGATGACCGATCTATCCATGTGACTCAGTTGAGTAAGACGATTCAGACCAGTCAGATGTCTAACTGACTCGGCTGACTTCCCATCCTTGACCCAGCTGACTGTTAAAGACCGTTATATTGACCGTTAATCTTTGACGGTTGACTGACGGAAGATACCTTGACCGGAAGAGAACCTAAGGTGGCCGGCGGCGACTATTCCGGTCGGATTCCAGCCATAATACCAGTTTTCCGGCGAGCCAAAAATTCCAGAATTTTCTATGGACTTCTCTCATGGGTGTGAAGACTTGGACTAGGAATTGGATGGAGAATTGGGCTCAAATTTGGAAAGAGAAGATGGAAGAAGAGAAAGACTTGAATTTGGAAATTGAATTGCTAAAGGAAAAGGATTCTATTCCTTGGAAGATTTGGAGAATATTGAAGCATATAAATAGAGAAGTTTTCTACATCTTTTGACACATCTCTACACACACAACAATTCTCTCTTCTTTATTCTTTGTGTGAACTCCTTAACATGAGTAGCTAATTTTATTATTGATTGAGGATGAATTCCTAGTTCTTAATATATGATTTGAGTTTTGTTTCAATTCTATCTTGAGGTTTTTCACATGATTATCGATTGTTTTTACTAATAGGAATGTTTATTCATTCATGATTGATTGATAGGTTGTTTAGAGTGCACGCTAAATTGATTTGTTAGTTTAATCTAAATCTAGTATAAGTTAGGGAATAAGTAATCGTTCTCGACACTTTACACAAGTAGAAAACACGAGACCTTACGGAGGGATTCCGTGGAGCGATTGTGTGTAAAAACAACGCTAGAAAGTAAACCAAGCGAACCGAGTTTAACTACTAGTACTAAACCTAAATTCATAGATCTTAATGCATTCGGGGAATTACATCTTGTAAGCGAACCTCAAGGTGGTTCTTTTGAATAGAATCTGATAACTAAGCGGACTTGTTACTCAGTGAAATAAGGGATTTTGGGGCTAGCTAAGCGAACCTGCTATCCTACGGTTGGTGATAATCTGTGACTAATAACAAGTAGAAAAGAACATAATTTGAATCATTGTTTTGCAACGAAGAATGATTCCTTGATCTTGTCTCTCTTATTGCTTTCAACTTTATCTTTTAATTGCTTTGTTTATTTTCTTTTGCTTTATACATCCCCCTTTTGTGACAATTTTTACAACTAGAATCTCTTGCTCCTCGTGGGAACGAACTTGACTTCCATTATATTATTTTTAATTGAGTGGAAATATTAATTAATTTGATTGCACCTACGACACGCATCAGGGTGCATTAGGCTAGCTAGAGAGGGCTGGCCGAGATAATCTTACAATTATCATGGTTGTAAATATTGGAATTGGCTTAGAGCCAATATTGCACAACAGTGGTACAATATGCCAGAGCAGGATGGCCGAGGTAAAACACAACAATCATACCGCAATATTGAAGTTGGCTTATGGGCCAGCATGGAAACATAACCATCATTACCGGTTATTCAGTGATACATGGAAACTACCATGAATATTGAAGTAAGCACCTCAAAAATATGACTTGGTGAATGTAAAAGTGGTCCCCCGGTTTAAGTTGTAAAAATGTCTTTAATACAATATATAGAGAGGGTCCTTGGTTGAAGGTGCATACACGGACTATGCACCAAGTAAGCTTCATAGCTTAGCCGGAAGAGCATAAATGATGTTTAAGCCTCATTTAAAGTTGTGTATCCATGTCAATGGGGAATATGATGCGAGTGCATCATTATGCCATGCCGCATACCAAATTATGCACAATATTTGTCCATTTTGACGGAATGACCTATATGAACCAGGCCATATTGCTGCTTGGCCACGACCTGCAACACGAGTTGGATTAAATTATTGTCCCTTAGAGGATGAACTACGGTCTGTGCACGATACCTTTAGGGTATGGAAGGGTATGTAGGCAGCCGCAATGAGTTGCAGCATTTCCGGTCCAGCACGTTGTCGCTCATATCATCTAATTGTGAGATGATTGCGACATATTGGCCTCTCATATCATCTAGCTCGGTATTGTGATACAAGAGATGATTGTGTCCAAACTTGATGAGGCGAGTTAAATTTCATTCCTTGGATGTTCATACTTTCTATCAAGGCGTTCGATGTAGGCATGCACCAATGGCGTATTGGGGATGACCAAGAAAGTGAGAAATATTGGTATGGAAGTAGCGGAGCTTGCATAAGCCTAAGAAAGGTACAACATGACCCTGATTGATGCATACTTGGCACGATAAATATCAGTGCATGCTTTCAGCACTGATGGAATTAGGCCTATAATGGCCTATGCGCAAGTCCACAACATGTACTATGCCTGGAAAGGACTCGATAGATAGTAATGCATGCAAAAATGTATTGGCACTAGCCTTTATTGCTTTATACCGTTTGCAGAACAAGGTAAAGTTATAATAGTGTAGAAGCTAAGTCTAGATGTATCATACTTGTCGAGCATGCTTGCAAGGGCAAATGAACGTGCATTTGCCTAGTTTTAAACCCAGAAATCTAGCATCAGAGCGGTGCATCGGGGAGTTATGGCCTGCGCGCCCTGGCACGCTAGGTGTATTTTTTCGGTCCGTCACATCATTGCCTATGGCCAATATCGCACCATAATGGTGCATCAGGCTAGAGCATGGCTGGCCTAGACATGGTACGGCCACCATGACGCTTCATTGCAGTTGGCATACATTCCAGAAACGAAAATACAACCATCATGGTTGGTTATTTAGAAATAGATGGCAAATGCCATGAATAGTGAAACAAGCACGTCAAATTTCTCCCCAAGTTTAAGTTGTAAAAATGTACTTAAGAAATATATAGGGACGGGTAGTTGGTTGAAGGTTCATCTGCGGACTATGCACAAGTAAGCTTTTTTAGCTTAGCCGGAAGAGCATAAATGATGCTTAGGCCTCATTTATATATGTGTAGCCTTACCAATGGGGCATATGATGCGAAGGCATCACCGTGTAATTCCGCGGACTAAATATTCATCACCTTAATGCATTTTGACGGAACGGACTATACGGACTAGGCCATTATTGCTTGGCCACGTCCTTGCAACACAAGTTGGCTTAAGTTTCTTGTCCTGATGTAGATGAAATACGGTCAGTGATTGATACCTTCAGAGTAGTGAAGGGTATGTAGGCAGCCGCAATGAGTTGCAGCATTGCCAGTCCAACACTTAATCGCTCATATCATCTAATTGCGAGATGATTGCAGCATATTGGCCTCTCATATCATCTGGATCGACATTACGATGCAAGAGATGATTGTGGCCGTACTTGATGAGGCAAGGAAAATTGCATTCAATTCCTTAGATGCTCAAAATTCCTATCGAGTTGTTCGACGTAGACATGTACCAATGACGCATTGGGCATGGCCAGGAAAGCAAGCTATTTCGGTATGCAAGTTAGCGGAGCTTGGATAATCCTAAGATAAGTACGACGTGATCCTGATTTATGCACCCTTGGCACGATCAAGATTAGTGCATGCTTTCAGCACTAGTGGTGTTCAATAAAAAACTCAAGACGTAATAATCGACAAGCCCAAAATATTTTGTGAATAAAGTTTTCTTAGAAGTGTTCATGCGAGTTGTAGCAAAACCGAACATAATTGTGAAATAATTCGCCATCTTCTGTTATATCAGAACTAGGTAAGTATGCGTACAGGGTATACATACCTCTGGGAAGTTCACGAATTCAGTTATACCTATGCTAGTTCGTGAAAGTAATATCCAAGGGTATGTATACGTACCGGGTATGTGTACCTTCCCCCATTCCCGAACTCATATCCAAAGGGTGTGCAAACCATGTATGCGTACCATTCTAGTTCGCGGGATTCCAGATTTATTATTGGGTATGCTTACCTTGCTCCATATAGTTCCGCAAACTCTCTTTAAAAAATTTGAAACATTCTCAATATTCATATACAATATAAGTTGTTGCTTGGCCAATTTCCAAATGATCAACTTAAAACAAAAATAGTTCAAGATCGTTGAAAATCTAAGGAAATCTGAAAAAAGCGGGGGTATAACAACCACACCCAATAATTCTTTCGGCAATCTGTATGGACTAACTTCAATATAATTCCTAGAGAACCAACTTAAAAACGAGCTCATTCAAGAGATATATTAAAGAGCTTTATCTCTATTTCTGAATACAATCAGCAAATCGAGCAGATAGAAATCTGTGAGCCTAATTGATATGAGAAATAACTTGGACAGTACCAAATACCAATGCCCAAGTGCCAATCAAGTTATATCCAACAAACAAGGTCGGGTTTACAAATTGATTGAACTACGCACAACCTGTAATATTTCAATTATATAAACTAATATAATGCGGAAAAGAAATAACACAGACACCAGAAATTTTGTTAACGATGAAACCGCAAATGCAGAAAAATCCCGGGACCTTATCCAGCTTTGAACACCATACTGTATTAAACCGCTACAGACACTAGCCTACTACAAGTTAACTTCGGATTAAAATGTAGTTGAGCCCTAACCAAGTCTCACACCGATTGAGCTACGGTCGCGTTCGTTACGTCCCTTAGCTGATCTCACCCACAATTAAGAGTTTCTACGACCCAAAGTCGAAGACTTATAAAAAAATTGTCTCCCACAAATATGTCTATTCTTTATTCGGTTTTTATTCCGTATTTTGATAGAAGTCGGGGTGAACAGGAACTAATTGATAATTCGGTTTTATACTCCCGAAGAGTAACCTATAAATATCAATCAACTCACAATAACCCAACTGATTAACATAAAAAGTTATCACGGAATCACAAGAGTCTGAGACGAAGAACTGTTGTGATTACTTTTTATATCTGACCTATCGGATATAAATCTCGAGCAAATCTTAGAGAAGATAGTACTCAACACGATAGAAAAAGTAAGATTAGAATACGCAACTACAGAGAAAATAGTTGGATCTGGCTTCACGAATCCCAAATGAAGTCTTCAAGTTGTTAACCTAATACGGTTTTGGAAAAACCTAGGTTAAAGGAGAATCGACTCTAGTACGCAACTAGGACACATGAAAGTGTCAGGATTAGGTTTTCCGGTTGCTAGAGTTCTCCCTTATATAGTTTTTCAAATCATGGTTGCTTACAATCAAAGCTAGGTTTAGCTTAGCAACAAAGCAATTGATATCTGATGGTAGTTTTTACAAGTCGTGAGTAGAAGGTTCGATTCTAGGACTTTTCTAAGGAATTGGTTTTAAGATTAATTGAGGAAATACTAAAGGAAAACTAATTAAATATGATTTTTGTTACCAAGGAGATGGAATACTAGGGTTAGGATTCCACTATTTTGATGTTGCAAATTCACTAATTATAACTTCTACACAATACTCCAAATTACTCAAGGCAGTTTCGAACTCAATCTCATTCCTTAGAGGATAAAACGTTACAAGCTCTATTTTTATGATTTTGTCATTAATCTTAGGCCTAATTCTCCTTCGCCTATAAAAATTCAATAGTTAAAACTATTCAAAACAATTTAAATGAGGTATTCAAAGAAGAGAGAATTTTTAAGGAATTATTAGCACAAAATAGGAGTAAATATGATAAAGAAAATAATTATTTAAATAAACTCATCAGAAAATAGCTTCCTCCCAACCCTAGAAAAGAAACTTAGCTACTCATGAATCGAAAAATGGAGAAATATTGATTTTTCATTGTATTCAAAAAGTAATTAAAATAGCTTACAATGATTTCCAGTCGCTAAAGATGTTCAGCCACTACACAGTTGCAATTGTTCAGCAGCAAAATACCTAATGCAACTAAAGGGTAAACGATACAGTGCTTGTGTGGTTATAAAACGATAAGTTTCCGCGACTGTCTGTAACAGGTGTATGTTCTTCGTGTTCTTCAGTTTGCATCAGCAGGTAACTTTCTGGAACTCTCAATTTCTCCCGATTCGAAGCACTCATTTCTTCTCAGTATCTCCGTCCCCCTTCTTTGGAATGTCAGCACCCTATTTATACTTAACAGGCGCATCAAATCTCTGTGCAGTTACTCCAAATCTTCGACAGTATAGAGAATATTTTCTTCATTTTTCTTTCCATGTTATGGGATTTGCTTCCCATTTTCTCTCTTTCACGCGTCTAATGGTTGTGTACACGTCTCATAATGTTCTAAACATGCTCAGAACACACGCCAATCCTTCCCGAGCATACTCCAAACTCTGTATTGCTGAGAACTTCCCTGTTTGTTTTAGTCCACGTAACATTCCTCATTACTCGAATCCAAGTCACTTACCAACCCTTATTCATCGAAACAGTCTGGTACTACTCCAAATCCACGCTTGAATGTCACCCAAATTCTTTACAGGTCCGAATAGAATTTCTCGGAGAAAAGTAAACCCGAGAATACCATTTTCTTCAAATTCCTGATTCTAGCCAATTCTGGTCGAATCAAAGGCTATCAACAACCCTGTTTAGACATTAAGAACAAACCCAATTAATCTCAGCGATCGAGTCTCACTTTAACAACTCCAAATATTGAACTCTAACTTTTCCGGTGACTGTAACAATTTGATTTTGATTAACCAGCCAAATTTGATTAATTCTGAAGCTCACACCATCCATGTATTGACAAATCAGAGCTTTCCCATGAATTCCAGCGATTGAATATTTGTAAAAGGCTTCCGAATTGCTAACCCTAATTCTGCCAGTTAATTAATAAATTTTCCCGCCAAATTACAGTATTTGAATTAGGAAGATGACCTCCCCTTATCCTGTTCCGGTGTGCCAATAGTAATCAACCTGTGGGTGTCCCTTATCTGTAGAGGTGACCCTTATCCAACTGAGGGTTTCTTTAGCGATTTTTCGAGCCGATTTCTCCAAAAATGTTTATTTTCCAAGAACACCTACAAAAACATAAAATAATCAAATAAGTACAAAATCGAGCACTAACAATACACATAATAGAGATCAAAATAGACACATAAATCCGTCTATCAAATACCCCCAAACTTATTATTTGCTAGTCCCGAGCAAATCTAATCTAGAAAATGAAATCCTAACTCACTGTCGCAGGCACCGCGGTTGCACTTAGCGTGTGCAACAAGCCTTTAAACCCCTAGGTGGCCCTAGTGGCCGAGTTATAGTCTCGGGAGAGTTTACAAGAGGTGTACCCACAAAACCTTTTACTCCATACCCTAGCACTTGTGATGAATTCAGGAATGACACTAATGAATCTCTTTGGTTGGCATACTCTCATTGATCACAAGAGAAAGTACCCTGATGCGAATCATATTTATATATATAAGTAACAGAGTTCTACTCAGATGGTCGCACTACGGACATCAAAAATAGGAATCACACGAATGAATAGATTAAGAAGATGGATTATAGAGATAGATGGTTCAAAACAATGTTGTCTAAGGTCAATGGTGTTTCCCATATCTGTCTGAAGGCCTCCGCCAAGATGAACCTATTTATCCTAATTGATTGAGATACTGGTCTGGAATAATATCAACACAGCTTGGCATATACAAGGGAACCATCGGTCGATAATATTAATTCTAGATCAACTCAACTGGCATATACAAGGGAACCAACGGTTAATTTTATTGCAAAATAATAAACTTTTCATTTTCCATTTTTTTTAACTGCATGATTTGATTTTTTGGATCCAAGCGCATGCTTCTTGTCAGCAGATTACATGATAGTTCCCATGGATCCTGCATTCCACGCTTGTTTAGGCGACGGAGACAGGAATAACACACACATATTGCTATCCAAGTGTTAATTTATTTTATTTATTTTTTTGCAACTGCATGATTTGATCTTTTGGATCCAAGCGCATGCTTCTTGTCAGCAGATTACATGATAGTTCCCGTGGATCCTGCATTCCACGCTTGTTTAGGCGACGGAGACAGGGAAAACACACACATATTGCTATCAAAGTGTTAATTTTTTATTTATTTATTCCATTTGGTCTGATTGGTCTGGTCTCTTTATTATTTTAGTAACTCAAATCACTCTATTTTATCCGACAGTGGTAACAATTCGATGTTTTGTGCCCCACCAAATCACTTAGAGAAACATATAATTCAAATAAAATAAAATAAAAACAGAATGTAGTGTGATGATTCCATTTTAACACATGAACTCTGTCTTTTCATGAATAAACTCTGTTATTGGGTTCCTTAACTCCTACAACCAAGATGTTTCCATCCACTTAGACTGGTTAGTGTCATCCTGAATTGACACAAATTTCTAGGCTCTGGAGTTATTATTATTATTATTATTATTATAAAAATTTAATTATTATTATTATTATTATCATTGTAACTCGGTTTTCGATAAAATTATTGATAAATAATAATCATACAAAGCTTTTGGTTGGTAACCTAGCAACAAGCTGGGCTCCAACTCCTTATTATTATTATTTTTTTATTTTTTATTTATATATATATATATATATTTTATTTATTTATTTTGTTAAAAACTAACTAAAAGTTTTTCCCTCACCCCCAAACTTAAACCTAACATTGTCCTCAATGTTTCAAATTAAAGTGCAGTACCAAAAATATAAGTAACAAGAGGAATAAAGAGGTAAGTCGGAAAGATAGTACCTGGATGAAGCGTAGCAATCCTTCCATGGGAGCAAGAAAGAAAGAAAATAAAACCAACGTACAACAACAGCAGGGTCCTCCATAGGGACCTTAATATCACCATGTATGGGTCGCTTCCCAATGAGCGCTAAGTTTAATGTCTTCAGCCAGACTTTGTTACCCGTAAAAATTAATCTTGGTAGACAGGATCTCTCAGCTCCGATTCTTCTATTGCATGACTGGGTAACTCCAAGAATGGTTTCAATCGTTGGCCGTTAACCTTGAAAGTTTCTCTGTTCTAAGGATTTTCAACTTCAACTGCACCATGAGGAAAAACAATTTTGACAAAGTATGGTCCGGTCCACCGAGACCTCAATTTACCAGGGAAAAGATGTAGACGAGAATTGTAGAGGAGAACTTTTTGACCTGGTTCAAATGTCTTTCGAATAATCGATTTATCATGAGATATTTTTGTTTTCTCCTTGAAAATTTTCGCACTCTGGTAATAATCATTACGAATTTCTTCTAACTCATTGAGTTGCAGCCTACGATGATCACCAGCAGTAGATAGGTCAAAGTTTAGCCGTTTAATGGCCCAATAAGCTCGGTGTTCTAATTCTACATGCAAGTGGAAGGCTTTACGGAAGACAAGTCTATACGGAGACATCCCAAGTGGAGTCTTAAAAGTGGTTCGGTAAGCCCACAATGCTTCTACTAAGCGCAGAGACCAATCCTTTCGGGTAGGGTTTACGGTATTTTCTAAAATCTGTTTAATTTGCCTATTAGACACTTCAACTTGGCCACAAGTTTGTGGGTGGTAAGGTGTAGAATCCTTATGGGTAATGGAGTATTTCTTCATGAGCGTCTCGAAAGACAATGGGAACCTCCATCACTAATGACTTCTCTTGGCATACCAAATCAAGAGAAAATATTGTCTCTAACAAACTTGATCACTACGTGGCGATCGTTTGTCTTGTTAGCTATTGCTTCAACCCACTTAGACACATAGTCAACAGATAATAAGATGTAAATTTTTTTATAAGAATTGACAAAAGGACCCATACAATCTATACCCCACACATCAAATATTTTTATTATTAGTATAGGACTAAGTGGTATCATATTACGTCGGGTCATCTTTCCTAGCTTTTGACATCTATCACAACTTTGACAAAATAGGTGGGAGTCCTTAAACAGAGTTGGCAAATAAAGACCGGATTGCAAAACCTTCGCAACTATTTTCTTAGAACTAAAGTGACCCCCACAAGCTCCAGAATGACAAAAAGTCAGAACACTGGATATTTCGTTGTCAGGAATACAACGACGGGTGATCTTATCAGGGCAATATTTGAATAAGTACGGATCATCCAAGAAAAGTATTTAACCTCAGATAAGAATTTAGCTATATCCTGTTTAGACCAATGGTCGGGCATTTGACCAGTTACCAAATAATTGACAATGTCTGCAAACCAGGGTAACAAAGAGATGGAAAATAATTGTTCATCAGGGAACGTGTCAAGGATCGGTCTCTCATCATATCTAGTCTCATCAAGGATACGAGATAAATGGTCAGCTACTACATTTTCAAACCCTTTCTTATCACGAATATCTAGAGTAAATTCTTGGAATAGCAATACCCATCTAATCAGCCGAGGTTTTGAGTCCTTCTTTGAAAGGAGATATTTGAGTGCGGCATGATCAGAAAGACTATGACCTTAGACCCTTGGAGATATGATCTGAATTTCTCCAAAGCAAAAACGATGGCTAACATTTCTTTCTCATTAGTTGTGTATTTCAAATGGGCATCGTTTAGGGTCCTAGTCGCATAATAAATAACACTAGGTACTTTATCACGTCGTTGGCCAAGGACAGCACCAACCGCATAATCGGACGCATCACACATAAGTTCAAATGGGTGGTTCCAATCGGGTGGTTGGATGATAGGGGCAGAAGTCAACAATGATTTTAGCTTCTCAAAAGCCGCAACACAGGCTTCATCAAATACAAAGGCAGTATATTTAGCAAGTAGGTTTGACAGGGGTAAAGCAATCTTGCTGAAGTCTTTGATGAAACGACGATAAAATCCAGCATGCCCAAGGAAAGATCTAACATCTGTTACATTCTTAGGTAGTCTTAATTTTGAAATTAGGTCAACCTTGGCCTTATCAACTTCTATTCCCTTAGAGGACACTACATGTCCTAATGCTATTCCAGATTTGACCATAAAATGACACTTTTCCCAATTAAGGACTAAGTTCTTTTCTTTACAACGTTCTAGAACTAGTGTAAGGTGGTGCAAGCACTCATCGAACGAGGAACCAAAAACCGAAAAATTGTCCATAAAGACCTTGAGAAATCGCTCCATCACGTCCGAGAAGATACTTAGCATGCAACGTTGGAATGTTGCGGGTGCATTACACAACCCAAAAGGCATACGCTTGTAAGCAAAAGTACCAAATTTACATGTGAAGGTTGTCTTCTCTTGGTCCTCCGGTGCTATAGGGATTTGGTTTTTTTTTTTTTGCTAAATCATAAGAATTTATTACCAAAATAAACCAAAGGTTTTTACAAAACACAAACTATCTGGACAGACCCAGAACAGAAACAAAATCAACTCAAACAAAAAAGATACATGAAAATCAAAGCCCAGGGATAACCAATCCCACAAGGAGGCCTCCCTTACAGAGTTTCTTCAAAATCTAAAGTAGGATGTGTTTTCAGTTTCCAGTATTCCTAAGAAAGCTGGCTTGTAATCATAATACACCCATTCCCCTCTTGCCAAAAGTGCTCCTTTCTTTGCCATTTTATCAACAGAGAAATTAGTTTCCCTGTATGAATGTCTGAAAGTAATATTTCTCAGCTTAGTATTGATGATCTTCCATCTAATACTGACTATCCAAGGAACACTCCCTGACATAAAATCTGTTAAAACTGCCTTGGAGTCCAGACTAAACCAAACATTCAAAAAGCCCCTTCTTACTGCCCATTCTCCAGCTGTAATCAGATCCATAACTTCAGCTATGTAGTTAGTGGCAATTCCAATCCCTCCTGAAATAGCACCAATGTACCTTCCATCACTGTCTCTTCCTACACAACCAACACCTGCTTGGCCAGGGTTTCCTCTGGAAATACCATCACAGCAAAGCAAAACTTGGTTTATCTCAGGGAATTTGAAAAAAACACTCCTTCACCATATTAGTACTCACTGGGATATTTTTAATGCCAAATGTAGATAATACTTGAAAGTCATATTGATCACTTCTTCTTTTCCCATTCAACCTGATGCTGCATTCCTTAGTAAAGTTTAATACCCTGCATTTTATTTGCACATTACTGGGAACTTGATCCTCATATATTTTCCTGTTTCTACTGAACCAAATTTCTACCATTGCAGTACAAGCACTTATCAACCACACATGTTTAATAGCTGAACTCTTGGCTTTCACCATGTTTAGTACCTCCTCAAAACTAGTATGAATTAAGAATTTAAAAATCCCAAATAACCAATGCCAGATGGTTTCACTAAAGCCACATTGCCACAATATATGCTCCATGTTATCTTGAGCATTCCCACATAAGTAGCATTTAAAAACAGTGCTAAAACCTTTTTTCCTAACCGATTCCTCAGTTGCACAAGCTCCCCTTAAGATTTTCCAAATATTCAAAGATATATAAGGATGTAAGCAAGGATCCCATACCTTTTTTACCCAAGGAACTGGAGGAAATTTAGTTCTAACTTGCTGAGTTGCACTGGCTACTGAGAATTTTCCTGTTAAATAAGCACTCCATATTCTTCTATCATCTCCATCCCCTAACTGAGGTAAGTCTTCTATCTTCAAAAACTGGTTTAAATCTATTTGAACTTCCCATTTTCCATTGTGTATCAGTTTATCCACTTTCCAGTCCTTATGTTGTTGAATGAAGGTATTATATGGATATCTTTCAGCTAAAGTATAATCATACACCCATTTGTCCATCCAAATAGATATATTTTTTCCATTCCCCACCAGCCATCTAGAACCTTCATTAACATCTTGAATTACCCATTTCAGTCCAGGCCATATAGAAGATTGTTTGTAAGACTGAATCCATTCACCATTTTTGGTCATAAATTTGGCCTTCATGAATCTTGTCCACTCCTCATCCTCAGTCAAAATTCTCCATACCAATTTCATCAACAATGCCTTGTTTATTACTTCCAACCTTCTAAGACCTAAGCCTCCTTCAGTAGTTGGAGCATTTATCTCCTCCCATTTCACAGTTACTAACTTTTTTTTTCAGAAGGATACCCAGTCCATAAAAAGTTTCTGATAATTCTCTCACATTCTTGAATTACTATTTTTGGCCATTTATACACAAACATTGTATAAATTGGATAACTGCATAAGACAAACTTCACAAGTGTAAGTCTTGAAGGGAATGCCAGTAGTGTACCTTTCCAACTAGCAAGCATCTCCTGCATCATTTCCACAATACCCCAAACTTGATGTACTTTCACTCTTCTTGGATTGAGTATTACTCCAAGGTATTTATTTGGAAACTCAGATAGTTCCATTTGCAGCTGTTCTGCAATCCTTTTCCTTCTAATATCTAATGTGCCTCCTACAAAACATTTACTTTTCTGTTTATTTATCACCCGACCAGAAGCATTCTGTTAGCTCATCAATAGTCCCATTAATTTATCCAAAGATCTTTTGTGTCCATTGCAGGACACAAATATATCATCTGCAAATAATAAATAAGAAGGTTGCACACCATTCCTTTGTACCATTGCTTGAATTTTACCTTCTTGTACCATTTGAGTTAAATTTCTACTCAAAACTTCCTCAACAATCACAAAAATAATTGGAGAAAGTGTATCTCCTTGTCTCAGTCCTCTACCCACTTCAAAAAAGCCACAAGGACCTCCATTTACCAACACTGAGACTCTAGACAAAACTTTTAACCAATTGATTCCCATTTCTGCAAAACCAAATCTTCTTAAAACTTCAAAAAGGAATTCCCAGCTCAAGGAGTCATGTGCCTGAGATATATCCAATTTCAAACCCACATTACCTCCTCTTCTCTTGATATTCATCTCATTTATCAATTCAGAAGCCATAACTATCTTCACATGTATAGTCCTTCCTTTTATAAAAGCCCCTTGCTGACTAGAGACCAATTTATTCACTACACTGCTGAGTCTTGTAGTTATAATTCTGGTTATTACTTTGAAACTAAAGTTAGCCAATCCAATTGGTCTAAAATGATCTGCTCTTTTTGCACCCTTCACCTTAGGTAATAAGAACAAGAAATTTGAATTAAGACCCTTAGGGATAAATCTACATCTCCAACAATGCTGAATTGTTTTTATCATATCCTCTCCTACTATTTCCCAAGCAAATTTAAAGAAACTTCCAGGGAATCCATCTGGACCAGGTGAAGAGTTTGTATCCATTCCAAATACAGCACTTTTAATCTCTATATTTGTAGGAACAACATCTAGTATTGTATTATCTTCTTCAGTAAGTATCCTTGGAATTACATTAAAGATGTCACTTGCAAACTCCACTGGTTGTTTCTTAAACTTGTTCTGAAATTTCTCAACAAGCATGTTAGCTAAAACCCTTTGATCAGTAACCACAATTCCATTCTTATCTTCCAACTCAACAATAGTGTTCTGGGCTTGTATTATTTTCATATTAACATGAAATAAGGCTATATTAGCTCCACCACCTTTAACCCATTTAACTCTAGATTTTGCTTGCATCAATTTATTGTACTGCTGTTCATCTATCTCCTGTCTTCCTCTGGCAGTAACCAAATCATTTAAAAGTGTAATTTTTTCAGGATATGCATCAGATAATAATGAGGCATTCAAAACATCCTTCTCATCTGTTTGAACTTTTTTCTTCAGATCACCAAAAACATTCCAATTCCACAACTTCACACATTGTTTGAATTTTTTTAGCTTGTGCATGAATATATAAGCTGCATTGCCTTCACAAGGTTGATCCTAAGACTTCTTAATCAAATCTAAGAACTCTGGATGAGTAGTCCAAACATTTTGGTATCTAAAAGGAACATTTTGGGGTTTTGGAATTCCCACCACAGAACCCAATAAAGCTCCATGATCTGAAACTCCTCTATTTACAACCTTATAACTCCATCCTTCATGCAATTCCAGCCACTTAACATTGATAAAAGCTTTATCTAAGTCACATAAAATTATTTTTTTCCAGATCTATTATTACACCAAGAAAACTGAATCCCTGATCTTGAAGCTTGCATTAACTTGCATACATCTAAACATTCTCTAAAATCTTGAGTGGAAACTCTTAAAGGTCTTCTACCTCCCTTCTTCTCAGCATTAGTAAGAACTACATTAAAATCACCAAGTAATCTTTTAATGCCCCTGAGATTCCAAAACAATACCTTCATTGATGAGAATTTGGTTGAGAAGTTAAAGGACCTCTCACACCTTGAATGGTAACTGAACTACTTGAAGCTGCCTGTTTCCTTGTTGTTACATTAGGAATAGGCTTTGTATTCTTACCTTTAGTATTCCTTCCAATGATCTTATTTTTTCCATTGCCAGCTATAGAAGTACTTGACCCACTATCAGCTTGCAATTCCTCTGCCACATCTCTTAATATTTGGAATTTATTTGAAATTATTTGCATTTCACCACCATGACTAGTACTCTTTTCTCCACCTGAAATTATCTCTTTAACCACTTCATTCCCCACTGCACTAGTATCTGGTATCTATGGCTCTTGCATAGTCTGAAAAGTCACAGAAGCAACATTAACTAATTTTTCAGCTGATAGAAATGGAAAATCCTTTTGGATGTCAAGAGTAAATTGTTTGTCCATTGCACTATCCAACTGCTCCTCAGAAGAAATTATTGGAGGTATTACAACCTCATTTGTTTCATCTTCACCAAATAAAAGATTATCAATATTTTTCTGCATTGCTTTTTCAGCCACAATGAAACAAATATCAAAACCTTCAGCATTTTTACTTTGGGTCTCCATTGTTTCCTCTCCTTCCTTCCTTTCTCCTAGACATGTTGTGTGTTATCACTGTTTGATCTACATTCAGCTACCCAATGTCCTACCACCTTACAATGATTACAGAACTTTGGTATACGAGTAATTTGCACTTCTTCAGTAAAGCTACCATACTTTGATTTTACCAAAATTTGGTTAGGAATATGTCTTGACAGATCAACCTCCACAAGCACACTTGCATAATATCCTACCTTCTTTTTCAAAGTTGTTTCATCAACCTTGATAGCTCTTCCAAATCTTTCACCCAAATCCATGATAATTTTTTCCTTCCAATACTCCATTCCCAGTCCAGGAAAATTTATCCAAGCAAAGTCAGTAGTAATTTTCTGAGATGCAGGGTTGAAATTAGTTTCCCATTCTCTTAATTTTAAGACCTGAGTTTCCACAATCCAATACCCATTCCAAATATGTCTCATATCAACTTCATTATCCAATTTAATGATGAAAAAACCTTTACCCAAAGGAATCATTTGACAATTACCAGTAAGTTTCCATTGATTCTTAAGTGAAGTTACTGCAGCAGCAAATTTTAATTTCACTAAATCAAATCTACCAATCAAACTAAACTTCCATTCATTAATACTTTCATGAATTTACTCATCGGAGATGTATAACGATGGAGTTTTACTTGAACTATCATCATCTGATTGATTGTTACCATTCCCAGAAGTAGATCCAAAAATAGGGTTATTCATCCCTACCCCAAATTTTTTTCCAGAATTATCAGGTTTTTCAGATGATATAATCATTAAAAACACCTGAATTACTACTCGAAGCCATTAAGATGTAAGAATTGAAACAACAAATTCACCTGAAGAAGGTTGAATACGCACTGAAAACAAGATTTGAAAAGAAAATTTTCGCCGAGTTTGTCGCCGATCCTCAGAGTTCGACTCACCCGATTTGAAAAGAAAAAAAGCTAGAATACGCCCTTAAAATTTCAGATAAAATAGACAAATAAAAATTTGAAATTGAACAAAATTATAACAAAACGTGGTCGGAGAAAGAAGTTTACGGCTTGTGAAACAAAAATGAGAAAATAAATCTATAGGGATTTGGTTATAACCAGAATATCCATCTAGGAAACAATAATGGTTGTGGCCAGCTAATCTTTCTAACATTTGGTCGATAAATGGTAAAGGAAAATGGTCTTTCCTAGTTGATGAGTTTAGCTTACGGTATTCTATACAAACTCTCCAACCGGTAGTAACACGGGTAAGAATCAATTCATTGTTCTCATTCGCAACTACCGTAATCCCAAACTTCTTTGGGACAACCTGGACAGGGCTGACCCATTTACTATCAGATATGGGGTATATAATACCCACATCTAATAACTTGAGCACCTCAGTGCGAACAACTTCCTTCATATTAGGATTTAAACGTCTCTGCATTTCTCTTGAGGTTTTGGCACCTTCTTCTAGGTAGTGTGGTGCATACAATCGGCATGACTAATTCCTTTCAAATCTGCTACAGTCCACCCTATTGCAGTCTTGTGCTCTCGGAGAACACCAACTAGTCTACTTTCCTGATCGGGTTCTAAGTCAGAGGCAATTATGGCAGGACGAGTATTTTCACTACCAAGAAATACATATTTCAGTGTATCTGGTATCGACTTTAATTCAAGGGTGGGTGCCTTAACTGATGATGGGAGGGGTTTATCTATGGTCGGCGGAAGAGGTTCTGGTTTACGCTGTCATTTCCCATAATTTATTACTGGTGCAGAATCTAACAACACATTAACTTCTTCAAAATGACTATCCTCATCATAGTAGGCTCCAAAGTGGGCCAAGAACGCCTCTAAAGGATCGCTAACACTATTAGTGGTAAAGGTATTCTCAACTAGAGAATCAATCATGCATATAAACTCGTAGTGTTCAGGGTCTGGTGGGGCTTGTAACGCCTTAAAAACTTTCACAGATATCTTCTGATTCCCAAAGGAAAATTCTACTGGGCCAGTTTGACAATGTATGACTGCATTTGCAGTGGCTAGAAACGGACGACCTAGGATGATTGGGATATAGATATCTTGACTAGAGACAGGTTGAGTGTCTAAAATCACAAAGTCAACTGGATAGATAAAGTTTTCTACCTGAACCAAAACGTCTTCAATAATTCCACGTGGGATTTTGGTGACCTATCGACTAAACTGTAGTGTTATCCTAGTTGGTTTCATCTCACCTAGTCCAAGTTGTTCATATACCGAGAACGGTAAAAGATTCACACTAGCCCCAAGATCTAATAGAGCATTGTCTATCGTTTGTTTACCTATGACACATGTGACAGTAGGACAACCAGGATATTTAAATTTGACTGGGTACTTTTTTGAGATTATGGAACTAACTTGTTGGGTCAAAAAATGCCTTCTTATGGACACTCGCTTCTCTCTTGATAGTGCACATATCTTTTAGGAACTTGGCCATAGCTGGTACATGTTTTATTGCATCTAACAATGGCAGGTTGATCTTAACTTGCTTAAAGATGTCTAGGATTTCAGCATATGTACTAGGCTTTTTCTTAGTGAGTCTCTGAGGAAATGGTGCAGGTGGTATGTACACTCTCTCAGGGATATTTTCCTCACTTGGACTCTCAGCACTCTCTGGCCCATTAGGATCTTTAGACGAAGTTTGGTCAACCTCAGTCTCTTTTTCAGCTGGACTACTATCCTTAGGTGGTTCTACCGAGTTCTCTAGAGTTTTACCACTCCTAAGAGTGATAACTGCTTTGATATGTTCATTGTGGTTTGAACTACCTGATCTATTAACCTGGTTAAATCCTTTCGGATTTGGAGTCGTTTGACTAGGAAATGTCCCTTCTCCCTATCATTTAACTGGTTTGAAAGTTGACTTATTTGAGTCTCTAAGTTGGCAATAGCCCGGTCACTGTTTTGTTGGTTACGCTGACTCGTCAGGACAAAGTCATCGAGCTTCTGACTTAAATGGTTGATATTTTGGGTATTCTGGGAATTGTTTAGGGCATTACCCTAAATTAAGAGTCTTATACTCTCCTCTAGAGATGACACCTTTTTATCAACTTGGCTCGGTTCTTGGACTTGAGCTTGGTTCCTAGAAAAACCTGGTGGTGGGTTGCTAGATGGGCCACCTTGATGGTTACCTTTAGACCACGAGAAATTCGGGTTATGTCTCCAACCAGGGTTATAGGTATTAGAGTATGGGTCAAACTTGGGTCGACCCTCATATTTAGAGTTCATACTACCATGTAGGACACTAACCTGGCCACTGGGTAGTTTCATTAGGGTAAAACAAAGGACAGTGAGGTCCAATATTAGTTTGCTCACCACAAATGGTACATGGATAGGTTCTGGGCTCACTGTTACAGCTCATAGTCTGGTTGGACCCTTGGTTCATCTCTAAGGCCTATATACGCCTAAGGATATATGACCCATTATCAACTCTATTGACCCTATGGATAGGGTTCCTAGTTATTTCGGGCTCCCTCATTGAAGCCCATTGACGAGTCTTTTCAGCTAACTCGATGAACTCGTCAAAACATTCATCTGGGTTTTGATGGGTAAATTCTCCACCACTCATTGTTTCTACATGCATTCGGGTTTCACTATCAAGGCCCTCATATAAGATTTGGGCCATGTGGGCTTTCTCAAAGCCATGGTGCGGGCATTGGTATAAAAATTCATTAAACCTTTCTATGTAATCATGTAGGCTCTCACCTATTTTGTGCTTAAAGGTTTGAATAGACTGCCTAACAGCATCAGTCTTGTGATGTGGGTAGAACTTCTTAACAAAGGCCTGTATAAGGCCATCATAGGTGGTGACTGTTTTAGAGGGAATCAAATGGTACCACTCATTGGCTCTCTCTTCTAGGGAAAAAGGAAACAAACGTAACCTAAGCACATCTTTAGGGACATTCGGGTAACTCATTGTGTCACACATAATTTCAAAGTCCCTTACGTGGGTATACGGGTTTTCGTTCTGTATTCCCCTAAATTTTCTAAGCATGCCAAATGTCCCAGGTTTAATATCAAACTTAACGGTAGTGGCCGGTAAAACTACCCCAGGTTCACGTATCACTCTAGACGGGTTCAAACGGTCCCTAAGGGTTTTGGTTGGAGGGACTTCACCCTCATCATTTTCATTAACCATTTCGGTAAAAATAGAAGTACTACTGAAATCCGTGTAATGGGTTGGACTAAAAATTAAAAAGGTCGTTTTCCACAAGTCTGTATCCTACCCGTTTCCAACGACACATACATAAGCAAGAATACTAGTGTTCAGCAAGAAATTCGTGCACATGCAAATGCAGGGTTTACTAAATTAGGTAAAAATGGGTTACCTCAGCAAAATATACCTAAAGGTACAAGGCTGAGGCTTGTGGAATTTCAGCTGGTAACTCCCATAAGGCCCAAGGCACAGGTTCAACGTACTTTTCCACATGTTTCCTAAATTTGGTAATTCTGACGATGCAATATGGTGTGTGCAACGTGTATTTTTTTTAAAAAAAATTTATAAAGGAAATATATACAAAAGGAAATAAAATCAAAAAGAATAAAAATTTGGGTTTTATAACTTACCTCTTTTGGTAGGCAATTCCACAATAAATGTTGAATAGTAAAATCAAATAAAATAAAACTAAACTAAAAAATGAGAAATAAAAATAAAAATCTAAACCTAACCTAAAGAGAAGTCCGCGTCGGCGGCGCCAAAAACTAATGGTAGTTTTTACAAGTGGTAAGTAGAAGGTTCGATTCTCTGACTTTTCTAAGGAATTGGTTTTAAGATTAATTGAGAAAATACTAAACAAAAACTAATTAAATATGATTTTTGTTACCAAGGAGATGGAAAACTAGGGTTAGGATTCCACTATTTTGATGTTGCAAATTCACTAATTATAACTTCTGCACAATACTCCAAATTACTCAAGGCAGTTTCGAACTCAATCTCACGCCTTCGAGGATAAAACGTTACAAGCTCTATTTTTATGACTCTGTCATTAATCTTAGGCCTAATTCTCCTTCGCATATAAAAAATCAATAGTTAAAACTATTCAAAACAATTTAAATGAGGCATGCAAAGAAGAGAGAATTTTTAAGGAAACTTGGAGTAAATATGATAAAGAAAATAATTATTAAATAAACTCATCAGAAAATAGCTTCCTCCCAACCCTAAAAAAGAAACTTAGCTACTCATGAATTGAAAAATGGAGAAATTTTGATTTTTCATTGTATTCAAAAAGTAATTAAAATAGCATACAATGATTTCCAGTCGCTAAAGATGTTCAGCCACTACACAGTTGCAATTGTTCAGCAGAAAAAGACCTGATGCAACTAAAGGGTAAACGATACAGTGCTTGTGTGGTTATAAAACGATAAGTTTCTGCGACTGTCTGTAACAAGTGTATGTTCTTCGGGTTCTTGAGTTTGTAGCAGCAGGTAACTTTCTGGAACTCTCAGTTTCTCTCGATTTTAAGCACTACTTTATTCCCAGTATCTCCGTCCCTCTTCTTTGGAATGCCAGCACCCTATTTATACTTAACAGGCGCATCAAATCTCTGTGCAGTTACTCCAAATCTTCGATAGTATAGAGAATATTTTCTTCATTTTTCTTTCCATGTTACGGGATTTGCTTCCCATTTTCTCTCTTTCACGCGTCTAATGGTTGTGTACACGTCTCGTAGTGTTTTAAACATGCTCAGAACACACGCCAATCCTTCCCTAGCATACTCCAAACTCTGTTTTGTTGAGAACTTCCCTGTTTTGTTTTAGTCCACGTAACATTCCTCATTACTCGAATCCAAGTCATTTATCAACCCTTATTCATCGAAACAGTCTGCTACTACTCCAAATCCACGCTTGAATGTCACCCAAATTCTTCACAGGTCCGAATAGAATTTCCCGGAGAAAAGTAAACCCGAGAATACCATTTTTTTTAAATTCCTGATTCTAGCCAATTCTAGTCGAATCAAAGGCTATCACCAACCCTGTTTAGACATTAAGAACAAACCCAATTAATCTCAGCGATCGAGTCTCACTTTAGCAACTCCAAATATTGAACCCTAACTTTTCCGGTGACTGCAACAATTTGATTTTGATTAACCAGCCAAATTTGACTAATTCTGAAGCTCACACCATCCATGTATTGACAAATCAGAGCTTCCCCATGAATTCCGGCGATTGAATCTCTGTAAAAGGATTCTGAATTGCTAACCCTAATTCTGCCAGTTAATTAATAAATTTTCCCGCCAAATTACAGTATTTGAATTAGGAAGATGACCTCCCCTTATCCTTTTCCGGTGTGCCAATAGTAATCACCATGTGGGTGCAGAGGTGCCCCTTATCCAATTGAGGGTTTCTTTAGCGATTTTTCGAGCCGATTTCTCCAAAAATGTTTATTTTCCAAGAACACCTACAAAAACATAAAATAATAATCAAATAAGTACAAAATCGAGCACTAACAATACACATAATAGAGATCAAAATAGACACATAAATGCGTCTATCAATATCCACCGTTAGATGAACTCCTGATTTAAGATTCAAGCTAAATCTGCTTAAAAACTAAGCAATATCTCTCCACCGTTAGATGGTTTTAGCTTGTTACACACAAATGAAATATACCTTCATTTAGATATGGGTAACCGTACCTAAACGTGTATATTGAGTTGGCTCAATAACAGTTAACTGAAGTTAGCCATATGAACACTTTTGTCTTAACCATATGCATCTAACACTTCTAGACAAAATATGATAATCAATCAATAATGAAAGATAATAAATTGAATCTAGTTTTGTTTCACATAGAGTTGTTCAAATGTTCATCATTGAATATAAATGTATATGAACCATTTGAAACAAAATCAGTTTGATTCGTAGTCATACAAAGTACTTATACAAGAATCAATTCATGAAGCCACGGTTTGCAAAGATTGCATTCCTTAATTCATAAATGTTTTAGTTCATGAGTATAAAAAACATACGTGACTGATTTTAGAACTTAACCACCGTGTTCGCAAACTAGATACGTGAACAACAGCTCCGGACCTTGGCATGTCAAGCGGTTCGCAAACATCCGTCCCGGACCCAACTCAAGTAAAACCGTTCGCATATTAGGTACGCAAACAAGGTTCCCGGACCTGAATCATACCAATACAATTCGCATACTGGGTATAAATACTTTGTTGCATCCAGACATGGGTAATTGTTCTAAACTCTCATTACAATCATTGAAACATCCTTAGAAGACGACAATGGTTGTCTCACACATACCATTAGCTTATAAGTAATTTTCAAGTGATTGAATGATCAATACAAAACTTCCCTAGCTAACATCAAATGACTGTTTCACACAAATCAAGTAAGATGTTCAAGGTAATTTTCACATGATCATCTTTCGACCTAATATTTAGTTTCCAACAAATCAATTATTTCCAACTAAAGTCTTCAAGAATATGATGAACATAGCTAAAGCAAAAATCTTCCAACACATATTTCGAGAAATAGATACTCGAGATAAACTCGGCTCGAAATATCAAATGTGTATAATATAAAAGTCTATATAGCTATACGACTTAGTCTCATTAGAAGATAGAATAAAATAGACTTCTGAGTGATGGATAAGTTTTAGTCTCCACATACCTTTTGTTGATGAAGTTCCTCCAAAAGTCTACCATTCACTAACACCGACAAATGCGAGGAAGTAACACACCAACTAATCCAAGAAATACATCTGCCGCCAAAATCATGCTTCTTTAAGATTGTAAATAGAGATTGCCAATTAACGTTGTCAAAAGCTTTCTCCATATCAATCTTGCAAAGAATACCAGGCTTCTTAGCTTTCTCCATGTCAAATGCCCTCATTATTTGTAAAGATGACATTAATGCTCTATCATGAGAGGGTGTCAAAGAGAAAGCCAAATTTAAACTTTCTCAATGACCCTGGTTTTACGTCCATGTTATCAAATCTTTCCCACAAGAAGCAAAAGGACCGTGACTCCTAGTACTGGAGATGAATTTAACATTATATTTTCATTTGATTTCGTCACATGAGAATGACCCATAAGAAGCAAAAAAAAAGTGTTATTTAGACATCCAAGTAAAATAACCTTGACCTCTGACATTGGACATGCTATGTTAAGAAGTAACTCTTTAATTATTTATATTAGTAATAAAAAAAAAAGCACCCCGAGGGTAAAATATTGAGATGAAAGATCAAGGTTACAAGAAATGTTGGGCAGCTTAGCGACAAGCTGAGCGCCAACACTCTTTTGAATAATAATGCCTAACCTATAGAAGAGTGAACTTCCAATCCCATGGTTAGCATCATGACTAGACATGCAGTTGCTTAATCTCTTCAGAAATACAATAAAATCCTCATTCAACTCTCCTAATGTAGTGAATGCCAAAACACTAAACCTGTGTCCATTTGATGAGCAAGTGTCCAAATATTTGTTGTTCTTGCGCGTGACAAAAACTTTAATAGCTTGGCCAGGAGCAAAAGTGCAAGTTCTAGCACTCGTGAAAGGCGAGACACTGTCATTCGATATGAAGCCTATCTTGCGCGTGACAACAACTTTATTAATATTGTTAATATTATATTTAAATTTAATTTTGTTATTATATAATTATAGATACACCATTGCCACACTCTACATACTTGGGCCTATCTTAATAATAGATGGGCTACAACAAGTATCATGGGCCTAGATTGGTTGCATAAACAAAAAAAAAGAACCATTTTCTGGGGACCTGTCCCCAAAAAATGGCTGGTCCCAAAAAAATAAGTAGCCAAATCAGAATTCAGATTGAATCAGCTAAAGTTACTGTTTTGAAGTGTTGTAACTTTTTTGTCCGATATCGAAATTACATGTTTCAGAAATAGATTTTGCATATTTTTTCGAGATTTACCTAATGATATTAATATTCAAATTATCTTTTTACAAATGACCATATCTTATCAATAAACAACGTAAATGTCATTGGACCAGTCAATGCGTCAATTCGCATTGATGTGCTTCCGAGTCATTACAATAAATCCATCAAGCACAACCATCAACCGAAATGCTCTGATCCCTTTTTCCTTTAATTTTCACAAATTTAATTGAAAATAACCTAATTAGTTAGTTACTAATGGCTTGCTACTTAGGCCAAACTGGTCAGTTGATCAACTTGGTTCAAACTTAGCAGTTTTGGACCCTGGTCCCTAGACCATCAACGGAAGAATGAGAAACCTTGAGACAATCTTTTGCCATACCTTAGACCTTATCTACAAATTACTCTCCCAGAAAAGTCGGGGAAACACCATCAAACAAACTTACACACAATTTTGTAGGTTTCCTGGTCCATTATCATATATATTTTTTTGGGTAACCGAAACTTGACTCTCAGTACTATTGTTTGCAGCAAGTTGTGTCCATTATTCTTCTTGGTTGGAACAATAATTCATTACATGCTCTTGTTTTGATTGTTGTTTTTTCCAATACCAATAGTAGCAATTTGATGGCAGCAGTGGACCCATCAATTGCGATGACCTGCACCTATTATCCGACTCTCTCTGCAATTTGATACTAGCGGCCAGCGGGAGAGAGATCTACGGCCTAGTGTTTTAGCATCATGGGTTGTGTTTGTCAGATTCCCAAGTGGCTGGAGAGGGCTATTTATGGAAGCCCAATTAATTGATTACTAGCTTGTTTGTTTCTTTCTTTTACATGGTTTACTGTGCATCTCCAAGTCCGAGCATGATTCGTCCTCGTGGAATTCGTAGACTTGACGAAACTTTTTTTTATTGATGGAGTTGGCTGTACTGTCTGTCCAATGACGAATGTGCGATCTTGTTTTATATTTTTGTCATTTTTTTATCCTCTTACGTTGGCAGCAAATAATAAGTAGACACGTCTTCTCGGAGTCATGGACAATGAAAGAGTTGAAAGCAACACTCGAGTAGTGCCACGTTTCGACATCTCTTTTGGAGTCATGAATACATTTGAAAGTTGCAAAGTCATCATCATCATCATTCATTTGTCGAAAACACAATCTACCCAAGGCCAGGGTGTGTGTGTGTTTGTGCGCTGTTGGATTCAGCAGCGCCATCTTATCTCATTTTTCTCCGATTGGACTGGAACTGATATGGATGCCGAATGGGTGCGAAAATGAAATCCTATAATAATAAGAATCGGTGAAAATGAAATGCAATGGTTACAGGGGGGGAAGAATGTCGAGTCAATGGCTTTCGGATTGCGACGCATTTCGAAAGTGTATGTTGGTGTACGAACAAGAAGAGTTGGTGTTAGCTTGCAAGGCTGGAACATGAGGAGTCGCGCGATGCGACGTCTCATCTGCAAATTCTGATTATTAATACAAGGATTTAAATTCTGATTATTTGTGATTGCCATCGTTTTGTTGCTTTCACCAAAAGCTTACTACTAAACTCATTATTAATACAAGGATTTAAATCCTGATTAGACACCTTCTTCTAATTAATAAGCCCCCATCACCAAAGCAAAAACCGCCTTATACTTTTTGAGGTTTCTAATGTTGTTTAATGATTTCTATTAAGACATTAAGTGGGTGGGGCATCACCACGATCTGATTAAGGTAATGTTCTATACGCGCCTCGCCCCCACCACTCCTTCTCACGTAGACATCAAGGAAACGAGATTCACAGTTTCACACCCAAAAAGCCAAACAGATGAGGTTTGGAGACTCTGAACTCAGATATCATCGTCCAACGACTTTATTACTGTACCATAATTACACCTACTCAGTACATCCTTGATGCAAATATTTAACTAGTGAACTTGAATTTGCATGAGAATGAATGAACAACTTGGTCCTTAGTTGGATAAATGGATCATTGTTCACTCGAATCACATACTAGTATTCTTTAGATTGCATCTTTTACAAGATTGGGTTTAGAATAGTTTTCTCTTCTCAAGAATGGTAGTTATATTATAGTTGGTGTTGGAAAAGAAAAGAATTTTTCGATTAATAACTTGAAAAAATTTAAATGCATGCACTCACACTGATCCACCAAGATTTCTTTGTTCCCTTGGTTTGACACTGCAAAAACTTGGAAAACTGTTGGCCCCCACGTTGTGAACTGGGACCCGCATCTAACAGCCTAGAAAGGACGTAAAACTGTTCCCTCCTTCTCTGCTTATTCGGACGGTTGATTCCACCCTATCTCGTTCTACATTGTCAAATGGTTCGAGTTTACATTTCTAACACGACTTTGATTATGATTATCGACATGAATCAAGAAACATTGTATTTCTTAAGTCCATGGGCAGCTTAAATAACTTTGAAAAATCCCGGAAGGATTCAAGTCTATCTTTGTTCAAGACATTGGATCACCTATGACCTATGGTCTGTGCTGATAATCTGATGATACCGTAATAAGTCAATGGGCTTAGCTAACCTTTGAAAGCCAACTTTTAAGAATAAAATTGTATACAATTTATTCATGTTCCCTATATATTTTAAGTTTTCACGAGTACGTTATTTCTTTCCCTATTTCACTAATTGGAGAATCATCTTCCAGAATTGCATCAACCAATATCAGAACATCATTCATGTATTGTAGGTGTAGAAAATGCTACCACTACATCCAACAACTCACATGGACTCAAAGCAAAACATAAACAAGTAAGAGACTCATAAGAACACAAGATATACGTGGTTCGGCATGATTACCTACGTCCACGGGGTGAAAGGATGATCTTATTATTTCACACAAGGGTACAAGATGTAATTATCTCGCAATGTTCTCTCTATTCTCTCCACAATACTCTTTCTATTCTCTCCACAATACTCTTTCTATTCTCTCACTCACTTACCGATTGCTTGCCTTTCTTTCTTGACAAGGCTCTCTATTTATAGGCTAACACGCTCATACAACGAAGTTACAATGTAAATCACAGTTCATCTTACTTGATGATCTTGTCGGGTGATGAGTAGTGTTCCTTCCGATATCTATTACCCGATCTTTGTATAGTCCCGATAAATGTAGTTCTTGATATGCTTCTTCCCGATGATGGTGTCATGATATTCTTCGACCCAACGTCGCCTTCTCTCCCGACCCGTACCAATACTTTTGTTCCCTGGCCCCCACTTTGAATGGGTTCTTCTGTTCTACCCACGTGCTCTGTCAGTGTACTTATCATCCCGATTCCCGATGAGTATCTTCTTTACACGTGCTTGCTCCACGAGTGCTTGGTAGGTATCTCTTTCTTTGTGCTGAGGTTATAGAAGATGATTCGGTGTTGTGCTTCGTTCCTTCTTCAGTGCGTCATGACTCGAGATTGTTCCACCTGGATCTGTCAACGACGACTATATCAATAGGATGGTCCTGTTAGGAGTGGCCCTAAGGGATTATAAACCGCGAAATCTTAGATGACCCACAAAATGTGGGACTAATAATCTCAACACTCTCCCTCACGTGTAGCTTCGTTGGGTGTAACACGTGGACAATAAATCGGGTGATGCAGAATAAATGTGCGGTCAATAAATCGGGTGACGCAGAATAAAGGTGCAGTCAATCAAATGACTAGACACAAATCCGCGTTAGAATGTGGCCATCCAACACAAAACCAATTGGCAATTAGTGGAGCGGCCCCTAAGGATTATAAACCGCAGGATCTTAGGTAACCCATACAATGTGGGATTAATATCTCAACATGTCTAGACTAGAATCGGGTTGGATAAAAATCAACCTTAATGGTGTTGTTAGGGGTCACCCAGGAATGGCAAAAGCAGGTTTCATTTGCAGGGATTCGAACGCGCGAACTGTGATGGTTTATGCACAACCTTTAGGAATAACTGCCTAATAGCCAAAATATGGGCAACGTTAATTGCGACCAGGACGGCAAAGGAGAGACAATGATCAAAAGTTCTATTTAATACTGACTTAGATAATCTCATACGCTTCATAAAATTTTCAGCTGAAGCTCCTTGGCATAACTCTGGAATGATTGACGAAACAAAATAAAAAATGCGACAAATCCCTCAGTGCGATATGCATCACAACTATATGGAAGGCAATCAAACAACAGATGGTCTAGCAAATTATGTAACGAACGGAAATCAACAGCTTAGGACCATGCAATCCTACCTTCTCATAACCTAATTCTATTAAATGACTTTTGGATACCAAATACCCACGCGTAATAGTGATTAAGGTATGACTCTTTGGGTAATAGTGATTAAGGTTTGTTTCTATTGGTTGGGGGTTGGGGGAACGACGGTAGCTATTTTTCCTAAAATGGTTGGATGTTGCGATCGAAAACATGGATCGAGGACTCATCAAAATCTTAATTAACCGAGCATTTCTGCAGGTATAAGGTAACCTGAACACTCTGGTAATGAAAAGTATAAACGAGTTAGAGCATCTCCAATAGAGGGTGAAAATTTTATTTTTTTATGACACATAGGATTTTAAACCCTCATTTACATAAAATGCATCTCCAACAGTGAGTCCTATTAAGTAGGAAGGGTGTCAAAATAAATACGAAGGTCTTAGAGAAAGTCTTATTTAGACCTTGGAAATGACCTCCATGTCATCTTTTTAGTTATACTTTAATTTTTTATCTTTAAATAAATTTTTCTAAACCAATAAGAAAAAGGGAATCAATTTATCATTATCCAAAAATAACAAATCTTAGAAATATGACCCCCACTATTGGAGATAGTTCATGAGCAAAGCATTACTATTTTTGCCACAAACAAATCACCCCATAAATAACCTGGCTTGATTGGGGTATACTCAAACTAATTGGGGTATACCCAATAAGACAAAATCTGATCATTATGAAGTAAAACCAAGCCACTCCTTAACCTTGTTTTTTCTAAATGGCTAATATGCCCTTGGTTAATTAATACTAAAATTCTGATTAGGTTAATTAATTGAGTTTAGATTAAAATTTTGAAATTTTGAATTCAGTAGATTAACCTTTTGATCCGTCTTTGAGTTCGATTTCGATCCAAAAATTTTTGTTTTGAAAATGCATAAAGCCGGCAAGGTCGTGGTTTGAATAAGCTTCCGACCACACATACGCCTAATGTTAAACTTTGAATAAGGCTGCGATCTCTATTCCGCCGGCAGTGTCAACTTTGAATAAGCTGCCGACCATATATCCGCCAGAATGGTCCTCGGATGAAGAACACGCCGACTATCTTGTGCAGAAATCTTGCGGTCGGCATGTAAATATTTCCTACCCTTCCGGCTATATTAATCTCGGCATGAAAAAAAAATAAAACCTTGCCGGCTGACATAATATGGAAGATGTAATTTACTTTATTCATTCAATTTTGGTTACTACATTGATTGAAACATAAAACCTAATCCTTGTCGGCGGAAAAACGAATGCACTTAGCATGTGCATCAAGCCTTTGAACCCCTAGGCGACCCTATTGGACGAGTTATAGTCTCGTGAGGGTTTACATAGAGGTCTACCCACAAAACCTATACTAAAACTTCTAAAGCCATCAATCTTCCTCCTCCGAAGACGATACACCCTCCATCATCTCGAGGCATACTCCGGATTTTGGATTCCATGAATTGATAGCTTGCATCGAATGCGAATGCTTCCCCTTTTCCTCCAAGTAGCGCTTTGGCGACTTCATGCTACAAAAACAAAACACAAACTTACATTTGTTAGTGGTGTTTAATTTGGAAGATCAAACAACATGGATCACGTAAAATAAACCACAAAAATACTTACAAATTGTTCAATTGACAAGTTAAAGTGAGGAGCGTTGAAAATTGGTTTTTGGATAGCTAAATAGGCAAGTATCGCATTTTCAATAACTATGTGCCTATCGTGCACTTGTTGAACACTTCTTGAGTTAGGATTCCCACACTCTTGGCTAAAAGTGTTGTGAACCCTAGCCCAAAAGGTTGTGGAATCCACCCTTACGGAGGACTGCCTTCGAACTCTAGTCTCCGCATACCAAGCTTTGGTGATTGCCAAATCTTCATTAGAATCAAATGAAGCCATTTCTTGTGTGTAGAGAGCTATTGGGTGAGTTAGATGGAGTGTGTGATGGTATGAGCTTTGGAGAGTATATGCAAATAGTTGTGTGTTGTTTTGTGGAGATAAGTAGTGCATTTATAGGATGGTGCCCAAATTTGGCCGTTATAGTGTCCAAGTACAAGTGAATCAATGCAATTGTACTTGCACAAATTTGAATTTTGAAATCGCGGCGGGTCAAAATTTGCTACAATGCCGGGGTCGCAAAACGGTAGGAAATGTATGGGTTCATTAGCATGCCTACCAAAATACCGCCTAGCATTTTCTTGTTTTGTTTCCCTTCCGACCTTATTTGATTTTAGGCATCGGAAGAATGGTTTTTTTCTTCAAGATATGGCCGGCGGGTCTCTATTTCGTACCCTTCCTAACAAAACCGCTGACTTAGTAGGAATCGTATTACCTTGCCTACCCGGTAAC
Organism: Papaver armeniacum; assembly: GCA_023531295.1. Taxonomy (NCBI): domain Eukaryota; kingdom Viridiplantae; phylum Streptophyta; class Magnoliopsida; order Ranunculales; family Papaveraceae; genus Papaver; species Papaver armeniacum. Next base: position 177,115 of record JAJJWW010009547.1, on the reverse strand, counting down.
TAAACAACTTTTGTTGACGGGCGGCGGCCGGCGACCTTTCACAAGCTTGCCGGCCCGGTAACTACACAATTTTTGGTTGATGGGGCGATGGCAGTCTGTCATTTCACAACCTTGCCGGCCCTGGGACAGACGACAGGGTAGCTTAAAAAAAGCATGCCGGCAAGGTAATACGACACTTTATATAGCTAAACAAACCACGACCACGACCACCACGGCCCCGTTTAGGAACACTACCTTCACCACCACGACCACTGCTGCTACCTTCACCACCACGACTACTGCTGCTACCTTCACCACCAGGAGCACTACGAGTCCTCTTTTATCACCTTCGTCTTGGCTTGTGCATCCTTAATAGCTTTTTCTTCCGCCTTTACTTGAGCCTGAAGTTGCTTGAACAATAGATGGGCATCCTCATTGTCAACATTGCAAGCATAGTCAATGTGCTTGCTTTGCATAGGTTCTCCTCTATCTTTCGCGCAACATAACACCCTCACAAAGGTCTTCAACTGATCCTTATATATTCAATTAAACAATAAACAATTAATAGAATGATTCGTGAATGCAATCAATCTTAAAATAGTAAGAGCAACTCTAAAATACTTACAACTATCTTAAGCAATGTTGCTTGGGTCTTTCGATTCCATCTTCTTCTTACGAGCCAGTTCTTCGCAGTCATTGGCCTAATCACGCAGGGACGAGCCCAACCCAAGTACCACGCCATGTATTTCTCAATAGCTTCATGACCGGTGGTCACCTCGTCCAAAAGACTCACATCGATGTTACGGCCTGTCTATTGTCCCAATGTTCTTGAGTTGGCGCTGGATCGTAAGAGACGTTAATAGTTTTTTGGGAGGTGGTGCGGTCATCCCTGTTCACGGTAAAGAACGGTTCTTCATCGAAATGAGGTTCTTCTTGGACGTAACCCAATTGTCGCATTACCCGATGTGGATCGTACATTGAAAATCCTTCAAACACAGTCATCAAGGGTCCATAGTATAATGCAACAACTTCATTTCTCCTTGGGATTAAACCTTGATTTCTATCCTCCCGATCTGGATCAAATATCACCTCTTCCGCGATCAAATTGTCGATGGCGGCTCGGAGTTTTCATAAGATTTTGCGGCATTTCCTTATCCTGAGTACCCTTAAAACTGTACCTTTGAGCTCTTGGCAAATGAACCGGAACACTGTTATTCACTTTGACGTAAGAGTTGTCTTTGAACAAAGAAGAAAAGCGTTCATATATCCAAACTTATGCAAAAAGAAAAAAAAGTTTAGTAGGAACCCTTATCTTACGAGATTTGCAAATATAAATGTTTTAAACAATAAAATTACTGGAAGAGACATGTGTTTTAGTTAACTTGCTTAGTGAGTGCCCTAGAAGATTTTGTCAACTCATTGTTCAAGAAGGCAACCACCGCAAAGTACCCAAGAATACCCACGCATCTCATGTAAGGGATCCAATAGTTGCGAGTAACCGGCCTCGACTTGGTTTCCTGAATCGTCGGGAAGATACATCCGCCCGGGTGTATAGCAAATAAGCGGCAGCGGTAGCATTGATTCGCACCGGGTGCACCATTCCTTCCCTATCAAGGATTTCCCGAGTCTTCCATAGTTTGTCCCTCAACTTCTTCACATTAAACTTCTTAATTAGTCGACCATCCTTCTTGTCAAGAACATCATCCGTCCGAACTCGACTCCAACCGAACAATTTCTTGCTCAATTCGTAAATCTTCTCGAAAGAAATGGCATTATCGAATCCTTCGGTGACTGCTTTTCCATCAACCTCGAGGCCTAGAATTTGTTGAGCATCATCGGGAGTTATCGCCATCTCACCGAATGAGAATAACAGAGTATCGGTCTCTCCATAGAACCGCTCACGTAATGCGAGATGGTAACTTTATCATGATTAATATTCGAACTCTCCACCGCAGGCAACAACCCGAGTTCCTCACAATCACTTTCACCTCCTCACATTCCAAGTCAAGATTCCAAGCATCACTGAACACGAAGCTTGGCGCCTCATGAGACGGATGGCATGCTTGTGATCCTAAATACAAAAAAAAAAGAAAATGAAAAGAAATACAAACACTTGATGCAAATTTAATTAAGATAGTTACACACTTGAATAAATAACAAAGACGGATTAAGATTACTTACGATAGTATTATGGACCGCACATGCCCAAGAGTGTTTGTATCCAAAAAGAACACTCCACCATCTGCTGGGGTCCCTTTTGAGGCTCACCTTCTTTCAAAGGCAACCATCAAGTGTTTGGGAGGCATGTGAGAATCACCCGGTTTAGTGATCACCCTCTTCTTCGTTCCGGTTGAAGTTGAAGCCGAAGCTTCGGTGGCTTGAACAACAGCTAGAGTTTGTTCTCCTTCTCCATCTCCATCTCCTTCTTCTTCTTGTTCCTCTTCCTCTTCAACAATTTCATCTTCGATGATATTCTTACCTTTATCTCCATTACCATCATCATCATCACCATCATCATTACCTCCTCCAGCCTCATGCATGTCTTGATCACCACCATCATCATCATCATCATCATCATTGTTACCTCCTCTAGCAGCCGGATTGGTTTCATCAACATCATCATCATCACCTCTTCTACCAGATGGAATTGATTGGTCTTCATCTGGAGTCTCGTCTGAATCATTGGGTTCAGATAGTGGTTCTAAGACCTTGGTCGTTCCCGGCACAACATATACCCCTCGATGTTTTGAAGACAAGAGTTTATCACCAACACGAGGAGGGTTTGAAGGAGGACTAAGAGCTGCTTTCAGAGCTGCTTTCTTCTTTGCCATTCGCAATCTGAACAAGAAAAATTCAGAAAAAAAAACATTACAGCCTAGCGGAGTTAGATATATACAACATATCCTATGAACAATGGCCATAAGGTAGACCAAAAGATGAGTGCGGCTAAAAACGCCTAAGGCATTGTATCATCAAAATAGCCTTCCTACGCATAAAAAAACAAAAAAATTTCACTATACAGGTCGGCAAGGTCCATTACACATACATAGCCGGTGACAAACCGCCGCTTGGTTTTATATAACTACCCTTCCTATTTAAAAGTTCTAGGCATCGAAACATTCAAAAGAAGTAGCCTAAGGGTAAAAAACAAAAACTTGTCGGCTTCATTAAAAGATAAAAGACGCAAATGTATACAGTTGAATAACTCATGGCCTGCTAGTAGCGATTCTGAAACTATACAAATGCCGGCAAGTTCTTCAACCTTATACCTTCCCTACCAAACCCTAACTATGAAATCCCTAAAGGTCGATAACCAAGAACCTTGCGGCCGCCGTAACTACCAATTCACAAATTCGATTTTTCGACCTAATTTGACATGCAAACATGAAATTGAAGTACTAGAGTGAGTTTAAGTGTGCCCTTACTTTCTTAAGCGCACCATTTCACGTGTTTCAATGGAACAAATTCTTCTTCTTCAACCGTTTTTTTCTTCACTTTCTTTTGAACCAAATTTGCAATTCCAGGGTTATATTCATTGGGTTTTCGATTAGTTTGTTTCATACGAGTTGCCTTCTTCCGTGGTGGATCCATTGATGAAGACTAATCGGAGTTTTCGAATCGACGATTTTAACGAATTGATCGACGAGTTTTGGTGGCGGTGGGGTGATGGAGCCGGTAAGGTTGTGGAGGAGAAGAAGAAGAGAAGAAAATGAAGAAAGAAAACTGATTTTGGTAGTAATTAGAGTTATAATGAGAAAGAGTAATTTTGTAACTTTACCCATTGACCTCCCCTTTGCCCTTAAAAAAGAGTCCCTATAAAATTGGGTATACCCCAATTAGTTTGAGTATACCCCAATCAAGCCAGGATAAATAAGGATCTAAATAAAAATTCCACGTAGAATTTTTAGCACCCACGAGGATGTATTACAGCTGAAACGCTGTTTATGGAATTAAATATGAGTTTTAGGGTCACTCGTGACAACAGCCTCCCACCAAGTTGCACGCGTGCACATGAGTTGGTCCACACGGGTTACGGTGCGGTGCCCTAATTCCTATTTCTCTGCCCTCTCTTTTCTATAGTTGCAAAAGAAGTGTCTGACTTCTTGACTTTTGGGAAAAAGAAAAGCGAGAAAATGAAAATTTAAAGAGGAAAGAAAGAATCTTTCTATTTATGGAGAACAATAGGATTCCTGCCATTGCCAACCAAGTTTTATTATTTTATTTTAATATCTCTCTCTCATCATTTCTTAACAACACGAGAGGAAGAGAGACTGCCCCCCTTTCTCAACTTGAAGAGTCGGATTAAGAAGGCAGAGATTTGGCATCCGAAGGCCTGTTTGGTTGGTAATTTGGGAATTGGTCAGGAAAGAAAACCATCACTTTTGAGAAGCCGTTATCTTGCTTGGAGGATGACGTAGGATCCTCGTGCTTTAGGCCACACTATGGTAAGCGATTTCGTTTTGGTATAACTTAATCGTAGTGAAATCCAACGGCTATGGTTTTCCATATCGATTTAGAGTAGCAATATCCCTTAGCTACACTTTAGAGCTGATTACATCTGATACGTCTTGTAGCTAAGGGAAAATCACACCGAGATTCAGTTTTCATATGATTTTCAACGGAATACTGACTATTTATTTCTGGTTTTCACTCTTTTATCCTAATTTTTTTCTTTTTTTCATTTTTTATTTACTAATTTTTTTTTCTCTCTCTTAAGTATTTTTTAACCTCTACAAACATTTCACCGTAAAAAAAATTAGGGGAAAAAAACACGAAACTGATGAGTTCACGTTTTGCATTATTTGGACGGAAACTAAGTGTGTTGTTTAGCTAAGGGATGCCTTTTCCCATAGTGAGATGATTTTTGGGCGCATTTCACTAGGCTTCAAATAAGGGATAGCTAAGGGATATCCCTTACCATTGTACTTGGCATTATGGATCTAGTCTACTACTAGACTTACTAAACGTCTAAGTCATTATTAGAGTTACTATTTTTACTAGACTTGACACTAATCAGTATCAATAACTTACCTTCACTTCGTGATTTCTCCCGAAGAGATCACCGACAAACACATAATCATGGACCCACATTTACACACACCTAGTCCCATTATTGAGAGCGTTGCAGGGATCGTCGGATTTTTCTTCGGGAGCTTTCACGGTGGAAAGCTCTGTGTGTCTAGTATCACTGAGTCAGTATACTTAATTAAATATTGGCATTTGATCTCAACTAGTCATCACCATGACTTAATTAAACAGTAGTAGGCCTGCACAGGAAACCGAGTAGAGGCCGAGGAACCTTGTCTGGGAACCGAACCGGCGCCAACAAGAGCATACCGAGATGTCCTCACGTGCCAAGAACGGTATTGAAAATCATAACCGAGTGATGGTCGGCTCGGCGCATGGTATCGATCAAAAAACCGGCCGAGCCGAGCAAGATAAGCTCATGTAGTATTGACCATTGATTTCATAATATATTTTAATCCCTGCCCTCCACTTTATCACATATACATATAAAAACACTAGAAACACTAGACTAACGGAACTCACTGCCTCTTTTCTTCTCTTTTCTCTTTTTTTCTTCTTCTTCTTTACCGTCACCCACCACCACTCCCCATTACGGCTAGTACAGTAGTACTACAATCACCACCTCTCCTTCTTCAATTACTGCTTTTTCTTCTTCATGTTTCCCAACATCAACAGCGTCTGCACCACCACCTTCTACACCAACGACACTTGTTACATCACCATCGTTAGCACCACCACCTGCTACACCACCATCATCAGCACCACCAACTTTTGATTGGGCAAAATTAGAGATTGATATTTGAATACTGCGATTTTAGGGTTCTTAGGAAATTTTTCATTTTTTAATCTTGCATTCTTTTCTAATTTTATTGATGAACCACTGTTCTTTTAGATGAAATTGATTTTCTCTGTGTTGATTTAGGGTTGTTAAGAAAATAGTTTTTTTTTTTTAAATTTAATTTTACCGTGTTTTCTAATTGAATAGATGAATCTGTGTGTTGAAGTAAATTGAGATGTAAATTGATTGATGAATCTCTATTGGGTTTGTTTGATGAGATAAATTGAGTAAACTAATTGAGGAGATGAAATCAGGAGATAAATTTCTCTGTGTTGAATTGAATCTGCTGGACAGAAACCGGCTGAAAAACCGAGACCGGCCGATCCGACTGGGAGCGGTTTAAAACCGAGCCGAGGGGTGGTCGGCTCTTGACGGTTTCAAATTCCAAAACCACCTATGGTCTGGCTCGGTGGACAGTTACGGCCAAACCGGCCGACCTACTTGTGGCAGCCTAAACAGTAGTATAATCGGTTACTTCACTATTTTTGTACGAAACTTCAAATATATTACGGGGATTTTTATAGGGGTATTGGTCTGACGGTTTACATCAATATGCGATGTGGCAACATATCCACAACGGGAAAGTACAATAAGCAGTGGGATAATTAAGAGTAATTGAAAAGATGACATAGTATAAAATTTGAAAAATAAAAACTCCGAGATTTCGTAGAGAATTTTCCGAAGATAAAATTGTCAGGGAGAACCTTAATTTACTACATTGGTTGAAACACGGATACGACGACATTAGAGCAACTGCAGTGGTGCGAGTATAACCAAAGACCAAAGAGGGAAAAAAAGACCAAAATTTGGGTTTAATCTGGTGTGTGACGCTACGGGTGGAAGATTAAATTTGGTGGAGCGTACACTATACGTTCGCCTGGTGTGGGGCGTGGAATATACGTTCGCCCGATCGGGGGAGATTCCAAAAATGAAATTAAAAAAAAAAAAAAAATGGGGCGGAGTCTATATGTTCGCCTGGTGTGGGGCGTACACTATACTTTCGCCTGGTGTGGGGCGTACACTATACTTTCGCCTGTTGTGGGGCGTACACTATACGTTCGCTCGACCATAATTTGGGTTTAGTCTTTGGTCCCCGACCAAATATAGTCTGGGATTTGGTTTAGTCTGGGATTTGGTCGATAGTACGTCCCACTACGTCTCGTTCTCAATCCAAATATTTGAGTTTAATCGCCCACTGCTGTTGCTCTTAGGATCCAAACATACCCTAAAATATGAAAAAGCTCTAAAAATATAAAAATCAAAAGCGAAAAAATTCAACAATTAATAGCATTGAGAAGGAGCAGTAGGTCTTCTGCCAATTCTTTTAAGCCCTAATATAATATATTTCCTGTCTAATAGTCAGAGCCAACTACTCGATGAGAGATCTCATTGGATCATAAAGCCAACATATTTTTTTTTATTGATTTTTATCTTAATAATTTAATAAAACAAACAAAAACCTAATATTTTATATTTATAATGTACTTATATTGGTTGTAAGAAAATAATGACTTATAAAAATATACATATTAAAATGAAGAGCGTGAGACAAAAATACCAACTTCGAAACCAAAAAACATAAATAAAAAGGGTTGTGGTTAACCCAAAGTTTCTCTTTCACAAAAAGGGCACCCAGACCCCAAACCCGAAGTGATTATCAACGTCATCTTGGTTATACTAATGTGGAATACACACGAGAAAACAACAACTTATAGTAATAGTACAACTTGAACTATTAATCCCAATTAATTAGAACTAACTTGAGTAATTAATTAATTGATATTAGGTATTCTGCCTAATAGATGTGCTTATAATCTAGCTCTAAGTACTTATCAAAGAAAGAACTATCTTTTCTTTCTATGTGGTAGTACTTGTCATTAATGTTAGATTTGTTCCCCTTAATTGTTTTTTTTTTTTGAAGCACCCCTTAATTGTTTTGTGGTGGTGTTGGATATTTTATTTTTTTTATTCTCTCTAAACTACCCCTCGAAGTTATTGTTTGTGTTGGTCACCATATATAATATTGTGCAAACCTCAAATTCTACATTATGTAAAAGTCATTACCTAATTAATCTTCGCATTCAAGTTGATCATAGTTAACAATACCTTGTCAAGCTTTTTGTAGATGCCACTGGGTACAGTGACAAAGTCGCATTGATGATACCGAGAAGTTGAAACTAAACTCGTCGGTATACGGGAAAGTGGAGTTTTCTTTTTTAGCATGACTTCCTGGGCTCGTAGGCAGTAGGCACTAAACTTCTTCTAAGGTATAAACTTTAGTACTCCATCCGTCACATCATCTGTTTCAAATTTGCACAAGGTAAGGAGGCGGAGATATTTATAGATGTTTTTTTTTTACCAATTATAAACTTAAGGATAACGGTTACAACATTATTTATTTTACCATCAAATGAACGCAAAACTCTACATTTTCAACATCAATTTATATTTTTAAAAATTCATTTATATATATTTTTTAAACGGTCTCATTTACTATTTAATAAATTTTGTGATAATTTAGTCAATATAACAAAAATAAATTGGTCAAAAATTGGATAGAATAATTAATTTTTGTGATACATTATGTCGTGTTTTATATATACTCTGATGTGCTTTAAGCATGTTGCGTTGTGCTTTCTTATATAACTCGTGTTGTGGTGTACTTTTGTGTTTACCTGTGTAAAGTAATGTACAATGCTAATATATTAACTAATTTGGCACAAACACAATACAACTTACGAAGTTATCATGCCGTATCAGCTCATGCTGCCACAGACACTATACAACATGGTACGCTTTACTAATGAAACCAATAAAATACAGGCATAAATTATACTCCCTCCGTCCCATCATTAGATGACCTACTTGGTCTAAGATCTTGTCCCATCATTAGTTGACCTATTTCACTAATCAAGGGGATATCTCTAAAACTACCCTTTTGATTGATTATCTAGATTCATAAGAAATATGTATAATTTGATATTCATGTTTATACTCGTTACGTACGTGTTTTAAAAGATTTTCAACGGTATAAAATTTACGAAAATCTATGGTATAGTTTGAGAGATAAATGATTTCTAAATTTTACAAATTATTATCCATAAGGGTATAGTTGTAAAAAATACTTAAAAACACTTATTTCATTCATTGCCTTAAGAATTGTGCAAACTTCAACTAGGTCATCTAATAGTGGGACGGAGGGAGTAATATTTTTGGGGTTCTTTTAAGGGTATTAATACCTCTAATGTAATTGTGGGGTGGGTGCCTTTCTTTCTGAATTCTCACTAAATTGTACTCCTTTCGTACCATATATATAGGCGTATTAGACAAAATTTCTTAGATTAAGAAACTTTATTGATTTTATACATTTTTATGCTTTTTCCTGTTTTACCCTTAATTATATTCCCAATGTTAGATATATGCACTCAATCCCAAGCAAATAAATAGGGGTAATAAGAGTAAAAAATCATTTTGAAATTTGGACTCCGCCTGTATAGTGGTACAAGAAAAAATGAAAAATTCCGCATATATAATACTCCCTCCGTCCCACATATATTTTATTCGGAGAGAGAATTCTCTTTGAGATTAAGAAAATTGCATGAGATTCATAATTTTATACGTTTTTTAATTATTTTTTATCCTTCGTCTTATCTCCAACACATTTACCTATGTACAATAAATATGGGTATATATAAAAAATTACATCTTTTTTTTAGTGGTAAAACCAAAATTACGCAGATATTTCTTCTTATAGGGAGTATTTTTTTTAGGGTTTTATTCCTTCTTTTCTTTTGATACTTAGGAGGCTGTTCTACACTTTTTTAGATAGCGGGTTTTGTTTTCTTTAATTTTTTTTTTTCCCAGTATATTCCTTCCTTTGGTGAGCAATAAAATAAAATAAAATATAGGCGTAAGAAAATTTGTTGTTCAAGTAGAATGGCCATGAGCCAATCTCAGTTACTTCCACAACCAATGAACTACAAACACGTGTAATGTGACAGATAATTGAAGTCATTTTTGGGCTCCCCTAGATTGGAGGATTTAACCCTAAAACAGGGTGTCAAATAGGTCAAATGTCAGACATGTTCTCAATACGTGTCGATATTTCATTTGCTTACTATTAATCATGAACTACATATAGAAACCCTGGTATTGATGATGATGAAAAAAACGGATCTCATGGTCAGAACCATGGATTGGTGTAAACAAGATCACAGGAGCCGTTTGAAATTGAGTATCAAGAATGGACAAAAGTCAAGATGGAAGCCATGCTATAAACCGGTTAACGTTAAACCCGGTTTTCTAAGATGAGAGAATATGCAGAAGCTAAGGAAGTACTATTACCATCAAACAAGACAAACACACTTTTAACTAAAGAATCGAGTGAGCTAAAAATTCATAAAGAGACAAAAAACATTTTCTTGAAAGAGATGTTTGAAATTAATTAATTTTTAAATTAAGTTATCAAATCAGAGCGTACTATGTATCAAGGAGCTTAATTAAATGTTTCTAATTGACCTATTATGAAGAAAAAGGTATCACCTATCATTAAAAGCTTAGAAAAAAGATACTAGCATTTTAATTAATAGCCTAATAATTATTGATTATCAAAGAAAATAAAAACCCTAATTTTAATTTCCTTTGTCATAAAACAAAATGATATACTATCCGATCATTCCAGAAAAATCAAAAAGTCTATTAATCATAAAACTTGAGAGTTTCGACTTAACGACAGCATAAACTAATCACCAGTTAGTTTAAATTATCCAGATATTTAAAGTTTCAGGGATAATGTAGGCGTTTGATAAACAAAAAATAAAATGGTAAAATCGGTTAGATAACACCTTACATATAAATCGTACTGACCAGTATAAAAATAAAACAAACAAATATTTATCAGCGGTTCGAGAGTTCATAATACTACAATAATTAAGATTCTAAATGAGACACGTAATTAAGATTACATACCATATGACTCGTCATTAATTTATCCACCCACAAACACACCATCAAAATCAAAAAAGAAATTCATCATTCAAAACTAGAAAATCACAAGAAAAAATATCTCCAACTTTTTTTTTTTTTTCTGAGTTGGTTAATTTTGTTTTTCTAAAAAGAAATATTGTTGTACAGACCAGAGAGAGAAAGGGGTTCCTACTTCCAGTTATAATTAGAGAGAGAGCAATTGAGAAAGAAGAAAGAAAGAAACTTTTAGTACCCCTCCTATATCATCCAATCACAACTGAACCTTTGGCTCCCCCCTCTCTCCCTCCCTCCCTCTCTACTCTGCTGCAGTGAGATCTCACTACAAGGAGGAGGAGAAGAGGCAAAAAAAAAAAAAAAAAAAATTTGATTCATTTCTTAAGTTTGCTGCTTACTTTTGTTGTTGTAAGTCTCAAGGGAGAAAGAAAGCAAAGAAAGAAAAGAAAGGGTCTTTCTTTCTTTCTTTCCCACTTTCTTTAACTCACCCTTTGATTCTAAAGAGATTCTCACTGTTTTCTCTTCTCAGCCTTCTTCGTTGGGTTTTCTTCCCTTTTCAGTGTCTCTTATTTACTCACCTCCTGTGTTCTGCTTCTTGTATGTTGGAACTTTAAAAAGAGGAAATTTCTCAATCATTTCTACTCTATTTCTGGAAATCGCAACTCGGGTTCTTCTGTTTTGATTCCAATCTTTCTGTTGGTTTTCAGATCTGATAACTTGTGAAACAGAGAAAAGATCTGTTATATTTCTATTCAAGGGTTTGTAACGGATTTTTATTTTTTTTTTAAAGTTGAAAAAGATTCTTCAACTGAAAAATGCTTATATGAAAAAAGCTATTCTGATTCTCTTCAAATGCTTCTCAATTTAATCTCGATTTCCTCTTGTTAAAAATTCACTACTACTCTCTTAGCCTCATGATGAAGTGGGGAATGGAAATACTATCACCACAGTCTTATCTACCAGTCTCAAATTGGTTACTTGAAGAAAACAACAACAACCATAGTAATAATAAGAGTACTAGATGGACACCAGAAGAGAACAAGAGATTTGAGAATGCATTAGCACAGTACGATAAAGACACACCTGATCGATGGCAAAAGATAGCGCTCATGATTCCTGGGAAGACAGTAAATGATGTAATGAAGCAGTATAAATTATTAGAAGATGATGTTGGTTTTATAGAAGCAGGGTTAGTACCAATTCCTGGTTATACTACTACTTCTTTCACTTTGGATTGGGTTAATAATCGTTCTTTCGATGGTTCGAATGGAGGTAAGAGATCTTCTTCGACTCGACCTAATGATCATGAGAGAAAGAAAGGTGTCCCTTGGACTGAGGATGAACACAGGTAATTGTCTATATCACTCTGTGCTACTAGTATTTCGATTATCTAAAAGCAGTCAAAAGCTCAAGCTCAGATCAATGAATTTCTATCAATTCATACTCATGTCTAAATTGGTGTTTTGCAGTGCAAGAACCTGATAATTAACAAAGAATTCAGAATATTTAGTTTTAGGACTGTCAGTATTTGAGCTTGCCTAATGTCGGTTTTACTTGTTTATGCTTATGAGGTTTTTGAGGCAATATTTATGATTCTTGAGTGGTAATGAGTTTTGGTTTGTGAATTACAGGTTGTTTCTTTTGGGTTTAAAGAAGTATGGTAAAGGAGATTGGAGAAACATTTCGAGGAATTTCGTTGTCTCAAGAACACCGACTCAAGTGGCAAGTCATGCCCAGAAGTATTTTATCAGGCAGCTTTCAGGAGGGAAAGATAAGAGGAGATCAAGTATCCACGATATCACGACGGTGAATCTTGCAGACAATAGACCTCCTTCACCAGACAGTAATACGTCAAGTATCGATCAAGCTACCATGCTAACGCAGCAGCCCAATCAGAATTCTGCACCAAAAGCGTTATTTGATTGGAATCAGCCCCACGACATGGTTTTCAACCCAGCACATGGAAGCTTGTACGTGCCGCCTACTTACGGTATGAACTCATTTGGGATGAGAATGCAGGGACATAATCTAAACAGAAATTCTCTTCATGGATCTCATATGGGAGCTCACAATGCAATGTTTCAGATGCAATCATCACAGTGTCACCCACATGGATAAAGTCTAGAGGTGTTTTGAGTTCTCTCCATGGAATTGAAATTCTGTCAAGCTAGAATTTGCTGTTTCTATGATTTTTGTTCATGGTCTTGATATGAATATATATCCATGAATACTTGGGATAGTTCAGAATCTTAAGATAACTGAATTACGTTTTTTCCTTCTATCCATATAGGCATTCGTGAAAATAAGATTGTATGTTACACAGGAATTTCCAACTACAAGAACAACTGCAGTTTATGAAACGCCACCACCTGATGAAAGACATTGCAACTGAAATGTAGAGATTTCCATATAGCAAACTATTAGAGGATAAAGATGCCTATGTGATTTACAAAAAATAAAATAGATGCCCCATTTACAATAAGCAGAAGATTAATTGGTTTATTTGCAGCTCTAAACATAACTTATTCCTTTAATCATTCTGCAATTGTACATGGGAAATATGTTCCCAACCCTATAGTTTTAACATTTAATGTTTAATCTCTACGCCTAATCAACATGTGGGAACCCATGAGGAAAGTAAAAAACTCTTAACTAACCGAGTTACGAAGGTTGGTTCTGAATGAGACGCTATCCTAAAAATTCAGCAAGTGTCATTCAAGTTCAACAGGTAGAATCGGTTGGTACGCACTTCTGGAAAGAGCATTTCATTAGACGAAACCTGAAGACCATGTCGATCTAGGTGTAAAATAGTTACGGAACGACAAACCCGGGTATGAAGAGGATTGATGTCGCGACTGGAAAACCAACTTCACATCCGAAAACGAATCACAGTGGAAATAGGATGTCGACAATTATAGACAGAAAGAAAAATGTGTTATCCGAGCAAGTGTATTCCTTACCCTTCAACATTTATTCCCCTGACGTGATAAATGTATGGGAATACAGGTTTAAGGGTATTCCCTAGCCCCATAAGACTTGATTTTCTCACCTTCCAGTAGGGTACATTCTTTCAATAGACAGAGTCGAAGGAGTCGAATCAAACTTTTATTAAGACATGTCACTGGATTCTGAATTCAAACTGGCTGAGTCACAAAACACTCTTTTTTTTATCGTTCACGTTCTAGTATCTCTTATAGCTAAACTTTTCTCCTCACCAGACCTTTTTTTTCCTCTGTAAATTCAAGGGATCTATACCTTCAACATGGCCAATTAGACAGATCTTGACGACCGAAAAATAAAATTTTAGTCGAGGCTGAGTCGACGTTCCACTAACTTGGGGCATCTCATGCTTCAATGTCTCTTTTTGCTGCTTTTTTCCTTCTTCAATGAGTATATGCTAGAATGGATGATCCTAAATGTATATAAAAGAGAGAATTCAAAGAACCCACAAAAGATCCAGTCACATTACCATAGTGTACATAAATTTCTATGCTTATTGTTTAATCCCATTGTCCTAATCCTACCTTTTGCTTAAACCTTAGATTTTGCTCTTTTTTGCGCTATCAGCCATCACCTATCGGGGCAACACTAAAGCTTTCACACGTGAAGTAATGGTCATTTGTTTATCATCTTCCGTACTAATTATCATTAAAAAGTTGTATTATGACGGTATTAGTGGGAACAATCTGCAAAGGCTGATTAAACTTTTCATTCATCTAAGCCCAATGACTATTTCTAAATTCAATAAAGATCAAATTTATGTTCTCTGAATGAGATGTTTGGAGATTCTTCTCTCCAGAGATGGAGGAGGAAAAACAGAAGAATCATGTTATCTAAATAGGTAATTTCTACTACACTTCAACTAATGCCTTGATTATCTGGTTTTAAAGCAAATTTGCAGCAATCATGAATAACTAGAACAACTCACAAACAAGAGATCAGGCTTTCAAGATTTTTTCAACAAAAGAAACAAATCTGTCACAGTAAATCAGTAATTTGGCCTAGCACCTTTAACTGCAGCTCAACTATTCCACTCACCACTACTATTCCTCTTTACTGAATTCAACTAATTTCTACTTTAGAATTCAAGTATCTTTCCAGGAAATGCCAAATGGAAATAAACAAATTTCAATTCCTACTGTGCTGTGTATGCTTGTTTGTTTCTTCCTTTCTTCTACTATTTTAATTTTAAATGTATAATAAATTTTTGTCATGTTTTAGTTTGTGTTTCTGGTTACTACAACTACAATTGCTGTCACTGCTGCAGCCATCTTAAAGGAACTTAGTGCCCACCATGTCACTTGCATATAGTATTATTTTTTTGAAAGTTTCATCATCAACTTCATCATCCTAATCATCAAAAAAAAAAAAAAATCAAGCAAATATAAGCAAATTAATCATTTTCTGCCAAAAAAATTTCTGAATTAAATGGCAAAATTACCCACTTTCTTTATTTCTTTTATTTAAAGTGGAGACCTTTATGCAAGTTGCATAAGAAAGCACTTTTGACCACTTTATTCTAACTCTAAAATAAAAATGCTTAAGTGGATTAAGATTTCACACATCGAATCCTAAACTTTACACTTAGGAGCAGCAGAGGAGTCGTCTTGTTTTCTCACTTGTATAGTTTTCTTAACAACAACATTATTCTGATTCTCTCTACAAATTGCTTTCGATGAAACATGCATCCTCTAATAGTGCATTTCTTTTTCTTACTTACTACTACTGCTACTACCTCTACAGGAGGAAACCAAACAAAAAATGAAAAGGAGACTCGTGAGTGGCGCCTTAGCTCTTGTGGATCTAGTAGTCATTGGGTGATGTGGGTGGTGGGGTTCTTTTTAGTGCCAACAAGATCTACTAATTCTGATTTTCCCCCTAAAACTCAATTTAAAAATGCAGCACCAAGGGACGGAAAGGCAATGATGCAATTAGATCTAAGTATAATCATAATTTATTTACTTTTGCAACTTGTTATGTATGCATAAAAGAAAGAATAAGTTGCACACTTTGCAAATAAGAAAATGAGACTTACTTGTCAACATTCTGAGGACAAAAATCTTTACTTTTACACACTAGGATAGTACACGGCGTAGACACGCAAGCATATTTTACGGGACCATGCAACACCGTGGTTACCAGGTATTCTCATTATTTGCAACTTAATCACTATATGCACCACAAACTAAAATAGCAATTAGTTTCGAAATGAAAGAAAGCGAGAAGGTACCATATATATGATGAGCTTGTGTATTAACTTGGTGGAGCTGAATGTCCAATTCCTTAAATGTACTTGCTCATCAATGTTTCTGGGGTATATTCGGTTCTGCTAGCTTGAGCAGCTCTTGTGATCAAAACTCAAACCTAATCCCATGATAGATGTGCATAATGATTAATTAACAAAACCCTTGGACTACGACCTCAGAAACTTAAAGTGATAAGCTATTATTATTAAGCAATGATATCAGGCTCTTACCATTAATGTCTTTAGTCTGTCACTCTGAACTTTATCTGGTCCTCCTGGATAACCAAGTTGCAACCAGAGCAGTCATCTTATCAGAAGAATTCAGTCAAATTACCATGCTATAAACAAATGTCAGAAAATAAAAATAAAAACAAGATTGTAGTACAGTAGCAAAGTATTAAATGTGGTTTGTTTTACTTTCCAGAACAAAAATTGAGCTTCAAACATGAAATGCCGCAGCATACAAAGTAGAATTTGGTACCATCTGATGTTGGTATTTGTAGTAGCATCAGATTGTGTTTAAGTGTTTCTTAAACAATAACAAATTTATTTAGCTTTCAGACATACGTATATCATCATTAATGAGTCATCTAAAGTTATCTTACGCTTAGCACAGATATAGTGTTGCTGTTTCGTAAAAAGGAGTGAAGCGCTAAGTACCTTAATACTCTAGTTATCACTAGACCTTAGTCCTTTACTTATCACTAGACAACAACAGAAAGGAGAAGCAAATGTGAAACAAATCACTGGGTGAACACTATACCGAACTAGCGGTGGAGTTGAAAATGTGAGACAGATGACTTCCTTTGTCCTGTGCCCTGCTTTTTTCTCCAAGGAAGTGTGCCTCTTGGTTCCTCTTTTGGCAGTGAAAGGCTACTCGATAGAGTGGTTCTCCACACCGAACTTCTTTAGCCCAAAACCTAGGGAAACAGAGGATCATAAGAATGATCCCGGCATTCAAGGGCAACTGATCCACCCTCCTAAACCATGTCACTGGGAGAAGGCCTACAAAATCAGATTCTCCAAATACCACGTCCACAATTCCAGCTCCTTCCGTACCTGGTAACCAAGCAGCAATAAATGCATCGACCTTCTCCAACATCCCTGGGTCCAGAACTAGGGGTCTTCCAGATATCATAATCACCAATGTGGGAACTCTAGTAGCTACTAAACTGATCAAATCAGAGCCACCAAAAGGGATCTCCAGAACTGAATTGTCACCCAATGCCTCTGCATATGCAGCTTCTCCAACAACAACAACTGCAAAGGAGAAATCTTTAGCTGCAAATATGTCAGGTGATGGATACTTCTGATAGATAACTTCTGTTTCCCCTCCCACAGCTTCTTTAATAGCGTCCAATATGGTTGTCCCTGCAAATTATTTCACCATAAATTTCAGATTCCCACTGACTGGATGAAAATAAAATGTTTCATATGTTTTCTATGTAAGGTAACTATTCCAGGACAGTAAGCTACTCATCATATAGGGATAAAATTACTTGGTATGGTTCATTTTCAACACTGTCGGACAGGTTTATCTTTGAACAACTTCCCAAACAAGCAATAACAAAAGTATTCATCTTCTGGTCTGAGTTTCAGCAATTCTTTGCAGTAAAATCTGTACAACATACCAGTTGTAATATTTCCACTGCCTCCATGCCAAGTCATTGTCCATCCGCCACACTGATACCCCAGATCATCCGCATGACTTCCTGCGACAAGAATCCTTCTCGCACTTCTATCTAACGGAAAAAATGGTTTATTTGGATCCTTTCCATTCTTTAATAAAACCAGAGACTTTCGAACGGCTTCACGAGCCAATTCCCTATGCATCTGGAGATAATTAAGAGGTCAAATTCCATACTGCAGGAATAGAAGATTCTAAGCCCCAACATCATTAAGAAAAAGATCATTAAGCAGTCTGGCTGAACCCAAGTTTTGGCAGTATCCATTATTAACACCTTACATGGGAGGATACAAACAGTGAACAGAATATGCTGAGATTACGAGGTCTAATTGTACAGATTAAGTTGGGCTATGCAAACTAGATTATAACACATCCATCCAACTTACTGAAAGATATCAAAATGGCATAAGAATCGAGCTCAATGGATTTGGTACTCAGAATCTTACCTTGGAACCCACTGTATCTAGCAACGATCTGTCAGTCAGCGGATGTTCAAAAAGCCCTGCAATAAATTTGACCCTCAAGATTCTCTCAACAGCGTCAATCCTAGACATGGGTATATCTCCTGATTCCACCAGAAATATCAAGTCCTCGAGGAACTTTTCGTATCTGAAAGGAACCATCACCTGCAAGGTTTCTCAGCTATGGGTAGAAACATGAATGTTTTCTAATCAGTATAGGCTTTTAAATTTAATTTGGATCTCTACCATGTCAACTCCTGCATTGATTGATTCGGAAATGCAATAACGATAGTCTGATCCATGAGGCTGAGAAAGTCGGTCAATACCTTCCCAATCAGAAATAACAAAACCCTGCAGCACAACCATAAGCTTCCAGTTTTAAGCATATTACATCCCATTGGTAATTCAGGATACATATAACAAATAAATAGCAAACCAAATTGGCAGCAACTCTTTACCTGAAAACCCATCTTCTCTTTCAAAATAGTTGTTAGGAGATAATAATCTGAGTGCAGTTTGCTCCCGTTCCAACTAGAATAGGTCGCCATAACTGTGGAAACTCCTTGTGATAGACAATCCAGATAAGGCGCCATATGGATTTTTCCCAAGTCGCTTAAGGATAATATGGCATTCCCCTCATTTATCCCCTTATCAGTACCTCCATCTCCAACAAAGTGCTTGGCACATGCAATAACATTATTTCTACAATGAAACAAACAAGATAAGCTTCTTTTTGTTTCCTGCCATCCTTTCTACAGTATCATTACTTTCTCGAATTGTTCCTGACAAAGCAGTGGAAACATCAACGAATGGCAACTGAACTATCTTCGAGGCTACATTGCAAATAACATAAGAAAAGAAGAAGATGGGTACCTTCCTGCTACAGAAGGGTATCCATTAGGATGTCCAGCAGGTGGCAATCCCTGTAATCCGGCAACAACAGAGGTCATGTTCCGAACTGTTTCAGTATCTTCGCTGAAACTCTCATAATACCTTCCCCACCTAGGATCCCTAGCAACCTGTCACCATTCATTTTTCAATAAGTTCAGACACATTACTTGTCAACCCAGATATACCACCACTATGTCAACATAGATAAACCACCACATGCTCAAGGTTTTATTTCACTTGTCTAATTGTATATTGAAGGCGAAAGAATCGTAATTACTTACAGCTACACATGGAGCAAAAGCACAATGCACACCAGTTGCTCTAACTTCAAGAGCAGTAGCAGCACCAATCCTTTGAACCAAATCAACA
Organism: Papaver armeniacum; assembly: GCA_023531295.1. Classification (NCBI taxonomy): domain Eukaryota; kingdom Viridiplantae; phylum Streptophyta; class Magnoliopsida; order Ranunculales; family Papaveraceae; genus Papaver; species Papaver armeniacum. Next base: position 157,637 of record JAJJWW010009547.1, on the reverse strand, counting down.
TCACTATAAACACATTCCATGGATAAAATTAGGGTTACTTTTACCAAATATCATTTGAAAGTTGAAACAACATAATTCAGAAAACTAACCGGGTAGCTCCAAGGCCAATATTGTGAGGAAAAATGGTGGCACCAAAAACATTATTATGACCATGAACAGCATCAGTTGCATAAATAATTGGAATTCCAAGACGCGATTGAAGAGCTGAAGTTTGAAAAGCATCAATCATTTCAGCCCAATCACAAGGTGAAGCCTTATCAAATGGTCCACTTCCACCACCACTAAGAATACTTCCTGTAAAACCCAGAGACAAATAATTAAGTCACAATAAAATTTCCATTAGAGAAGATTTAGAGAGAAAGAGAGATACCAATGGAGAGGTCTTTAATGGCGGAATGAGTAGCAACAGTTCTTTCAATTTGAGTCATTTGTCCTGCTTTTTCATTCAAAGTCATTTTTGAGAGCAAATCTTTAACCCTAACTTCAATCTGTTCATTAAGGTTTTTGTATATACAATCTGCCTCCACAGAGTCACTGCAACTACTGTTACTCATCTTTCTGATTCTTGAAATTTCTCAATATGTGAATAGTCCAGTGGCCGATCTTGGGTTCCCGTTCCCGTATAGACTTTGGATCACAGTGTTGGTATATAAGCCACCAAAATATCCCCGGTCATGTGGCGCAGCGTGTGTAATCCACTCAATTTTATGTTGCTAATAGGGGTACCAATTTTATTGGGGGCATACCAATTTAAAATAGCTGAAGCCTATAAATGAAAAGGGTGAGTCCAGTTGCAAACCCTAAAACAAACCAAAACAAAATACTCATTCATTAGTTTAAGTATGAAGCTCTGCAGATCAAAAATAGGAGAGATGTGGGAGTTTTTCTGAGGGATTGTTTGTTGCCCCTCTCCTATACATAGATCTGCATGATTTTAGAGATAAAATCAGAGCTGATGATTCTAAACTTCATAAATCAAACAACCCTCTCTTCTCTATCTTTCTCTCTCTCTAATCTCTGCTGCTGCTGCTACTACTTCACTTATCAAAAAAAAAAAAAAAAAAACTAACGAGGCAGTGATGATAGACAAAGAAGCAACCCCATGGGTTGTCAGACGAAGGTTCAATCTAACTCTCCATTAAAAGTCTTGGCGACGCAACGTGGAAGGTCTTTTTGAATTGATTAATGGGATGAGGGTTTCCTTCTCTCCGTTCTTCTTTTCAATTTTGGCAACCAGTCTGCAGCCAAGGCAGGAGAGGGAGATAGATCCTTGCATGTCTGTCTAAAGGCGAATCTGAGCCTCCTTTTCCCAAATTTTCAACATTTTTACTATATTTGTTAGGGTTTCAATGTTTTTCAATTGATTTCTTCAGTTATTTCCAGAACAATGTATTTCAATTGATTTCCTGAAACAGTGTTTTACCACTTATTCTTTTCAGTTATTTCCAGAACAAAATCAAGTGGTAAACTTTGAAGGGATAGCAATGATGATGGTATAGGGATGACCACAGATTTTGCTGCATAAGTGGCAAATCCCTTGAAGAAAATATGGGGTCTGACCTCTTAGAACTATAGTTGGACGGACCATAGTTGTATGCAGAACCACCACAGAAAATTCCAAACACTCATGTTACCTGGTAATTTACGGGAAGGTCATTGGTTAAAATTAGCCGGACGGACAGGTTTTAGTGTCTCCAAATAAGGGAGTTGTGTAATAACTTAATTTGGATCCAGGTTCTTCGCATCAAAATATGAGTCTCCTTACTCCATTAGCTCTCTTGCTTCTGCTTCCTTAGATGGAGGAGCTGCACAGTATATGGCCTTTACTGCCGAGTTTCTTTAGAGAAACCTGCATCATTTGCCTAAGAATAAGGATCAAAAAGTAACCTAAAGGAGGAAAATTTGCAGGGTCAGCCGGTCAGGTTGGTTGTTTCCGAGCTGTTGAATCTTTCCATCTCCCCATTTGAAATAGAGCTCCCAAGTCATCAAAGGATTTGAAAGTCTAATTTTTGCCGTTTTAAGCAGATTTGATGAACAGCTCTTATAATATTGGTCTACTCCCTTATTTCTGCGGGTTAGTAAATAGATCAGGGTGGATAAAAATCTGCAAAGCAGACAACTCAAACAAGACTTTGAGCTATTTATCAAAAAAAAAAAACAAATAATAATAAAAAAAAAGACTTGAGCTCAACTAATTTATTCAAGCTTGGCTCCATTCATTTAACAAAATCTTTGACTCCGAAGTAAATGTAGAAATCAGAAAGACAAAGAAGAAAGAAATCCGGAAAGAAGGTCGATAGGGAATTTACAGTTTGGTAGACTTTTCACAGACCGCGTAATCGTACCCAAGGAATGACAGTAGATGGATAATCAGTTCTTTGGCCAGCAAGGGAGTAGTAAGCCAGTATTTGAGCCGGATGGTCGATAGTTACGTTTTCATTGTAAATCACCTGTCTTGGAGGTATATATTCAATATTCCAGAAATCACGAACCATGGGCAAAAGATCACTACCTGGTTGAGGTGATGCCCTATATCCTTGCACCCACAAATATCTCAGAGAAGTCAGTTGCAGAACAGCTTCAGCCAATGCACGTTCGCTGAAACAACATCCTCTAACTTCAAGTTTCTGCAAGTTAGGGCATCCTCTGGAGAACTCTATAAGTCCTTCATCTGTTTCTCCCACATAACCCAAAAGTATCCACCTAACATTGTTACTGTACTGCCCAACATACCTGAGGCCAACATCAGTCAACCCCCCAGCTCGTAGATAGAGAGCAAACCTCCTAAGCTTCTGACAGCCCATCAATAGAGCTCGGACACCATTGTCAAGGGGCAGTTCTGTTATATTTTCTTCTCGGTCGAGTAAAACTAGGCGAAAATCGCACAGGCTTTTGCAGTGAGTGCCTATACATTCCAACGATGCATTAGTGATATCAGAAACATATACAGCCAGATATTCCAGCTCAACACAACCCTGTGCTAACGCAGATAATCCTCTCTGTGATACAACCCCTTGTTCGTCCTCCATACCCTCATCAGCGCCTCTCTCAATTCTAAGTCTTTTTAACTTCTTACAGTACTGAGCAAGAATCTCAAGCCCTCTGTCTCCAATCACATTCCTGGCCTAATCATGGATACAAGAACTTAAAAGGTCAGCCTTAAGGTTGAGATGTTATTATCAGAAAAGCTGTCATTGTCGAAACATAAATATAATCTGCTTAAAGCAGGAAGAAATGGAAATACAGAATCAATGAAAAGGAGAATAGGGGAAGAACGAAAAAAAAAAAAAAAAAAGATTTCAGATTTTACCTCCAGAACTTCTAAATTTGGGCACCGTTGAATCAACTGGCAGTGACCTTCTGTATCAAGCAATGAATATTGAAGATCAAGTTTCCTCAGTAAGGTTGCAAAAGGATATATTAGGTGCATCTCATCAGCTCCAACGTAGGCTAGACCCAAAAAACGCAAAGTTCTGGGGAGAGTAATGGCTGCGTACATTTCTGATTGCTGATTAAAGGCACCCCCAGCAAGCTCCTCTAATCTTGTAGCTGCCCGGAAAAAGCCAATTAGTTCAAGGATCTCGACTTCACTAATTTTAATGGAGACTAATTTAGTGCAATTTCTGGCAATTAGTTCAAGGTCTTCGATAGCAATCTTGCTTAGATCGGTTAAAAAGAAGTTCAGTGTCTCTAGCACCGTGTTGTGTAGAGCAACCTCGTGGAGCCATCTACCATCCTTCTCTTCTATCGTGCTCTCTTCCAGAAACAGGATTTTCAGAGCTCTGTAAAACAAACAATATGAAAGCATGTCACTGGTTAGCTGAGTTATCTATGCCAAAATGTTGACAGCACTTTGCAACAATTTCTAGAAACAGTAAATTCATGAAATAGCTGTTTCAAGATCAAGATGCTTGAGTAATGTACGGCAAATATTTAAGTCGATAACTAATGTAACAGAAGCATGGCAACATTGACTCTTTTCTTTATCAATGTCTACACACAAATACTAATACCAGTATACCACTATAAACGGACACTTACAACTACCATGATGTTTCTTATTCACTCAAAGATTTTCCCACTCACCCGAAAAGAGTTTACCAATCCGTAGATGTAAGGTTTCTAAGTGTGCCGCGTTATGACAGTTGTGAGTGGGTGGTTACTTTTGATATTTATGTAGCACGTCTCATGTCAATAATGAGTGACTTCAACCATAAAATGTCAAGGATGCACCTAGGAGAATAAATCATCAAATATGCTGCACAAGTTTTGACATACGAGCAAGAAAAAGGTAGTTTTGGAAATTGACCAATGATACTGAAGCACAAGATTAAAAAAAGGCTTTGAGAAGACAAAACCAATGGAGAAGATATGCAGCAATGAATATGATAATAAAAGGAAATCCCGAGAGGGATAAATCATAAAACCAATACGCTTGCTTTCAGTTGCAGGTTTCTCACTCAACTTGATTACAGTCCACAACTTATCCATGGTGATTTTGTCAGTAGTTAGAATTAGTAGAACCTTGAAGCACAATGCATCAGCTGGCCTAATTCTGTTGGGTATTGCCATCATTGGTTCTGTGATTATGCGCAGGTTGCACTACAAATAGCTTAAGACAAATAAACTGGCATGAAGCAAATATATAACTGATCCTAAAGGGTGGATGGGAGATACAGAAACTGAAAGCCTAAAATAAGCATGTTAGCCACCTAAAAAGGAGTAAAACGCTAAAGAAAACATCTTTTAATGAGCCTTTCCTCCTCGAGCAAGGAGATGGAGAAAACAGTAGGAATATACATTGGAGGTGCAGGTGAAACTGAGAAATATTCATTTTCACAGTCTCATATCAGTATGGTTTTTCATTTATCCATCCCACGTCGCTATGAAAATTAAATCTCCCATGACGCATTAAAGTCAGCAGTTCACTACTAGTGTGATCACCTCATTCACCATTAATCACCACCTCTCTACTATAACCATAACCACCAGTGCCACCTCTAACAATTCTCACCAGCACAAAAACTACCTATACTACCACTGTGCCACTACAAGCATATCCAAGTTGTTGTCATAATTCACTAGAAGTAAATATTTTCTACTTTCGTTTCCTCTATTCCCATACACTCACTCAGTGTACCCAGTCCACCGTTTTTATCCTAGAACATGAATTCTTGCATTTCTTTTATCTACTACAAAACACAAAAGCATAACCGAAACTAATTCTAATTAACAAACATATTGAAAGACAATTCATAAAACAAAATTGTATATTCAGAAGGTAACAATCAAGAAAATACTACATACCTGCAAGTGCGCGTAATATGTAAAAGTCCATCAGTAGAGAATCCAGAACATTTGTCCAGCATAAGAGTATGAAGCCTACTTCCATGAGATCTACCAAGAATTTCAAGATCATTATCCGTAATAATCATCCTCCGAAAATGAAGCGCCTTCAAACATGTAAAAGACTGAGAAATTTCTTGAATCCAAGGACCAGCATATCCTCCCCAATCATCCGGTATCAAATTAAACATTGCAGCTCTAGGTTTCCCTTTCAATTTCAACGACTCTAAATGTGGAAACCTTTTACTCAATCGACTCGGCGTAGTCGTATAACATAAAGCAATCGTAACATGTTTACGAGTTAAAGCATCTGTATTATTCCATTTCTTGCATACTAAAGATATTGAATCCCTGTCTCTAGCATCATCTATTCGATCCATTATGCATTCTAATGCAACATCACACAGAATATTACTTATATCCCTTGTGTTCATATTTGGATTCGCCATCACAAATCCAATACGATTGAATTGATTACCAGATCGGATCTGCCAAAAAAATCCTTAACAAATACAAACAAAGTGTTTGTTTCTTAAAGCAACAAAACAAAACCAAGAACAGTAAAATTACCTTTATTAACTAGTTCCGGTAATCAACTTTTATCGAAACCAAATCAAGAAACAACTCTTTCTATTCCAATAGACTTCCGTCAAAATTGAAAACTCTTCAAACTGAAAAATCTGATCTAATAGATCAAAAGAGAAAGAATCTGGACTCATATCTCAATCTGTTTTCAAACAGAGAGTACTGTTGGGTCTTGCGCCGCAACTACCAGCAAAAGATTCTTCTTTTTCCGCCATTAAAGCAATTGTCTGCCTGTGAAGCTCTCTTTCTGTATGTCTGTGATAATAAATAAAAAAGATAATAAATCGATGGGTGAAGGAGAGCAGAAGTGTCCTTTTTCTTTTTTTTCTCTACTAGTAATCTCAACTCGAGTACTGTGAAGAAAAAAAAAACAAAAAAAACAAAAACAAAAAAAAGAGAGAGAAAAAGAAAAGTAAAAGAAATGTTTATCGACAAAGATAAAATATCCTTTTTAATGGGGTTTTGTATTCTAGTACACATCAGCAGAGAGAACCACGTCATCCGCAGCCCACTTGAGGGTTTTCTGTTGAGATATTTTTTTAATGAAGAAAATTGATTGATTGGTGTCAAATGTGACAGCTGTAACGCATTACTCGCAGAATCAAGAGACAGGTTGCCGATGATTTGCGAATGTGGATAACAACTTTTAATATCGACAAACATCTTGTCCATCTACATTTTTACCGACGTATTGGAACGAGGGCGGGCCCATAAGATTCGAAATTGTAATCAGTGCACTATTTTGCCGGTAGGACAACCGTCTGATGATTACGACCACCTAGGTAATCAGTCGGTGATTTTAGGCATAGCTGCTAATGGTGATTGTACTGGGAAGTGTATCAATCCCAAGTATATGATAAAAATAAATAAATAATAATTTTGTCTCATGTAGACCTTTGCATCTTCTCCAAGAAATTAAGATTCGCTATTAAGAATGCCGATTTTAGGTTTCATGGAAGAATGTCTTTTCACAACGTTTTCTATTCTTGATCCTGGGGCAGTTATGTCCGTGATTTTTTTTCTATCTAACCCTTTACTTTTAATTGGGTTTCAGTTACACAAGCCCTTGTTTTTATTTATTTTTAGTGACTAATAAAGAAATTGGTGTTGTCAAGTTTCGAATTCAGATCACTGGTATCGACATCCAATGATTTTACCACTGCACTACGGTGACGTCTGCTATAAAAACCCTTGTTAACTCTCCTGGAAGTAACAAGTCTAAAATTAAACTTAAATTTTGTTTTCATTCTCATGAACTTCCAATCAGATATCTGTTTTGATCAGCTGCAAAAACCTTTTTTGAAGAGTAATCCAGATCAAGAGGGTGAATATAGGGCTGTCAACGGATGAATCTCCGTCGGATATTTAGAAATTTGTATCTGATAGGTTAAGCGCTATCGAATATCCGATATCCAATAATATCCTATAAGATATCAAAATCAGATATCGATTCCGATAGGCTAAGCTATCTGATATTTATTTGATAATATTTGATTTCTCCGTACTTTGATTGTAAGGTGTCATTTGTTATCTAATTGGGATTCCTAATGAATTTGATGCTTATTTGTTCGATAAAAAGTGTTTAATTGAATTGTTCTATAGAAAGTTGGTAATCATGTATGATATCTATGCAGTGTTTTACGCTCTCAATCGATCCTAGCATCTTAAAGTTTTATTTGTTTGGTTTCTCTATACTTGGATTTGGTAGATGTCAGTGTATCATACATGTTGGATGGAGGAACATGTGACAACTTGTATTTAGTAAAAGAGATGCCGAACTAAAAGAAACGTGGTTTAAGTAGAACAAATGAGTGTGCATCTGGTGAATGTTATGTTTTTATCGGACATCGGATGTTAGCAAACGGATGGATCCTAATCCGAGTCTGATATGTTAAGGAAGAAATATTCGATAAAAAATCCTATCTGATATCCGATATTCAATAAAAACGGATAAAATCCTACAGGATCTCGAATACTAGGAAACGGATTCCGGATATCGGACTGATATTAACAGCCATATGTGAATATATATATAGGAATGATGTAGAAGATTGCAAATATTGCTTGATATGATTAACTCTTCCAAAAGGGTTTGTCCCTTTTGAGATATATGATTTATGGAACAAATGACATATAATGGAGCTTCTCACTGTTGGATAGACGTTTCTTCGGCTTCAATTTTTTGATAGAAGCTAATGTTTTCCGTATTCGATTAGCTGTGGAAGTACACCTTCAAACATGTATCGTTCATCTTCAAAGGTGGACACCTGATTGTAACCCTTACAATCAACACAAATATGTAGCTTAGCTTTGGGGTTTGGATTATATGGATTAGGGTTCAAATACTAGAGAAAACAAATCCTTCTTGAAATTGGCAGCATTGTTGGCACCTCGATGAAAGTAGATGATGCTATATTTTTGAAGAAATTTGGTCATTTTGCCCTAGAGCTAGTTGAAGTTGATCTAGAAAAGTATCTATACGAGAAGATTTGCTTGAGAGAATAATTACGTGTTCTTGATTCCAACATTTCCTGAGAGGTTTCCGGTAGGTCTGGAAAGTAGCTTACAATTATACTGCAAGTGCACAACATCTATTGTAAACTGGAAAAATACAGGTCGATCCCACAAAAAGTTTTTACGGTGCGAAGTTAAACTTCTAAGTTCTACTATCGCTAATTTAGAAACGAGAGGTTGTCGATACGACCGATGATGTTCGGTAACACAAATTAGAAAAAAAGAATGCAAATAAAAGGGTACTAGGGCAATCGAATCAACCACTTAACCTACACTAAGTCAATTCAGTCTCGATATTGTTCGTATCCTTTGTAATGGACACCTGTCAAGATGCAAGTTTGTCGTTTATCCAGGGTAGTCTTAAATGGATGGCTTAATGTGAACTAAGGCAACTAACTAATCCCTAGTATTAGCTGTCTTCTTACAATACAACTAATCACAGATCAATTTCATCACTTAGATAATTAAACATTTACTAAGATGGATATTCTAATCGCAACTAAGGTATCTTTCCAAAGCATTAACTATCTAGTTAAAGCACAACTAATCTAAGGATCAAATGCAATCAATTAAGTATGACCTGCAGCACAAACAACATAGTAGTGTTCTAACTACAATAGATGCATGACATACACTGTGAGAGTAAAATGTTGATGCACTCAGATTAAATCTATCATAAAATAATAAAGCACATAAGAACAATATCAGAAACATGAATCAAAATATCAATAGATTAAGGGCTTCATCTAAACCCTAGTTATAAAATTAGAACATGGTGAATAAATACTGAAAATAAACTAATACAGCTTGGTGCACTGGCTACTCCGGGCATGATTTTTACATCACAATTCTCATCCCTATTTATACATGAATTTCACTTTCAATTGGGTCTCAATTCATCAATTAATAATCACCCAATCACCATTAATGTCCAATTGTTGTTTACTCTTCAATTCATCTTTGCAGCCATTAATTTGGTGTTTCTTCAACTGTTGAGGATAACCCTAACTCTAGCTCTCTCAATCTTAGCTTCTTAGGTTTACTATTCCTGATAAGGAAGATGATAAGGTTGAGAGATATAGAGGTTAGGGGTTTAATTGATGCTAATTATGGTGGTTGTTGTGTGCAGAGGCGTGAGGGAGATGGAATTAATGGAGGGAGATGGTGGAACTGTAGAGAATGACTGGAATTGGAGGAGAAGAGAATAGGATTTGAGTTTGTTCGATTAGGGAAGAGAGGAGGGGTGGCTTGAGTATTGAGAGGGTGTGTCCGATTTTGATGTACCGAGTTGAGGTGCTATTGGATGAAAGGTAGTTGTATCAAATCTGACGGTTCAGGTATGGAAACGGGTTCGGATCTTAGGTCATGGGTTTTATCACTTCTTCCAAGTCGAATTCATATTGTAAGCCCACGGCTTGTTTTAGGTCTTGCAAGCCGCTTGCGGATGAGTTGCAAACGGATTGCAAAGTTTTTTGCGCAATACTTCCTTTCCATTCTTCACTTCCTTCTAGAGGGAGTTTTGTTGTCTCTCTTCGTCACCACCTGCTCCTTTGGATTCTCGATTCATCCAAGCTTTATTTACTACCAAAAACACAAAATTAATTAGTAAAAATATTTATTCTTAAAAACAATAAAAATACATAATTTGGGATAACATAGAAAGTTAGAGCACAAAATATGTGTTAAATGCTAACAAAAAGATGTAGAAATATGCAATATTTGGCACTCATCAGTTGCCTGCATTTTTTGAGCACTATCGCGTAATAGGATATAAGAAACGAGAATGCAATAAAACTCTACAAATAATGTTATCACCTCGACTTCTCGCTGAGAATTATATTATCACACTTTGTAACAACCCATATTTATCATATGACGCATACATTGCGATGCGCCATTGATCACAATGACGATGTGCCAATGTGGACAACTACTTTTAATACGAAAAATATCTTGTTCATCCACATTTTTGTCGATGTATGTGCAATATAGAGGATTTTTTTGTATCCATGAGAGCGGGTCAACAAGATTCCTAATCTAGATAAGTGCACTCTTTTGACGGTAGGACAACCGTCTAATGGTTACAACCACCTAAGTGATCAATTGTAAGGTGATTATGTGTAACAAAGATGCCTCACTTTGTGGAATGTTTTGTAGTTTCTCTTGGCATCCGAAAAGGAGAGGGTACCAAGTACACCACCAAGTTTTTTGTTCTAAGAACTCCGTATGGACAAAACCTAATACAATGGGTAAGTATACCTAAATTAAAGATCCTTGAACAATGTGTATATAGAGTTTTTCTCTTTCTCTTCCACAACCAATATGCCTAGACTAATAAAGCCATGAGCCTGATTGTGTAAAAGAGTTCTTGGATGATCTTACAAATTAATCAATACCATGTGTCAAGAATCTAAGTAAATCTGAAAACTCTCTTTAAATAATTTGAAACATTCCCAATCATCATAAATAATAATGTCGTTCCTTGAGTAATTTTCAAATGATCAACTGTCATAAGCCCACTAGTCTTGTTAGTGGTGCCCTTATCTTTTTGTTGAGTGTAGCTTGTATTGTTGAGTGGTAAGAGAGACTGTGAGATTGATATTTGTAGCCTGCCGGTCATTGGGGGATTATCATTTTTAACAAAATAATTATACTCTTAATCAATATCTCTCTCTCGTTCTTCTTCTCAACTTGAGTTCTTTCCCTTTCCCATCTCAATCCGTCTAAATTCACTCCTTGTAGCTTAGATCACTACAAATTGGTATCAGGAGCATCTAATTCTTGGACCTAGAATGGCTAACAAAGATGCTGTTGAAGAACTCACGGAGAAAATCGATGAGCTTACTAGGGCTCAAGCAGATTCGAATAAGAAGATGGATGAGCTTACTAAATCTCGTAGCGATTCTGTCAGCTTAAATATGATGCGCTTTGAAAATCAATGAGATTAAAGAAGCTCAAGTTAAGTCAACGACGGAGTTCATGACCGTAATTAATCCCGCTCTTGAGTCTCAGATTGCCGTTATATTGAAGTTTCGTGGAAAGAACTTAAATCGAGACAATCGATTAGGTGGCGGAATTTTGGGCCCTCCACCAAACGGTAATCCATTTATTCCGTGTGAAAATATTATTCAAATTCATAATTATGTTATTCATCATGAGAAAAATCAGTTTCAACAACCTAGACCTAAGGTAGAATTCCCTAAATTTGATGGCATTAACCCCGCATCTTGGATACGCAAGTGTAGAAAATTTTTTCTTATGCATAATCTGGCAAATCCTCAAATGGTAAATTTAGCCTCCATGTACCTAGTAGGGAAAGTGATACTTGGTTTCAAGACTACCAAATTGGTAAACAAGAGATAACATGGGAAGATTTCATTAGAGATATCTGCTTATGCGTTTTTCAAGAGCTAGGCCATGATGATGTTGTGGGGGAATTTAATAAGCTCGGCCAAACTAGTTACGTACTTGATTATCAAGAAAATTTTGAAGAGTTGAAGGCATTAATGCTAGCAAAAACCCTCACCTCACTAAAGACTACTTCACATCCGGCCATCGGTGGCCTCAAGGAGGAGCTTAGATTACATGTACAAATGTTTTCCCCACCAACACTTACTAGGGTCATTTATTTGGCTAAAATGCAAGAGGCACTCCTTAAGAATGCATCTAAGAAATCTAGAGCCCATTACACCCCCCACCACTTAATGTCTCAAATAACTATTCCCAAAGAAATACTACTTCTCGCTTACAAGTCCCGGAGCTTTCACAAAAATTGTTTACCCTCCCCGCAAGTTCCCCACCACCAATCAAAAGTCGCCATATGTCGATATGCTAAGCGCAAAGAGAAGGGCCTTTGTTATAATTGTGATGAAGTTTTTCAACCAGGTCATAAATGTATCAAGCAATGATTTATATGTTGGTCTGTTGATGATGAAGATTCAACACATTCTGGAGAGGCTTCTCCTTGTGAAACTCCAACCTCTCCTATTCAGAGGAGGAAGTTGAGATTTCGGTCAGCATGCTCTAGGTTTGGAAACGTGACGCACAACACCATTCGCATAGAGGGTGCTAATAAGAAATGACCACTTACCATCCTTATTGATAGCGGCAAGACACATAGTTTCTTGATCCAAAGAAGAAAGAAGACGTTGTGGTGCCATCTTGTTCCTACCATCTCTTTATTGGTTATTGTGGCTAATGGAAACAAGATGGTTAGTGATGCTAAATTCCCATCCTTCCAATGGCAGATGCAAGGGCATGATTTTCAATTTGATATGCACTCTTAACCTTGGGCGGGCCAGACATGGTGCTAGGAGTCGACCGGATGCGTGGTATGAGTCCAATGTTTTGACTTCAACAAGTTGACAATGAGTTTTCCAAGAAGGGTCAACAGATTAAACTACAAGGTAACCTTCCTTCAGCTCAACTTTCTATGATGTCTGGTAAGGCACTCCACAAGTGGCTTAAGAAAAATAAGGGTGGAATGGTAGGAAGACTATTTGCAATAACTGCTTGTGATGAGCCATCCTTCACACCCCGACCCCATTTTACCCTTTACTTGACAAATATGCTTCATCTTTCAAGAGCCCACATCACTTCCTCCATCTAGAGCCCATGATCACCATATTCCTTTAAAACCACTTGTCATTCCCCCAACTCAGAGACCATATATAATTCCTTACATTCAAAAGGAGGTGGTGGAGCAGCTTGTCAAGGAGATGCTTAAATCCGGTATCATCCAACCTAGTCAGAGCCCCTTTTCCTCTCCAATCCCAACGGTTAAGAAGAAAGACGGCAACTGGCGATTCTGTAGACTATAGAAAGTTGAATGAAGCTACCGAGAATAAATACCCAATACCTATCATAGAGGAATTACTCGACGAGTTATTCTGGAGCAAAGGTGTTTACTAAGATTGATCTACGGGCGCAGATATCATCAAATTCGGGTTTTTCCTCCGTATACATACAAGACTGCATTTAAGACACACCATGGGCACTTTGAATTCATGGTAATGCCATTTGGCTTAACCAATGCCCCAGCCTCTTTTTAGGCATTAATGAATGATGTTTTACAGCCTCATTTAAGGAAATTTATTCTAGTCTTCTTCGACGACATACTGGTGTACAACCCTGACATGGACTCTCATTTTGAGCACTTGGAGATCACTCTCAAGACTTTGCAACAACATACACTATATGCCAAGCTCAACAAATGTGCATTTGGTCAATCTCAAGTTGAGTACCTTGGGCATATCATTACTGGTGAGGGAGTCAAAGCTGATCCTGCCAAAATTGAGTGCATGCTTAAATGGCCATTACCCACCACTTTGAAGGAACACAGAGGGTTTCTTGGACTCACCGGATATTATAGAAAATTTGTGCAGGGTTATGGGATTATCTGCAAACCTCTTACATGCACTTACTCAAAAGGATAAATTCCTTTGGACTCGCCGCTTGCTCAAGCCGCATTCCAAGCACTCCACAAGTCGTCACCACCACCCCAAGCTAGCTCTCCCCGACTTCAACTTGCCATTTGAAGTGGAGACCGATGCTTGTGACATTGGAGTAGGAGTGGATGGGATGCAAAACAAAAGGCCACTTGCATATTTCAGCAAAGGCATGGGTACAAGATTTCTTGCTATGTCCACTTATGAGAAGGATTTACTTGCCATTGTGATGGCTGTTGCCAAATGGAGACCCTACTTGTTGGGAAGTCACTTTACTATCTTCACTGACCATCAAAGCTTGAAATTCTTCATGGAGCAGAGGCTACACACCATGGTGCAACAAAAATGGCTTTCCAAGCTACTTGGCTATGATTATACTCGTAGTCTACAAGAGGGGCATTGAGAACAAGGTGGTGATGCCTTGTCTAGAATTCCTCCAAATTCTTCACCTCACTATCACCATCTCTCAAGTGCAACCCACTGGTTTAATGAAGTGCAAGCTAGTTACACCTCGCATAAATGGGCTACCAATTGATTCCACAGTGACTATCTCTCCTTCCAAGAGGTGCCCTTATACATTTTTACAAGGCATTCTTAGGTATAAGAACAGAGTCTATATTGGTTCACATGGTACATTAAGACAAAGTAATGGCTGCAAAGCATTCATCATCTCGTGGGAGGACATTCGGGCACACAAGCAAGCTATCAAAGGGCAAAAGATTATTTCCATTGGGTGGGAATGAAGAGGGATTTATTCCAATTTGTCAAGGAATGTGACATATGTCACGGAAAGACAAAATTTCACATACTTCTCCCGGGGATTACTAAACCTTTACCAATACCAAAACAAGCTTGGAAGGATATCTCCATGGACTTTATCACCGGGCTTCCTAAGTCGAGGGGCGGAGAAGTCATCATGGTGGTGGTGGACAAAGTTCACCAAGTACATTCATTTCCTTCCCCTCGAGCTCATCCCTTCACAAAGCAAAGATTCGTGGCTAAGGTATTTCTTGACAATATTTTTAAACTGCATGGATTTCCGCTACTATAGTCACGAGATAGAGACAAGTGTCTTTCTTAGTAACTTTTGGCAAGATCTCTTCACTAGAATGGGCACCGCATTACACATGAGTTCAAAGATACCATCCTCAAACAGATGGACATGACCGAGAGGGTCAATGCATGTTTAGAGTCTTATTTAAGATGCATGACCCGATTCATGCACCCACCAAATGGGTGAGTTGGCTATCCTTAGGCCGAATGGTGGTTTAACTCCACTTACCACACTAGCCTAAAGACAACTCCATTTCAAGCTCTTTATGGTTACAACCACAATGAGTTTGGCATATTCTCCCACCAAACATCTCACAATGCTTCGTAGAAGATTTTCTACAAAGAAGACAAGCTATGGGAGTTATTCTAAAGTCCACCTTGGAGGAGGCACAACACATGATCAAACAGCAGGCGGACAAAAAGAGAACTGATAGAGAATTTCAGGTAGGGGATTAGGTTTACTTGAGGTTGTAACCCTACAGGCAAACATCTGTGAAACTCAGAAGAAATTTGAATCTGTCAGCTAAGTTTTTTGGCCCATATCAAGTCATTGCCAGGCTGGGGAAGGTGGCTTACAAACTCGTCTACCGCAGCCTTCTAGAATCCATCCAAGATTTCATGTGTCACAATTGAAGCCAAAGTCGAGCAGGGTTACTACCACGCACTACCTTACCTTCATTAGACTACAATGGTTGTATGAAGGTTTCACCACCTGATCATATCAACAAGAATCGTGAAGAAGCATCAACAACCTGGTAGAGCAGGTCTTGGTACAATGGACTCACTCAACAAATGCCGAGGCTACTTGGGAGGACAAAGCTATGATCAAGAAGCAATTTCCAAAATTGATTCTTGAGGACAAGAATCGGTTTGAGTAGGGGGTATTTGTCATAAGCCCACTAGTCTTGTTAGTGGTGCCCTTATCTTTTTGTTGAGTGTAGCTTGTATTGTTGAGTGGTAAGAGAGACTGTGAGATTGATATTTGTAGCCTGCCGGTCATTGGGGGGATTATCATTTTTAACAAAAAAATTATCCTCTTAATCAATATCTCTCTCTCGTTCTTCTTCTCAACCTGAGTTCTTTCCCTTTCCCATCTCAATCCGTCTAAATTCACTCCTTGTAGCTTAGATCACTACATCAACTTGAAACAAAATTAGCTCATGAACAATAAATTGTTCTTAACTAAGATTGTTAAGGATTTGTGAGCATCTGTTACTTGAATCATGTTCCGATAGATTTATCAAGACAAGCTTGACTCGAAATTTCTTATTTGCAATATGAATTCTACTAAAAATCATACGACATAGCCTTATAAGATAAAATTATAAATGTCGTGAGTAAATAGGATGGCTCAGTCTTCACATACCTCTTTGTTGATAAAGTTTTCCAAATATGTTCGTTTGATCTTTAACTTGAATCTTCGAGGGTTATTTAGTAATGTCTGACACTCAACTACCATACTTTAATCCTACTCCGAGACTTGACTTTAGTAGATTAGAAATCAAGATATTGTTTTGTGCATCTAATATTGACAACAAGCTTGAGATAGCAAAACTTGCAAGTTCAACCGAGCAAAGGTTTCAACAACATCGATAACATGGGAAGTGCTAGCATCTATCGAAAAGACAAGGGTACTTAGGGCACCACCAACTCTTTTGAAATAACCTATATCAGATACATCTTTTGTAATCTTTTCGATCTTATAAAGGTATAAAATCAACAAGGTAATCTTAGATATAATCTACAAATCCAATTAAGAAATGGATAAGGAAATCATTCCAAGATATGATTAACTTACGAGTGCAATTACTTTAATTATAATATAAAAAATATAATATGTAAAGTAAAGTAATGTTACGCCACACAAGATATTATTAATGAGAAAAACTGCTTGGCAGGAAAGCCCCTATACCTAGTCCATTTTTGAATATTCTCATAATTATACCACTACACAAATGACTACCCGCAACCTCTTTTCGTTAGGACCTAATAAACTACCATAGTTAATTAGTTTTCTCAACATACTTTCGCTTACAACCAGTCTAGCCTATGCGCATGAAGCACCTAACAGAATCCACTGCCAAGTGTATCTTTACCTCTGTAGATACTTCTGTAACTCAGTTCCTTGATATGAAATTTTTCCTTCTGAAAAGACGAGGGTACCCAAATACACCACAATCTTTTTGTTTCAACCTATAAGTCCTTTACTGAAAGTGATCGTCTATGGACAGAGTCGAGACAATACAACTAATCGGTTCACACTTCGTGTGATTGTCTATGAATACGAGATCGAGACAATATAATAACAAGATAACTTATGTGATTGACTATGGATACAAGATCGAGACAATACAACAACGAAGTATGTTACTTGATAATAGGTTCAGACTTAACCAAACTCTATAGGATCACTATCAAGTATTGTGGAGTTAACGTAAAGTGCAATTTACTTTAAATTATATAAACAAATATATTTGCGGAAAACAAAACTAAATCACAGAAAAATATTTTAACGAGGAAAACCGCAAATGCAGAAAAACCCCGGGACCTAGTCCAGAATTGAATACTCTCAGAATTAAGCCGATATTCAAAATCTACACCAACTTCGTATAGTTGAGACCAAGCAACTACCCATAGTTCACTTAGTTTCCTCAGTATCCCTATGCTTCCGACTTCAATGAGTGCACGCACTGGTACAATTTCTTTGGATCGTATTCCAAATAGTAAAGGAACAACAAATCTGTTTGGTAAGAACTCTTTCGATTCTTTCAAGATAAAGATATCTCAAGTCATCCGCAAAGGCTCTTCCGTTTAATCTAATAAACTCTTTTGCCTGGTTAGATCAATCTATCCAATAACTACAAAAGCAGTTAAGTTTAGATTCGCAATCAATCATTATAGATCTCAACGAGAAGCTATAAAGTGATGCCGATCTCACGCAACTAATCAATCGAATAAATCTGATTCTAGTTGGATCCCAGACGATCAAGGTTTATGCACACACAAAGATATGCGAACTAATAAGAAATCTTCTTCATCTTCAAATCTTCTTTAATCTTCAATAAAAACCTATACAACACCACTTGAATCTCTTGTGATCAATCACACACAGAACGGAGTATGTTAACAATGGATTATCATAAGATGTCTTTCGATCTAAAAACAGTTTTAAAGATCCCGTCGATACTTCGATCTAGTTTGAGTGAATCTTATATCAGAAGAAAAGATTCTCAAGAATAAACAAACTAGGTGCAATCAAAGTTTCAACAATCGTTAGTTAATCAAATCAATTGAAAACTAATAACACTGCAATTATCTAGTTTCCCACCAATGGTACTCGTAGAGCTTCTTGATCCCACATAAGTCTTTAAACGAGGGGTCGTAAGAGATTTCACCTAATTAGGATACTTTCCTCTCCGAATAGAGGGCTCCACCAGAAACAACAAGAAATGAAGTTTTCCTGGCTCTTAGGATAGTTTGCTAGAAATGCAAACTTAGGTATTTATAAACCAAGGATGTTTGGACACCAAGGAATTTCCAAAACCGAAAATATTCTCAAGATATGCAATGAATAGCAAAATTCGGTTTTCCTAATTCCAATAAATGCTTGTCCAATATTTCCGAAATCTCTCAATAGAAAATCTCCAATTAGTAAAAGCACATTTATTAACTTTTTTTTTCTAGAGCTACACATTAATTGCTGGTAATTAATTTATATAAAACTAACAACCTTAATTAAAAGATTCTTAATTTATTTCGGCACGGGATCTCCTTGAGTACTAAGGAATATCTTTGAACAATAAATGATAAGAGTTCTTGTACGTGTTCAAAGTATGTTGACATCTCTTCACTGTAAATCCTTATTCAAATTTACATGTATTTACATTCTTGGAATCGGTTATACCACACTTCCAAACAAGTTTAGAATTGGTTCACCTGTATTCCAAGATATCTATGTGATTGATCAAATATCAAATCACATATATGGGTTCAATCGGTTCTACCAATCACTAGGATCGGTTATACCTCAATACAGAAATACTTGTGATCGGTCACCCAAGTTACCAGGACCGGTTACATCAGTTACCAGGATCGGTTACATCAATTACCGGGACCGGTTACCATATTCCCATGGTATTGCTTATGATCGGTCACACCAGTTACCAGGATCGGTTACACCAATTACCATGACCGGTTACCAATGACAAGGATCAATTACACAACACTCTGTGGTCGGTCACACCAATTACTAGGATCAGTCACACCAATTACAAATATCGATCATACAATCTCATGGTGATTACTTAGGATCGGTTACACCAATTAATAAAAACTATTCATACCAAATCCTAGCCAGGCATTGTGATTAGTTATACCAAGATACATAACAAAGTTACAATCGGTTCTACCATCTCACACATATTGGTAATCCAAAGATTTGCAATGAATAGCCGTACCAATAAGCCTTATGATTTCCCTTTCGATTTACAAAACAAGTTCATGAATGTATTTCCTTTAAACGAATGTAAAACATTGTTTCCTAGGATGAAATCTTCACCATAACCCATTCACATAATCATAACAGTATATACAAGATTATGTCAATGTCATATCTACGAAGTTCAAAATAATAGCGTTATACTTCGTAGTCTAATTCCCTAATACTATAATCATACAAATATGACCATGTCACATCACTAGAGTATTATACAATATGTACAAGATATACAAACTTAGCGATTATATTTTCAATATAGCACGACTTGAAAGATACGTTAGGAATGAAACAGTTCAAGTCAATATTATTAACCTCAAGTGGAAGGATGATGTCGTCGTTATAGTTCGCTACTTCTTCACATTCTTCAGGTCTTCGGAGTAATAATTGTATGTCTCAACATTCCTAGACTTTCTAGTCTAACCTAAACGAATTTGACTCTAGCATATAATCAAGCAACTTTAGATGAGTTTTGACACACTAAAATATAAAAATCAAAATTGACGTACCAATGCTCGGTGAGTTCAACCGAGCTATGCTCTAACACGTTCTTTTATTACTTTTCCTACCAAGAAGATATCCCATTTATTTTCATCATCACTTTTTTGAGTATCAAAATTGTTTTCATTCTCAATGTGATCCTCCGATCCTATACTTCAAATGTGGTATCTATTAGAGCATCGATCGCTCACTTGAACTCGCAAGTTTTGCTATCTCAAGCTTGTTACCAATGCTAGAAGTACAAAACTAGGGAATGACCCGTGCCGTAACGGCACGGGATATTTCACATTTCCAAAGTTGGGGATCAAACATTTTCTAAATACCAACCAATGAATATTTTCTTTTTTTGCGTTTTTCTTTTTGTGAAACTTGGATGTTTTCATAATTTTAGCAGGGACTTTTGTCTATCTATCCTGAAGACATATTCAAATCTGAAATTGTTAGAACTTACTGTAATATTTTATTATAGTGTAAATGCTGAAGAATGGAAAATTATAAAAATCATTTCCACATGATTCATTGGAAATTTCAGTCTTTTTACATAAGTAATCAAATGGAAGCGAGAGGAATTTTTGAAAATAAGTTGTGGTTCTTGGTGGGAAACCTCTTCGTTGGAAGACATGAAGTCTACCTCTACCAATTTATTAGTAACTTGAACTGTAGGGGGCATGTTTTTCTGTTATCTCTGGAGCACGGATCCATATTGTTGATTTGTGTGGTTTCAAGGTAACTTTTGAAGGCCTGATGCAGGATAAAATATGAAGAATAAGTATTTTTATATATTATTGGCATATAGCTAATTATAGTGTAAATATGGTATTTTCGTTTTTATTATTTAGATAAATCTTAGAAATATCTAGAATATCCATTTTAGAGTTTTATTATCTTAGGAATGTCTTAAGTTATCTTAGATAACAAGTTTTAGGGTTTAGGGAGTTATCTATATAAAGAGCTCTATGTGCTACGGCTTAGTTAGTTTTTGATGATCAATTTTAATATGACTTTAATGTCTTTTATGAGTTTCTACTCTATAACTCAGATTTATTGAAGTTCCGCTTGAAACTACCCATATTCTACCTATTCTATGATTTTCCTTATATTAGTTGGTATCATAAACATAATTGGTCATTAATTGGTCCATGGTGGAGAAAATACCATATTTACCCGTAGCTAATGTAACATAATTGTTACATTAATTGGTCCAGAGCCGAAAGATCCTAGATTTTTTTTTCCTGCATCATGGAGAGGAATCGATTAGAGTTGGCTAAGATGAGGAGTCAGATTGAAGACTTGTGGAGAATTGTAAAAACAATTCAACACAGAGAACTTATGGAAGCCCCAATGGAGATTCCTAAGGAAACCATGCACCCGTTGAATTGTCGGAAGGCGATCAAGAGGATTATCTTGTTACTAATATTTTGTGCTTGGAAGAAGTTTCAATGATAGTGATCGTGAACGCTACTCTTCGAATCTACCGAAGGAGATTATGAAGATGTTGCACATGAGGCGTTCAACGAAACATTGTTCCATGGTTATGATCATGATGCGGCGTTGTTCTCGGTCAACGAGAATGACAAAAATCAAGTTGTCGTGGATTGGGACTTACCACCGATCTATGATACTTATCCTGATGATGAGATTTGGCACAAGGAAGATTGTACTTGATCCATTCATGGAGGATCACACAACAACCGTAAGTTCACAGATTGATTATATCTCATAACAGTTCTTTTCATAATAATCATAATACTCATATTTTAAGGGAAACTCAAGACGTTTCTTGGAGATCGATTTTTTATGAGACCATGTTTCGACATAAAAGAACTTCTAGAAAATTATGACGGTAAAATTTGTGGACAAACTTTCTCTAACAAAGGGAGAAATACTATGAGTGAAGAGTTAGCAAGAAAGATTTTGAGGAATTCAATATCCAAGTTTGTTTTTTATTATCATAAGTTTGATAATGAATATGTTGTTAGAGATCACATTTGTTATGTGTTTGATCGTGGAAAAGGAAAAGAGTCATCAGATGAGGCGTTGAAAGTCACTTTTTGCGTGTTGTTTTCAAGAATTCCCAAGGTTCTTGCTTGGCAAAGAAAACCAAAAGTTCGAGGTCGACTAGTGTAACAGACCAGAGAATTTTCGCTTCCAACGGGTCGAGTTACGACCCGCTTGGCCAGCCCCGACTCTCTGATACGCCACTCAAGTAACCGAACCTTCAAATTCTTCTGAGAAACTCGAATTCGAATTTCCCAAACTACATTATAAGCAAACACATATGGTATTTATTCTCCAATTATTAGAGACGGCCAATTTCCAAAGATAAGAGTTGGCCAGTTGCCAACTCTAATATTTCTGTGGCCAGTTGCCACTCCCAACATTTCCGTGGCTAGTTGCCACTCCCAACAATTCCGTGGCCAGTTGCCACTCCCAACATTTCCGTGGCCAGTTGCCACTTATAATATTTCCGTGGCCAGTTGCCACTCCCAACATTTCCGTGGCCAGTTGCCACTCCTAACATTTCCGTGGCCAGTTTCCACTCCCAACATTTCCGTGGCCAGTTGCCACTCTAATATTTCCGTGGCCAGTTGCCACTTATAATATTTCCGTGGCCAGTTGCCACTCCCAACATTTCCGTGGCCAGTTGCCACTTATAATATTTCCGTAGCCAGTTGCCACTTGTACTATTTCCGTGGCCAGTTGCCACTCCCAATAATTCATACGGCCAGTTCGGTTGTCAAGGTTGCAATCATCTCCGAATAGATGGTATGAACTGTCAAGCTGCAACCAACACTTTCAGATGATATGAACAACCTTGCATAGTTGTGCTGAACCGCATAGCGGCTGCCTACGTACCCTCTCCGTTGCTCGAAGGGATCAAGCACATCCGTAGTTCGTCAACTTTGTTTAGATAATATGAACTACCTTTTACAGCAGCAATTATCTCTAACAGCAGATAATATGAATCGTATTGCAACAATTTTCCCCAATTTACTACGTCACCAACAGTACCATAATGTTTAAATAACACAACACCGAACTACTTGAGAAAAATCAAGTCCCATGCTACAACAAGAATGATTAAGACGCGTGTTATTATATCCTATCACTGGATTTTAAACAAAGAAATGAAAATGCAACGGAACACAAAGTTGGGAAGATTATAGGCATAAGAAATTCAGTCTTACAGTAGTCTCAAAAGCCTAATCCCTAGCTTCTATCTATTAGTACCAGTACTACTACTAATTCTTCGTACTAAAAACGGGGATCTTCATCCTTTCTTCCAAATAAATACCCTAACTATAAAGATAGCCATGTCTCTGCCAATCAAATTCATTTGTTGTTTAATAAGTAGAATTTATACCAACCACGATGCTATCGGCACATAAGGTTGCCACCAGTAGTGCACACAGAAATAAATGGGAATAAGATCTCCAAGGTACAAATCTAAAATAATTCATCCCAGCCATAAAATTAAATCACACACTTCAAGCATCAGTGAACATTAACTGGCCTTAAAGATAAATGTATACATGCCAAATAATTTGTATAAAAAGATGGACTGCATAACGATATTACTTGCCCTTTAATGGCAATGCATCGACTAAATAAACTCCTATTTCTCATCCAAAATAAGACTAATGCAACTATTAAATGTCAGCATCTGCACCATTGTTTTGTGGCAATCAAATGAGAGTGCAGACTAAGGTATATGCCTAACACCAATCATTACCACTTGCACATGTATCCAGTTCACAAGGCTATGTCCATAGAAAGGAAACAAAACCCCATACCACATATTTAAATCTTATAAGAACCAAGTCTTGAATCATGCTTTGAAATCCATAGAAAGTCGTTAAACGAATTCCAGACAAATACATCCAGCTATCACCGATACTAGCGCAACACAATTGCCATCGATATCATTTATAACAAGACGAGATAAGCAAATATCATTGAAGACCCACATCTTCTCAACCAGTTTAATAACAAGTAAACTTAATTACACCAAACCAATCCTCCGTTAAGATGAGATTTACTAATAGCATACTAAAATGCTTATGTGAACCAAGTCTCATAAACAAGCTAAAAGATTGGAATTTAGAAATCACCATAAGAGTTGGCTTGAACAAGAAGACCCACACATTAGACTGCCATAACTATTCCATAAAACCAAGACTAGTAGTATTCCAAACCAAGTTGAGGTTCTGATATTAAACCAAGGAAATTTGACATAATATAAGCTTAAAATGTAACGTAATTTACGCACACTATGGGCCAAAATGATATGGAATCAATAATACACCAACAAAGAGACGAGCTCAACACATCCAAAATAGATAGCTAAAAATGAAACAAGAAACATAAACACATGTCAAAGATGGACTAATCCAATTTAGAGGGTCACAACCCATTTTTTTTTATGTTCTTTTATATCAAGAAATCAGAGAAATTCATGCATTCTATGAGGCTCATACTAATCTCAAGAAGTCTGCCCCCGGCTGTACAAATTTTGTACAAACGATTCTCTGTACTACGAAGGTTTCTGCCACTTTCCCATGTCCGATCATTCTGAAATTTTAACCGAGTCTTCATGATGTATCTAAGCATAACATATCCAAAATTCATTAAATTCTAACGGTTGGATTTCACTTTATCCCACCAACAGTTCATATGTTCCAATGTCAGAGATACAGATTCGGGATTCATGTTAAGGCTTCATCCTGTAGACTAAGTTTCCAAGTAAAACTGTCATCGGAACTCAAGTATCCACAACAATGAATGATGGTTCTAGTGTAAATTACATTCTTTATTAGATAATATGTGGTTGTTTGTACTAAATTAATCTTGTTAACTGCTGCTCATGTACTCCATGGTCGGGTATTCAAACCATGCCACTTTCGCTATAACCTAGTTGTCAATTTCTCTAGTTAAGATTAACTCTCCCTCTCCTAGTTTTCAGTATGCCCACTTTATAAGCTCTAAAGTTGATAGCAAGTATTAATAATAACAATATGTGAATTCATGTAAAGGATATATCACAACCTGTTGCATGCTTAAACGAATTCTTCTCTTGTCCACAGTAAAGCTCGAAATCACCCAGACCCAACATTTAAATTAACCTCTAGAATGAGAATACAAGAGAAAACTAAGAAATGGTAGTGAAAATCAATTCATTTTAGTCCATACAATGTAACGACCAGGTTGCATGCGAAATCTTTATGTGTATATATCGGCGATTATGGATCACATAACAATAAAATTAAAATTAGAGAAAATAGGGAAGCAGGTGCAAACCCTTTTGTTTCGTTCGTTTTTTTCCGGCTAGAAACTCTGCATTTCTTGATTCAAAACTCAAATTCAAAAAGAATCCAAGCTCCCTAATCACACCCATAATCAATTGATTGGAATCACTTGATCTGTTGAGTACGAAAGTGATTACCTCAAATTGAAAACGGATGAACAAATTCCCTTACCCACCAATGCTAAAATCAGCAGCAAATCCATGTATTCAAACTCTTCATTTTACCCGAGCAAAATTTCAATCAAGTTATAAATTTTATTTCTACCACGGAGAGAGATGATCGAGAAGAAAAGAGAGAAAAAGAAGCCGAACGAGCCCCCCCATCTGATCCAGAAGTCTCCCCCTTTGGGAAAGTGAAGAGACGTAGTTTTAACTTTTAATACATCACCACCGTGCACAACACGTGCTCTAAATGCAAGCCCTCTGCTTGACATGTATAACAGCTTATTAAGGCATCCAATGATAAGATTAAAACTAACTTTGTTATTTAAGCACCGCCAATCACTATAATGGAAACCAAAATTGTTGAAGGCACCAAACATTAACCTTTTTAAGATTCTGCGCATACAATTTGGTTAGCAGGTTCATTTAAACCCGAGAAAAAGGCACGTAGTGCTACAACTAGTTTCTGCAAAAGATACACAAGAGAACTACAAAGGAAAAATTCGAGGTCGAATTTTCTCTAACAAGGGAAGAATGATGCAGGATAAAATATGGAGAATAAGTATTTTTATATATTATTGGCATATAGCTAATTATAGTGTAAATATGGTATTTTCGTAAGGATTATTTATGACTTTTTTTTCTGACTTTTTTTTCTCCACGCAAAAAGAGCTCATGGACATAAGTATTTCTGCCTCATGATCATAACCATGTAAATATGACTTTTTTTTTTCTGCATCATGGACATTAATTGGTCCAGAGCCGAAAGATCCTAGATTTTTTTTTTTTTTTGCATCATGGAGAGGAATCGATTAGAGTTGGCTAAGATGAGGAGTCAGATTGAAGACTTGTGGAGAATTGTAAAAACAATTCAACACGAGAGAACTTATGGAAGCCCCAATGGAGATTCCCAAGGCAACCATGCACTGTTGAATTGTCGGAAGGCGCTCAAGAGGATTATCTTGTTACTAATATTTTTTGCTTGGAAGAAGTTTCGGGATAATGATCGTGGAACGCTACTCTTGAATCTACCAAGGAGATTATGAAGATGTTGCACATGAGGCGTTCAACGAAACATTGTTCCATGGTTATGATCATGAGGCGGCGTTGTTCTCGGTCAACGAGAATGACAAAAATCAAGTTGTCGTGGATTGGGACTTACCACCAGTCATGATACTTATCCCAGGATGATGAGATTTGGCACAAGGAAGATTGTACTTGATCCATTCATGGAGGATCACACAACAACCGTAAGTTCACGGTTGATTCTATCTCATAACAGATTCTTTTCATAATAATCATAATACTCATATTTTAAGGGAAACTCAAGACGTTTCTTGGAGATCAGATTTTTATGAGACCATGTTTCTACATAAAAGAACTTCTAGAGAAAATTATGACGGTAAAATTTGTGGACAAACTTTCTCTAACAAAGGGAGAAATACTATGAGTGAAGAGTTAGCAAGAAAGATTTTGAGGAATTCAATATCCAAGTTTGTTTTTTATTATCATAAGTTTGATAATGAATCTGTTGTTAGAGATCACATTTGTTATGTGTTTGATCGTGGAAAAGGAAAAGAGTCATCATATGAGGCGTTGAAAGTCACTTTTTGCGTGTTGTTTTCAAGAATTCCCAAGGTTCTTGCTTGGCAAAGAAAACCAAAAGTTCGAGGTCGACTAGTTTCTGCAAAAGATACACAAGAGAACTACAAAGGAAAAATTCGAGGTCGAATTTTCTCTAACAAGGGAAGAATGATGCAGGATAAAATATGGAGAATAAGTATTTTTATATATTATTGGCATATAGCTAATTATAGTGTAAATATGGTATTTTCGTTTTTATTATTTAGATAAATCTTAGAAATATCTAGAATATCCATTTTAGAGTTTTATTATCTTAGGAATGTCTTAAGTTATCTTAGATAACAAGTTTTAGGGTTTAGGGAGTTATCTATATAAAGAGCTCTATGTGCTACGGCTTAGTTAGTTTTTGATGATCAATTTTAATATGACTTTAATGTCTTTTATGAGTTTCTACTCTAGAACTCAGATTTATTGAAGTTCCGCTTGAAACTACCCGTATTCTACCTATTCTATGATTTTCCTTACATTAAGGCCGCAACTAATTTAAGACGCCATAGAGTGTGTCTACTATGTATATGGACCTACAAAGGCAACAAACACAATTGCAATCAGTAAAACACAACTTAAATAAGGAACTAAATACTTATGGTGATAGTATATCTAACCCAACATATGATATGTCTAAAAAGTTTGCATGAAACTAACATGGCCAGCACAATGACTATCAAAATATATAAATATAAACGCAATGCCAAATTTAAGGCCCAACTAAACTAAGGAGAAGCTCGACAAAATACACCAATTCAACTTATACGAAAACTAAATGAGTCCTAACCAATGAGAACAAACTTCCAAAAGATTTCACAGTAGAGGCACATAACACATTCACTTAAAAGCTAAAGATCTTAAGTATAACATGGATGAAGCCTAAATTATAAACTGTTCAGATCCACCAAAAAGTAACCGGAGCAAGGCACACTTTCAAAAATAAAATCACGTAAAAAGGAAAAACGGGATCAAAACAGTATTGGTTGTATCATAATTGACAGAATATAACAAATGAATGAGGGGTCAGGGAACTTACCACCCGAATGGTTTCACAAACTTGGTGTCAAATAGTTGAAGAGATTATATATTTGAGTACACATTAGCTCTAGATCGGATGTTCCTGATGGTTTTTAAGAGACCCACCACACCTGCATTCAAAACATGGAAAAGTAATAAAATCGCAATGGTTTATAATGCAGCAAATAATACATGTGAAGTATAGTTGACCTGTAAGATATATGTTTTCAAGCTTTGATTCGGGGTCTTTAAACTTAGATGTCACATGAGTGATACGGTCTGTACATAGTTCATGCCACATCCAATAAAGAAAACACCTCAAATTAAAACCATCATAGATTGACTTAAAGGGGGATATGGAGGACAAACTTTCAACGAAATCATATAAACCTTGTAGAGAATAACTAACATAATCATTCAGCTAACTTACCCGGATCCCAGCGAACAAAATGATGAAGTGTAGCATATCCACCTGCTCTGTCAACACGGAAGAATTATCTTCATGAAAGTTAATCGACACTCCATATATAGCACACATAAGCTATATCTTCTACACGATCCTGAGATTGAACTAACAGTTACCGTAGAGCTCAGTGAGTCCAATGAAAAAGTTAGACCTATCATGTGAAATGAATTTAGACATAAACTTTACATAGATCAATTATTCTTCATCTCATGGGTATCCCTTTTTCATAAGGCAAGTATAGTTTGTATTATTTGTTGTTTAGTAAGTTATCCTGACAACACTGCAACATATGTATATAGTATATATATACCCTTAGATCTATCACTATTCCACCACACTATCTCGAATATATGGCGCAAAGGTCGTATTGTGTAATTCATAATCCTACAATCAATATATGAAAACAGGCAGACCATCATTCAGATGTAGCAACAATTTTGAAAATAATCTTTCATGGTAATTAATGTTCCGAAAAAAAAAACTTATAAAATAACCACCTTCCCTTCTTAACAGAAAGGCATCTTTTAAAAGACACAAAAGTTAACATTAAGAATGCCCTTATTATATGCCCAATCAAGGCGGGTAGTCAATAACCACCAAGCCATGACCACCGGAATGGTAGCGAAAAATTAATCTTTTGTTTTGTAGAGTCACAACTATACATGTTAACATATTCGGTCCGTAATGATTCACCTTTAAGTACTAAAGACGATATAGATTACCTTTTTTATTGGATTAGATATTCGTGAGCCAGAGAGATCAATTTATAAACCTCTTCCAAATCATACAATGCAAGTTACCATAAAACCTCACAAAATCTGCACCTGGAAATAAATAGTTATTATATTAGTAACTACATGAAAATACACAACTTGGGCCCCTCATGCATTACAAAACCAATTACATTCTTATCTGAACTAATTGATTAAGCCGCAACTGAAACAATATTCTAATGTGAAAATTAATCTCAATTTTTTATCAAATATGTTATGCAATTAAGCCATAAATAAAAAATCTGTGATCTTGGTACATTTCTCGGCCAGAAGAATGGTCAAGTTAGGGGAACTATTAGGAAAATGAGAAGTGCCAGTTATTCTCGTGCCAAAACGGTAAAATTCTTTTATGTCATCAGCTGTATGAGGTATAGGTTGGAGAAATTACACCTAAAGGGCAACAGAAGCCTAAACAACATCCTCAAGAGATCACAGGAAAAATAGGCTAATGAATAATACTAACATGGATGGACTTAACAATGATCTGGTAAATTTACTGCTTAGACTTCATAGAAGTACTGGTGGACTTGGTAAATTCCAATTACGATTCACAATACAAGGTTTTAAAACGCTAGACTTTGGTAGGCCTTGGGATGTGTATAAATTTTAGCCTACGGTGATAACCGCAAGTGCACGGCGTCTATCGGAGACGCGGCAAGTACGGGTCGATCCACAGAGAAATGGGTGTGCTTAAAGTGTGATCTAAGGCTTGTTCTAGCTGAATTCAAGTGAAGTAACAAGTGACAATGTGTAACACAGATGTTTTGTGCCGATACGGCTGATTTTGAACTGAAGTGACTCTAAACTAAGGTAATCAGTAAGAGTAAAGGGTGCTAAGGTCTTCAAATCCACCTCTGAATTCCTATTATGTGCTCAACTAGTTTGAGTTCTTGTTCTTATACCATACAAGTGAAGCTTGTCACTTCTACCACCTATCTAAGAGTTTCTCCATATAAAGCTTCAATTATCAGCTGAATTACTAACCTAGAGTCTTTTGTTGTCTAATGAAGCACAACCATCAAGAGAATCGGATAATAATAGAAACAAGAGTCAAAACACACTCAACTCAGTTATAAACCTAACTACAATGCATACTTGGCATGCATTGTGAGAGAAAAGGGTTGAGGTGTTAAAATTGAAGCTATCTAATAAAATTAAGCTCTCAAGAACATTCAAGCAAAGTGAATTCACAACAGTAAATTAGGGTTTCATTGGGACCCTAACAACTAAATTAAAATATCAAATGAAATTAAAATACAAATTAAACCTAAATTGAAGCACTGGCTAGCCCAGGCATGAGTTTCAAACACCCACAGTTCATCTATTTATACATGCAAAAGTATCCCCAAATACCTAACTCTAATTCATTTAAAATAACAATTAAATGAAAATACATCGAACCCATACTCCGAATTGCTTCTCCTCTTCTGTCAAATCGGCCGTAGCTCCATGTGGGGTTGTTGTGGAGAAACCCTAGTTTTAGTTATCTCTAAATTAGCCTCTAGGTTATGAGAGAAGCTAAGAGAGAGGTAACTAACACTAGAGAGGAGGTGAAGGTAGTCAGTAAGCGCGTTTGGTGGTGACAAGAGATGAAAGTGGTGGTTATGATGCGGCTCTCGCAATCAAGTTGTCGGGGAAAGGGAGAAGGTAAGGTTGCGAGAGGTATGGGGGAGATGAAAGAGAAGAGAGAAGAGAAAATGAGGCTAACTCGAGTGGGGTATAGGGTTAGGAGGTTTTGATGTGAGGCGGGGACAAAGAAAAGTTGATGAGAAGGCCTCGGCGAGCGTAGGATGAAGTCGGTGCGTCTGAACGGCTCGGGGAGTATTGGGTAGATTTGGTGTTGAGCGGAGCATCGAGAAGTAGATGTGAGCGAAGGAGCGACCGTATGATGCATCTGGGCGAGATCTCAACGGCTCGGGATGAGCGGGTTCGGATCCGGGTCGTGGGTAGCTCTAACCCATGTCTTCCTTGTTGGGTTGCAACCGATTCGCGCGTGGGCTTTGGCTATCTCTGCTCCATAGATGATCGACTCCAATTCTTCGCTCTTTGGCTCCTCGGTTTCCGAGCTTTATTTATTGCCTAAAAACACAAAATTAATTAATACAAATATTTATTCTTGAAAACAAAGAAAACACAGAATCTGGGATAATATCTGATTTCTAAGCGCAAAAGATGAGTAAAATGCCAATAAAAAGGTGTATAAATATGCACTATTTAGCACTCATCAGACTTCTCTGTAAGTTTAGTTTTCTTTATTCATAAAAAATTGTTGTCGTTGTTTAGTTGTTAATATTAGCCTTAATTATAGAACATTTTGGAAGCAGGAAAACACTCCATTACTACAACAAGCTGGATAATGTTAAGACCATGTGGCGTGCAATTTCAACGCTTCAATACTCTCAAAAATTACATACCAATATGTTGAATCCTCAACGACCTGCTTGGAAGCGGGAAGTTTCCATGGAGACTTCTCTTCTAGCTCTTTGGATTTAACATGCCATATATATTTTTAGGTTAAAGAATAGGAAGTTTAATACTCTCAAAAATTACATACCAATATTTTGAATCCTCAACGACCTGCGGGAAGTTTCCGTGGAGACTTCTCTTCTAGCTCTTTGGATTTAGCATGCCATATATACTTTTAGGTTAAAGAATGCAATGTGCAAAATACCAAAAGTATTTGCAAAAAGATAAATTAACATCATATGCCCTTATGTAAAAGAATAAAAGCCAGTCAGAAACCAAAAAAAACCAATTGAAATAAAAATAATCGAAAGAATCAAGCCTTACTGCGGTTTAGATTAGGGCTGATGCAGTGGAACCTTTATTCTTTGTTAACAGAAAATAAAAGAAAACAAAAACTAAATTCAGAATTCATATTTAAAAAATAGAATTATGAAACAAAACAAATTCAAACGCTAAGGACCGACTACAGTCAACAAATACTTATTCAAAATGAACAGAAAATTTATATGCTTGAGCTATAACAATCTGAAAGAGTTTCTTTTGATGTTCCTCGACGACCATCAACGATTTTATGAAATGTCGAAATGGTTTATGAGTATATATACCTGCACCAATATTCAAGTTGCATGGACATCAGTTTTTGGCGAAGAAGAAGTTTGATATGACTCATGATTTGGAGTTGCTTCTGGTCTTCTATCTTAGATTCTCATTTCCAAACTCTAGGCATTGAGTGTTACACAGTGAATCATCATCTAATAAAAGTGAAAATATAGAGGTGAAAGCTAAAAGAACTGACATTTTAAAACAAACAAATAAAATAAAACCTAATTTTGTACAAATGAAAAAATATCCTAGTTTGATTGGGGGCCATGAAATTTAATTGGGGGCCTTGCACTAGAGGACAAAAAGGTCACCCAATCCTAATTTGAGTCACCCCTTAAAAAAATATTTTCTAAATGGCTAAAATGCCCCTGTGTGATTAGTATTAAGAATTAATTAAGTTGATTAGTGTGGTAAGTTTGTTTAGATTAAAATCTGATTTTTGGATAAAATTTTGGGGATTTTTTTTTTTTGGGGTTTTTATGTGTTGAGAAGAAGAAGAGGAGTTTTCGAGTGGAAAAACTACGGTTTTTAGAAATGAGTGATTCAAGTGGAGGGAATGAGGTTGGTGAAGCTTCAAATAACAACCATGATTGTGTTGATGGTTATATTGTCTCAACTAATCCTATGGATTGGATGTTTGATGAAGAATGTTAATAGAGGAAGCCATGGATAATGGTGCAAATGAAGAACCTATTGCTCAAAAGGAAGGAACCAATCCTCGAAATGAAGAACCCGGAGCTCAAAACAATCAGGTAAACATCTTATACCCTTCGATTTGTCTTAATGGTGCTCCAAGTGGTCGATTCATGGTTACTATGAAACTATTCAGAGTGAGGGTCGTTAAAGTCGGGTGTTGTATAAACTAACGACTCTTTAAGGTCGTCATTGAATTGACACTACCAATGACGATTTAAACCTGCAACTTTTCTAGGTTATGAAAAATCGTTAGGTTGGTGTGATAAACACTGACGACTCTTTTAGCTAGGTCAGAAAGGGTCATTAATTATTTTGTTTACAGACAAACGACTGTAAAACCAAAACTCTCAGTAAATAAAACACTTAGAGTCGTTATATATGTATTCATAGAAAGTGACGACCCTATCCAGCCATTTCAAAATTTATGTAGAGTTGTTCGGTGTCTTATTTAATATACTAACGACCCTTTCACTGGATTATCATAATTTCTGATTTCATAGAATCATTTCATTGAATCGTAAAAGGCATACATCTTTCATAGCGATACATTGAAGGAAATGAAATACAATAGATAATAACGGTGCACTTATACACTTAATCATAAAGCATGTAATTATACATGGTGCCTTCCAAGATAAAGTAGCAATCGTCGAACTCAAACTTTTTCCCACGAAGCTCCTCGTAATAGCCATACGCCTTCCTCAACTGAAAACGCAAACATACTCAGTTAGTATTGATCAAAGCTTTGGATAAGTTTTACCTCTTGTTTAAATACTTACTCTTATAGCATCCAACATATTGGGCATGGCTTCCCTTGCGGCCTTGATTTCTCTTTTGAAAACTTCACACTCGAAGAATATCTCATTGGACCGTTCCTTGACGAGTTTCAAAGACCTTGAGTTGCAATTTCCGTCTAACGCCACAAAAAACGATGAATACACGGTTCCACCAAGCATCCGATGTTTGATCAATGTCTTTTCCTAGATCTTCAAAGTGGTTTGTGACTGTTTTCCAAGCTCTCACAATAGCGCAATTCTCTTCCGAAGTGTAAGTACTAGTCATGGTGTTTCCTCTTCTTTTTCCTCTTGGATAATAAATGAATGAGAATGAATGTGAAGGTTGAGAATTATGGTTTGGGTGAAGAAGGAGTGAGATATGGGTCTCTATTTATAGAGATTAAGGACCCAACAGTCACTTTTTTGAATTTTTAACCGTTGCCCGACTCAACCACATTTGGTGAATTCAAAATTCACATTAACTGCTTTAAGGATCGTTATTATATATATTAACCAAGTGACGACTCTTGATGATCAAAAGAGTCGTCTATGTGTTTTGTTTACTGACTGACGACTTTACTATCAAAGAGTCTCTGTGTTAAGTGACATTTTAGAGTCGTTAATATGTCTTTATCCAAAAATGACCACTCGTGCCCACAATGGATTATTTCCAAGGCAAAAAAGAAGATGTGTAGTTGTTCAAAGCAAACACGTTGATTATAAGCAAATGGAGATGGTATGCGAGAGAGCGGGGGATAAGGAAGAAAGTCACAAAGGGAAGAACTACAAGTATGAGAAGAAGATGACGAGGGTCTACAAAATTTCGTCGAAGAAGATACAATGCCCCTTCAGGATAGTTTTCAAAAGGCATCATGAAACTCATCTATGGAGGTTGTATAGTATTCCGGATGGTCGTCACAACCATCCTCCACCTAGTACTCTTTTAGGGCACCCAGCATATGCCAAATTGAAACCATATCAAATGGAAAAGGTCCGGCAGATGAAGCGATGTAGGCCCCTTCAGATCCTAAATGCAATAAGGGCGGAAGATAAGACAAACTTGTCTATTATTTCCACAATGTACGCTGCCAAAGCAACAATCAAGAGAACTGAATGGGATGGTAGATTAATTATGCAACAATCAGAGTGGTTGGCAGAAAAACTTAACTACGTCATGCAAACAAGGGTGGGTCCGGGCGACAAAGTGACTCATATTTTTCTTGCCCATCCTAGGATGGTGGATTTGGCTCAGTGTTTTTACCAGGTCTTGTTCATAGATTGCACCTATAAGACCAACAAGTATAACATGCCGTTGTTGAACGTGGTTAGTCATACTTCGGATAAGCAATCATTCACCGTGGCATGGTGCTTTATGGAAAAGGAAGAAATAGAGGACTATGTTTGGGTTTTGGAACAAGTTAGGTTAATTTACCGTGGCGAAGAGACACCGCAGGTTATATTTACGGATATGGATTTTGCAGTAATGAGTGCCGTTAGTCAAGTTTTTCCACTTGCTCAACATTTTCTTTGTACGTGGCACATCCAAATGAATATTTTTTCTAATTGCAAGAATCATATCCAAAAGATCAAGCCTGCAAAGGGTAATCAACGTTCCAAGGAGGAAGACGAGCGTCTAAGTAAACTTTCAAAAAAAGAGATAGCCGAAGAGAAAAGGAAAGAAAAGGAAAAATATGCTGAAGATGGTGATCTATGGGAGGATTTCTGCAAAGATTGGGACCATTTGGCTCATTCGAATACCGAAGTAAAGTACTATGAAAATCTTCAAAAGTTTATTGATGATTGGAGTACGGATCATAAGAAGGTTGTCGACTATTACCTAGATACATGGTTGAATCCTTGGAAGGGGAAGTTTGTTTATGCATGGACCAATAAGTACAAGCACTACCAAAATGAGTCCACGAGTATTGCAGAGCAGTCCCATGGACGTTTGAAAAAAATTCTTCAAGAGAACACCGGTGGGGTAGTTACGGTACAGGAAGCTATTCACGAGCACTCCGAGGATGATCTTAGCAAGATAGTGACTCATATGGAGTATATTAAAGACCGTTTTATGAAGCAATACATGGAAGACAAATAATTGCTACATGGGGTTGCACACCAAGTATCATGGTGGGCAATAAAGCATATGATGACTGAACTAAACAAATTTCGAGCGAAAGCTTCCAATGGAAAAGTGATTAAATGTAATTGTACAACTGAGACGTGGCTTGGCCTTCCGTGTAAACATAAGCTCGGTGGGTACAAGGTGATCATTCCCATTGAAGATGTCGATCCTTTTTGGAAGCAACTTTCATTCACCCCAAATCCAACAGGAGTAGATGATGAACAATTTGGAGACCTGGAGATTGGCAAGTATATCAATGACAAATATCGAAAATTGAATTGTGCAGGAAGACATATATTGGTTTCTAATTTATGGCCGGCTGCCCGTAAGAGCTTGGGAGTAGAAGAAGAGCCAATCAAACAAAAACCACCGGGTAGACCAACAACTAAAAAGTCGTTTAGAGAAACCGTGAAAGCGGCCAAGAGTTTCAAAAGTGACCTGTCACGTCGTGAGTATGTCCAGGCGGAATATACGGAGTATGAGAACTCTTTCCTACCCAAGGCAAGGGGTCGGCCAAAAAAACAAGATTTGACCCAAAGTGAAATAGAAGTGAAACAAAAGGAAGACATGGATGTTGTAGACCATGTGGTTGGTACCCAGCAAAGCCAAACGAGCGGAATGGTGACGATAAGATGAATAAAGGGTAATCCGCGCACCCCTAGAGATTCCCAAGGAAGACCACATCGTGTTGCTTACACTTTGTATAAAGAGTATACCGATCAACTTCCTCACGTCATCTTGGATCACCTTTTATCCACCGACGACGTTGACGGCGATGGAAATTGTGGTTACCATGTTTCAACGGAACAGTTAGGGCATTTCGACGAGGCCGACGAACTTAAGCTCACCCAAATCGAATATGCAAGAAAAAAATGGCATAAAAACTAGTTGAGGACAAACAACTATATTTAACAATGCTCATGGAAGGAGATCAAAAAGAGAGGGAATTGAAGTTTAGGGAGTTGGTTTCAAACGTGAAATGGAGGAAGGGGTCGAAGAAGGCCGGTTATAAGTTTTGGATGCAAATGCCTTTAGGTGGCCAACTTTTGGCGGACACATTCACTTGTGTTGTAATTGTATTCAGCAAAGGCTTCCCCGGAGGCTCTTGTATGTACGTACCCTCAAAAACTAGGTGCGAGGCGGCGATAAAGAAAAGAAGAATTGTAATGGCACATGTCAATGATAACCATTACATAGGCTTGAAGATTTCCGAAGAATGTCCTCTACCACGGGTGTATGGTGATTGGGGAGAGAACACCAATGAGTGGACAAACCAGTATGAGTATGGAATGAACATTTGGAATGCTATGGACCCAACCCCGGTTTACTTAGACATGGGCAATGAATCGTGAGAGAAGATGTTTATTCTCAACTTTGCATTGCATTTTGAAGCATACTTTTTGATAATGGTTGTATCTTGTACCCAAATATTTGTATTTTGAAGAATGCTTAATGAATACAATGCGTTTTATCTTGCGGCATACTCTTGTTTATCTACAGTCGTTATCCTAGTTGGATTAAAACACCAATGACCCTCATAGGCAATTTGAATTATTTTACAGAGTTTTCATCCGTATATACATACACCTTAACGACTCTGACTGTAAAATTTGATAGTCTCCTGGATGTTTATTCGCCTAAGAGGCGTCATCTGAATTATCATACACCTTAACAACTCTAATTGTACAAATTTGATGTTCTCCTGGATGTTTTTTCCAACTAAGAGTCGTCATCTATATTAACATACATCCTAACGACGCTTATGGTCCTAATGTTGTTCTTCTCCTGGATGTTTTTCCAACTAAGAGTCGTCATCCATATATACATACCCCTTAACGACTCTAACCGTAAAAATTTGATGGTCTCCTGGATGTTTTTATACTAAGAGTCGTGATCCCTATATACATACACAGTTACGACTCTAGTTATACGCCTAAGGGTCGTCATCATGACAGTGTATACATGGACGACTCTCTTGAAAATACCCCCAACGACTCTTTTTGTATACACTTTTTCCCAAAAAAATAGCCGCTGGTAATCATTCTATATATAGAGGAACACATTCAGGAGCAAATTCAATTGAAAACCACCTCACGAATTTTTTTTTTTAAATGGAAAATCCTTCATCAACTACCAATTCAATTGATAACATACTTAGAAGATGCAAGCGACCAACCAAATCAATATTGGCAATGGAAGAAGAGATACGCAAAAAAAGCATGCGACCTACTAACAAACCATACACTTTCACGCCATATCCTACGAAGGAAGAAGAAGAGTTGCGCGAGGCCAAAAAACGAGACGAAGAACAATCCCAACTCCGGGAAAGATTCAAACAAGTCGAGGAAGAGACCGAATGGGTTAAAAATTACTACATCGTCAAGGATCTCCACGAAGAACATCAACATGATAGTATATTATGGAGCCAAGTTGGTTCGGGTCCTTTCGTTAATAACAACAAGAAACTACGATATCCTTACTTGCCGTCCCACATTAGTCATAGGACGATTCTTGTTATGAAATGGTGCACCAAGTACAACGGGTTTCTCGCGAGGCACAAAGGGGATAGGCGTGCTGCCCAGGCCGCATATACCAAATGGAGATGAGAGTCTTTTTATCACATCGAAGCCGCAATGCTAGTTGAATCTCGCACCAGAAACAGGAATAACATGTAATGTGTTCAAAGGAATTTCCACCTTCTAATTAATATTTAATATGCTACTATTCCAAGTTTCCTTTCAATCGAGATTCAATTTATTTTCAGAAACAGTCGTTATCTCTGTTTATTAATTCAGTGACGACTCTACCTTAAGTCGTCATATAATTAATTTTGCAACAACCTGCTCTTGAGTCGTCAACTTGTTTAATCACATAGGTAACGACCCATGTTGTGAATTTCAAAAAAAAGAACGACCGTTGGGATTTTCTTCTATATAATACCACCCCATCCTCTTGAGAAAATAGCCCAAAACCATTCTTTTTTTCCACCAAACTACGTAATCTTTCAATTGCAATGGCGGAATGGGAACCCTATGAAGATTGTGTCTCATTAAATCGTTTGCTAATACCTTTCGTGAACGTCCAAATGAAATCTATTCAATGTTTGGAAGAGAGTTAAGGAGTTCTTCTACGGGCGTACCACGAATCCTAATAACCGCAAATGGAGAGACTTGGCATTTCGATTCAACTACATTAAAAGTGCAATGAGAGAGTATGTAAAAGTTATAAATATGGTGTACGACCATCATCCACGAGATCCTCTTAAGGAAAAAGTGAGTAATTCGTTAATATTTATACTTTTCTCATGGTTTAAAGTTACTAACATATAACATTCCTCATTTAATTTCAGCTGGAACGTTTCAATGGGTTATGGACAATACGTAATGGGGAAGCTAAGTTCATTCACCACAAAGAATATACAATGTAGTATCGTCGAGCGAGAAGGTTCATTGACGAACATTTGATGTGTCAAATTCAAGAATACCCATATTAACTCTTATGTAATACGAGATTGATGGAATGTTATTTATCTAATGAAATCACCCCCAATGACTCTCCACTAGAATCGCAGAGTCGTTACTCTGTTTGTTGAAACTACTTATTCTCATGGATGTTATTTTTACTAAGAGTCGTCATTAGTGTCCATATAAAAGCAACGACTTTATATACCTAAAAGTGGTATTCTATGGATTTAATACACATCTAAAGTCGTTGATCTGCTATATGATCAACCTAACGACTCTAGCCGTAGAAAATATGGTTCATCTCCTGGATGTTTTGCTAACCTAGAGTCGTCATTGGTTTCCATATAATCAATAACGACTCTAGCCATAGAAAATATAGTTCATCTCCTGGATAACCTATGGTCGTCATTGGTTTCAATATAACCAATAACGACTATAGCCACACAAAAATATGTTATCACTGTATTAATTTCTCTCTGGGTCGTTAGAATTCTATTTTAAACACTTACGACTTTGTGTATCAGAATTAAGGTCGTTAATCTGCTAGAAAACAAAGCTGACGACCCTTACTCTGTCACAGTGTATAATCTTGTCTGCATTAGAGTCCTACATTATTCTAACAAACATACTGGTAAACATCCTTCTTAAAACAAAGTAGTTTCAACAAACCATCCAAACCAAACACATAAGTAGTTTCAACAAACACATAAGTTCAAGTCATAAAGTAAAATGAACATAATTTCAAGTAGACGGTAACATCTCCTCACTCAAGACCACCATCTCGACCTCGACCTCCTCTTTACCTCCCCCGACCGGAAACTTTCCGGCTTTTCTTAGAAGGAGGACCCTGAGTATCACTGCCCCCTGGGGAACCACCATCTTCTCTAGTACCTTGTTCATCATGATGTTGGCTACCTTGCCCCTGTTCACCACGTTCTTGTGCTAGTTGGCTACGTGTTTTCCGGGTCCTCTTACCTTCCTTAGACAGCTCAACAAACATCTTCTTTACATTGGGATTTTCAATGTGCGTGCAGTAATCAGCGTACCGACGTTGCTTCGCAGGATTAAACACTTCCTCTTTGTCAGCCGAGCAACAAAAAGCCTTGACAAAAAGCTTCATTCGTTCCCTTTATATGCATTCAAAAAATAATTCACATTAACTGACTTATATTTGTATGTAAATGAATAACACAATTACAAAAATAAATACTCACCACTAGTTTAAGAATGGTAGTATCATCTCTACCGTCAGCTTGAGAAGCAGAGGTTGATGCTCTGTTGGTCCTCCTACCCGTAGTCTGATCTATCCGTATCACCCTACCATGGGAGAAGCCTTCGTACAATTGATAGTAATCCGTTGTTTCCTCGTGACCTTCATGAACATGCACCCAATATGTGATGTCTACGAGGCTAGAGTGTCTATTATTCCAATGCTTGACATTAGTTGCAGGTTCATAAACCACTTTTATGTCATCCTTGTCAGCCTCACATTTGTTCAACTTGTGCTTGAACGGAGGTACATAGTCTTCATCGGGTGAATCTTGAATAAACCCAAGTTGACGCATGATTCTCATCGGATTTTACATTGAAAAACCGTTAGGGTGAAACAAAGGGCCATGGTAATACACGACATCTTCCATTGAGCCAACTCTATCATCCTTGTACGGAGTAAAGATTACATATTTAGCCGTGATGTTGTCAAGTTTTTGACGCATTTCTATCAACGCATCAGTTTGTTCCCTATCCTGAGAACCGGAGTACAACCAACGGGTTCCTGTTGGATTACCTTGCTCCATTTTGGGTTGAGTTTCACATCTTCATTATCTTTGAACAGTGATGGGAAATGATCATAAATCCACACCTATAACAACCAAAGTTGAAAATTTTAAAACAATCAAATAAACATAAAAAAATCAAAGGAAAAAAACATATTAAAAGAAGACAACTTTCATCAATCCAAATACCTGGATTAGAGCCAAATTCCCATTAATTTGAGAAGTTCGTTCGCGAGATCCCTGGGATGACCATTCAGATGTGAAACTATGGCAGTCCCCAAGAGTACTTGTTCACATCTTCCAAGGGATCCAAAAGTCAAGAAGGTTGGCGCCGACCACGTTACCTTTGGCGCTTGGGAAATATAACCGACGCAAGGACGTACAACAAATACGCAGCCGCCGCATAACGACATTCCATATCGAGAGAGACCTTCATCTTTTTCCTTCTGCATCAGCACCAGCAAACATCCGCCTAATCTCCACAAGTTTGAACTCTTTCTTGGTACTTAGTTCCCTATACGAAAAAGCCCATCGGTCTTCTCTTTATCCCAGCCAAACAAGTTCTTGGTCCATGTATAAATTTCATCCCAACTAGGCCTTCTCTTGAAATTGTCATTGGTTGATTTACCTTCGACCGCACCCCTAATATCCGTTTCCGCATCATCGAGTCAATGCCATCTCGCCAAAAGGAAGTTGGAATGTGTCAACTTCAGCGTAATACCTTTCACAGAAACTAGATACTGCAACCTTGTCATACGCAATCACAGAGTTCACAACGGCATGGTACAAACCGGAGTTTCAACATATTCTCTAACTCTTGCACATTCACCTTTTAGCAGCCACAAATCCATTTTCTTAAAAGAAGATTGGTGCCTGAAAAGACGTGCGGCATTCTTATGATCTTAAAAAACATAAACAAATAAATATTATAAAAAATATTATAAAGTTAACATCAACCAACTAATCAAATAGCAAGCAAAGTTGGGATTCTTACGATTGTCTCATAGATGGTATGAGCCCACGATCCAGAATATCCAAATAGAACTTTGCCCCCATCTCTAGGTTCTCCTATAGGTTTACCACTTCGAAGAGGGTACAACATCAAATGAGTAGCGGGAACGTGTCTCGCGCTGGGTGCAATATCAGTTCCATCCTTCTTAACCCTCTTTACCGGCTTCGGATTTGCATTCTGTTCTTCATGTTCTACATCTTGTTTACCATCATCCTTACCAGCAACATCATCCCCTTCATCCTCTTCCTCCTCCTCATGACCACCATTATTACCTTCATCCCCTTCCTGCTCATCATCACCACCATTACCATCATCTGAATCATTACCATTATCATTATTATCATCATCCTTATCACTGTCTTCTTCCTCACCTCGTACGGGAGGATCTTCTTGTATCTCACTATCTTGTATCTCTTCTTCTTCACCACTGCTGTTAGCGGAAATAACAGGAGAGTCTGATTCTGATGATGACTCATTACCTTTGTCTCTTGGTTTGGTGATAGAAAATGATACCTCACTCGGCTTTTTACCACGTAATGGACCGACAAGTAAGTATTTATCGTGGCGGGGAGCTTTGGAAGGAGGATTTATCTTCATTGGAACCTTGTCTTTGGTTTTCTTGGTACTATATTCAAAACAAAAAAAAAAACAAATAAGACATCAACATTATGGTTATCAGTTCAAGAGTCGTCACTCAAATGATCTACAAAACAAACGACCCTTGTATATCATGTGACGACTCAAAGTTATATGA
The DNA here is from genome assembly GCA_023531295.1 of Papaver armeniacum. Lineage (NCBI taxonomy): Eukaryota > Viridiplantae > Streptophyta > Magnoliopsida > Ranunculales > Papaveraceae > Papaver > Papaver armeniacum. Next base: position 114,670 of record JAJJWW010009547.1, on the reverse strand, counting down.
TGACGACCCTTCCAAATAACAAAGGGTCGTCAAAAAGGCAATAACGATCCTACGATTTGGGTTGACGACTCTAGGGCATATAGCTAAGTGACGACTCCATGGGACCTGAGATGACGACATTATCATTTTTTGGAACAGAAGGCTGTTCGAGTTCCATCTAGAGTCGTTAAGAAATAAAAAAGGGTCGGCAATAGAGAGTCGTCATCTTCAACCTAAAACATTAACGACTCTATTCTAGGGCAAAAATTGTAGAAGGAGCAGAACTAGGGTCGTCATCTTCAACCTAATACACTAACGATTTTTCATATAATACGCATGCAAATGAAAAGTCGTTAGGGGTTTCCATTTCGATAGTAACGACCCTTTAACTGAAACCGCTAAATTTCAGTTATCAGACTCCATTTCACAATCAAAACACAACAACAAATCGAATAGAAGGTGGGTTTAAGTTCGCATACCTTCTAATTGGAGCCATATCTTTTTTGGGTTTCGATTATTTGGGTTTGGGAGTTCGTCCCTCGACAACCTTGCCTTTGACGGTGTCAACGAATTAGGGATTTGAAGTGCTTTTCGAGCGGTCTGCTTTGTACGAGCCATGTTTGTAGAAGAAGTTAATCGTCGATTCACTTCTAACATCGACGATTAAACGATGAATCTGTTGAAGAAAAAAAAATCGAGGTGGAGTCGTTAATGGTGGTGGTGGAGAAGAGAAAGGGGAGGAGAGGAAGATGAACAGAAGAAAAAAAACTGAATTTCTCTTTTGGTTTAGATTTAGGGTATATGAGATTGGGGGCCTAATTAAGGCTTGTAATTAGAGTTAACTGATTTTTAAGATTTGTGTTTAGTAAAGGGTAAAACAGTCTTTTCAATATCAGATTAATACGCCCCTCAAAAAATTGGGGTGCAAATAAAAAGTTATGGCCCCCAATCAAACGAGGAAAAATATCCCCCAATCAAAAGAAGGATATCCCACGTAGAATAACAAATGAGAAATTGGTCCAAAAAAACGAAAGACAAAAAGGGTGAAATCAAGAACTCCAATCCGGTAAATGGAACAGTCAGCAAATTGTGATTCATAGATATAAGCAATCAAACATCAAAAAACTAAAGGACCTCCATAGACTTTTTGACAAAATAAATAACACTCGCTTAAAAAATATGATCACATCGATAAGCCAAGAGATCTTGAAGTAAAAACGAAAACAGAGAGAGAAAAAAAAGGAGCTTACTTATAAGAGGCAGGAAGAGTGAAAGCCATGAAAGCCTTAGCAGATCGGACATCGGCAATTTGAGAAAAACCAAAAGATGGAAGGTTTAGAGGAGACTGAAATGTTAAGCGATTGAGTTTGTGAGCCATTTTTTTTTTCTCAGGTGATATATTGCAAATGCCGATTTTGGAAATCGGAAACCTTACAACAGTTTATCAAGATCATATTACATTCATCAAGTCTATTGTATCTCCACAGTTCTTCAACATTTCAATCCTTTTAAACATAAAAACCATTTCAAAGTTCCCATAGAGCCAAGCAACATCAACATGCCAAATTGATTTTGTAATAAAATCAATATTGATCACTGCACAAAGCAGTGACTGGATCATGTCCAACCAGATGTTTTCAAGAACATGTACAGTCAAGTAGCATGGACTATGATTTTTAAAATACCAATATGTACAGAAATTAAAGTAGCAGGAGTCATAGTAACAGAAATCAAAGTAACAGGGTCTTCTGAGTAGGTCTTTAGAGGTTTGAATCGGGACGAATCGGACCGAATCAGATTTGGAGTCTTAGTAGCAGATGTGATGGATGATGAACTTGTTGATGATCTTGATCTAGTTTTTAATGTTGCTGTATTTATTTCCTTGGTTAGATCTGGTGATGTTCTTGATGTTGCTGGATTTGATTTTTCACCATAGAGACACATTTTTATCCACTTAAGAAGAAGAACAGACAAAAATGTAAACCACAAAGCCCAAAACAAATTAGAGAGTTAATATTTCTTATATCTGTTCCTGAAATCAAAGAAATCAGAAGAAGAGAAAAAGAAATAGAAACAAAGAAAGGAACTAATAACTCTAAAATAAAAACAGAAGTGTTTGAATCTAAAAACAATTAGATTCAAGCCCAAAAACTGAAAGAAATCGCTGGAAAAAAAAGCAAATAAAGAAGATTTCATTCTTCTTTCATCCTAAGTTTCCCAATGCTCTATTTCTCGTATCTTAATGTTTTTTAAGGTGGTGCAAAGCGTTACAGAGGAAAGCAAAAAAAGAAAAGGAAAGAAATTAATGAGGTTTAGCTTAATACGACTTAATTAGAACGGGGAAGCCAAACCGTTAGGAGGTAAACACCATCAGTAATGAGGACGTCGAATCAATGTATTATATCATGTGAGATGAGGCTGAGAAGGGAGAGGAAAAATCTTAGCCGCTAGTTGAGTTCAAACGCATGTATCCTGGTGTTTGATGGGTGAAAATTGTTTCTGGGTTTTGGTAAATTTGGTGTGTGTGAATGAGAAACGAATCTAAACCCTAAACAAATGCACTCGCACGGAGTACTTTTAAATTCGAGAGATCAATGCATACAATTAATCCTAAACCAAGAAATGGCCGTTCCGGACTTGCTCCTGGTCACAAAGTGAAGGAGATGGGGTTGATCTTAGGGAGGAAAGCGAAGAAGGTGTTGAGATTATGAAGGTGTTGGCTGTTTATGACTTGTATCCGAATGTTGAATTGGCTTACATAATGTAAGCTATCAGTTCTGGGTGTTTTCTGGATACTATGATACAACACTTGGTTTTCTGTGTTGTTTGGAAATAGGTTGGAGAACCTATTTATACAAGTCATTTTGAGCGCAACCTTCATCTCGTAGGAAGTGGAGGAAGTTGAGTGATGGAGTAATGGGGTCGTGTAGGTAATTGTCAAACGATCACGCCTTTGCCCACTTCCCTCATCACCGTTAACCGTTCATCTCTTCCCCGACACGTTCTCGTAATGGGCACGTTGCACGCCGCACGCTGTAAAATGCCAGACCAATACCCCAGTGAGTATCCCCCAGTTTGTGACATGCTTGATGACTCGAATGAGTGGGTCAAGTCATAGGACCTGCCGCAAGAAATAGCATATGGTGCTATTAAGTTAAATTACTAATTTATTTATAGAATTGATGAAATATCGTGCATGCTCGATGTATGCAATGCATAAGGGTGCACAGGAACCGAGCTGGACCGGCGGACCGTCCCGGAACCGGTGAAACTGTACCTGGTTTTGTACCGAACCGAGGAATGGGGTACAGGTACCGGTCCAAAAAATAGGAACCGGGTCTAAGCAGGTACAGGTACACGGTCCTGCCCTAGTCCCGGACCATATGTACCAAATAATTATAACCATTGGATTTAGGGGTACTAGACTACTAATAGCCATTAGATCTAGGGGCTCTATCTTTTATGGTCGGTTGGTTTACCATAATAAAGATATCACCATCTCGCCTCCGTACTGGTGACTCTATTACTTCTCCATGGGAAAGCAAAATATGCAGAAGTTCGGATTATTCTCTGTCCGTAGTGGTTGTTGCTATGGTGGATCTCTGACGAGCAACAACTATTCTTCGCAGCAGTTGTGATCAGAAGAGACTGACATGGAGAGGAATGGTAGCTACTTGCACGAACTTGGAAGTCTTCATATAATGGTAGAGATCGTCTCATTATTAGAGGGAGAAGCTGATGATAGAATCGATAGCTTCCTTGATGTTTCTTCATGGAATGGAGAAGAGGGAGACAATCCCCTGCCCACAAGTATCTATTGATCTTTCAACTTGATAGATGTTGAAGAGAGTTGGAGTTGAACCCAACGTTGATGAGGATCATACGAGTTGTTAATCATGAGGTCGTCTTTGCGTCTACGTTGCGTTTCATAGACGTCCAGGCATATCGCTGGTTTTTGACAATGCGTCTGCTCTCTTGAGTATGTCCTCGTCTTTGGACATCCTGGAATCATAATGATATCGTACTTGCGTCTCTCTAAATTCAGCATCTTTAAGATGGATAGTGCAGAGCAGTCCCCAGCTACACTCTTGTGTCTCTATCATCTTTGGATCGTGTCTTTGAGGAGTAGGGAAGTTCCCTCATGCGGATGACTTAACTAACAGGTTGTGCAAGTATGAAGAAGCTCTTGACATGGAGAGTTCGTATGTAACTTTTAAGTCCCGGGTGCGACCTCCTTCGGTAATGCAACTACTTCTTCTACGGGAGACGAAATTCTGAAAGCGTCTCTCACCGATTTTATTGCCGTCAAGCCAGATATGGTATATCTCGGACGTTGTTTAATCATCGTGATAGTTGTGCACGTGGTACTGAGGTAGGAGTTGGAGGTTTTGGACGCGCATGATGTTGTATCTTGGTGGTTTTCCTCTTGCTTTGCTCGGTGGAAGCCGCTTACGGAAGGTTTGAAGGTTCTATTGCTGTGGGTGAGATATATGCCTCCACGAATATCATGAGACTCTTCATTCTGGCAAGGCCTGGTTATTTCTAACGGGGCGGTGTTGTTGTGGCCGAGCTTAACGGACTTCACGAAGTTCGAGAGGATGTTTGAAATGCAGTTCTCCAAAGATAACACGATAGACGGGTACCATCCTATTAATGCATAATTCCACCAATCGTTATTTAATCATATTTTGATCGTGACAATCCAGTGCCTGAATTCTGGACCTCTTCGCATCATCATTTGGATGTTCGTTGTTTCGTTGGAACATTCTCCCCAAATCTGAAAAGGTGATTTGCTCGGATACAAAGAAATACTTCTTGTAGAAAGCGGTTACCATCTCACAATAGTTGGATACGCTGTTTGGTGCAATGTTGTTGTACCAGGTGTACGCTCTCCCAGTAAGTAACTTTGAGAACTCTTTCAGGCGAAGGACATGATTGTATTCGTGCTCTCCTAATGACTCCAGAAAACAAGATATGTGTTCACGAGCATTACCAGTTCCGCCATAAAGGGAAAATTGAGGAGAGGAGTATCCTCTCGGAAGAGGAACTCTTTGCACATCAGGAGGATAAGGAGGCTGATGCTGGACTTTCCAGAGATCATAATCACGGTATTTTATTTGTGAAAATATACACTTTCGGAAACAACATAAGAGTCTTTCCGAACCAATTATGACCTAGAAGTTAAAAAATATTTTTCCCAACTTTTCTCATAGACTTTCCAAAGATCGAAGGTATTTTTCTAAAAATAGAAAAGATATTCCAAGTATAGAAAAAATAATTTAGATATTCATGAGTATAATGTTATACTTTCTTCATATTCTCGTGCTCCTTTTAAGAACATCCCTTTTATTTGAATTGAGCACATCTAGGGAAATTCCGAATGCCAACATCAGTTGTTGGAGTGAGCTAGTGATAGCTCAGAATATATGGAACATGATATATCATGATATTTTTGAATATATATCATTTTGGGATTTTTCCAAGAATAAACTTCTTTCACTGTGTCACAGCTGGAGTGATCTGATTTAACAGAATGATCAGTCCGATGAATATAATCATAAGCGTGACTTGAAGTTTTTTGAGTTGTGAAATAACAAGAACTCTTATATCGACCCAGGAATTCCTTGGCGTATGACAACATCATTTGATGAGATTGTTTCCTGGATACTATTTCAGACAGTTGATCAACAACAAAACATCATGATCTGAAACCATTTGTTTTTGTATACATGAGTTGATGTTTTTCTCTGTTTAAGAGATAATCATCGTCAAATGATCTTGACCGGATACTAGTCAAAGGATTACCCCTTAAAACACATCTATTTTGATTCTTGTAAGTGGTTAGACTATTAGAATCACAATGTTGTATATTAGTTAAGAGATTCTGAAGATTAGAATCACATATCCTTGTTTTAACTAACATACCACTTTTGGCTTGAACAAATTCAAGTCCTTTAGATTCAAATATCTTCATGAATCAAAGGTTCTCTGACGATCTTTTCGAGATGGATAATATATATTATCCTTTAGATTATATTTTTCAATAAGCTTTATGAAAATTTAATCTCATCACCGCTCATCTGAATCTAACTTGTTTGTCACAACAATTTGTTTTCTTATTAACTCATCATGGTTAATATTTCCCGAGGTGTGTTCCACTATTGAACCAACAGTGCAGAGTTGTTCATCAGGTTTTGAAAACAAACATCCTTTATGAAGTATATCATCTTCTTGCTCTACGTTAACTGAATCTGACATAGATTTAATTTCTTATAGGTTGGATCACACCAAACACAGATTGTTAGATCTTTTCGTGTTTGCCTGCTCTGATACCAATTGAAAAGATGAGGGTACCCGAATATACCTCAATCTAAAACTTTTCCACTTATGAGTCCTTTCTCTGAAAGTGATTGTCTATGGAATGAGTCGAGACAATGCAACTAATCGGTTCACACTTTGTGTGATTGTCTATGGATACGAGATCGAGACAATACGACAACAAGATAACTTGTGTGATTGACTATGGATACAAGATCGAGACAATACAACAACGAAGTATGTTTACTTGATAAAAGGTCCGGACTTAACCAAACACAATAAAAGGTTCGGACTTAACCAAACACAATCAAATTGAATCTCTTGTGATCAATAACGCACAGAACGGAGTCTGTTAACAATGGATTATCACAAGACGCCTTTAGATCTACAAACAGTCTAAAGATCCCCATCGAAACTTCTATCTAGTTTGAGTGAATCTTATATCAGAAGAGAAGATTCTCAAGCATAAACAAACTAGGTGAAATCAAAGTTCAAAAACCGTTAGTCAATCAAATCAATCGAAAACTAATAATAAACCGCAATAGAGCTTCTCCATCCAAAAGAAGTCTTTAAACTGAGCGGCCGTAAGAGATTTCACCGAATTAGGTTACTTTCCTCTCCGAATAGGCGTCTCCACCAGTAACAACACAACTAGGTAGTTTTATCTGGCTCGAGGATTAGTTTGCTCAGAAATGCAAACTTTGATATTTATAGACCAAGGAAGTTTGGACACCAAGGAATTTCCAAAACCGAAAATATTCTCAAGATATGCAATATATTTCCAAATTCGGTTTCCATAATTCTGGAAATGCTTTGTCCAAACATTGACCGAAAATCTCTTAGAAAATCTCCAACTAGTAAATGCACATTACTAATTTTCATTTTCAAAAATAAAATTAAAAACCTTAATTAAAAGATTCTCAATTTATTTTTCGATCCGGGATTTTCCTTTAGATATTAAGGAATATCTTTGAACAATAAAAGATAAGCGTTACTGCACATGTTCAAAGTATGTCGACATCTTAACTTAATAAATCATCTTTCATATTTACTATCTTGGATTCGATTTGCCACACTTCCAAACAAGTTTAGAATTGGTTCATCTGACTTTCAAGAACTATGTGATTGATTAAGAACACTCAATCACCAATCATGGATTTCACGGTTCTACCAAAACAAGTTTCGGTTTTACCTTCATGTGAGTATTGGATTTAGTCACACTAGCTTTCCAAAAATTCGGTTGACTAGGTACTAGGATCGGTTCCCACATATATTTGGTATCTAACTTGTATTTGTTGCACATGTCCATAGGATCGGTTCCCAATATCTAAAAACGTGTTGCACATGTCCATAGGATCGGTTCCCAATATCTAGAAACGTGTTGCACCTCTTACAAGGATCGATTTCCCTCTTGTGATCGGTTGCACCTCTTACTAGGTTCGGTTCCCCTTTTCCTAGAGTTGGTCATACCAAAAACATTAAATCGATCATACCATCTCAGGTGATTACTTAAGATCGGTTTCACTAATAAAAGTCATACCAATACAAAAGTCAGGCCTTGTGAATAGTTTTACTAAGAACATTAGCAAGTCATGAACGGTTATACTAATCACACATATTGGTAGTTCAAAAGATATGCAATGAATAACAATACCAATAAGCCTAGCGATTTCCCTTTCGAATCAAAAAACAAGTTCATGAATTTACTTCCTTTAAATGAATGTAAAACATTGTTTCCTAGGATGAAATATTCACCTCATACCCATATATAATCACAATAGCATTCAAATGATTATTTCGATGTCTTATATACGAAGTTCAAAAGATAAGCGTTATACTTCGTATTGCATTCCTTAATACTACGTCTAACTAGAGTGTAATCATTCATGCTTCGCAGTTATGTTTTCAATATGCACGACTTAAAAGATACGTTAGGGAATGAAACAGTTCAAGTCAAATATCACTAACCTCAAGTGGAAGGATGATGTTGTCGTTGTAGCCCCTTACTTCTTCACTTCTTCAAGTCTTCGTAATACTTGTAATGTCTCATATCTTAATACTTTCAAGCTAACCTATACAAAGTTGACCCTAGTACATAATCAAACGACTATTTAAATGAGTTTTGGTTCACTAAAATATGACAACCAAACTTGACATACCAACGCTTGGTGGGTTCAACCGAGCTATACTCTAACACAATACATGCATCATGATTTGTTTGTATGTGGATGATTTGCTGATTTTTGGTTCAAACTTGTCTGTGGTTGAAGAAACTAAGAATATGCTTAAGTCTAACTTTGAAATGAAAGAATTGGGTGAAGCTGGGAATTAAGATTACTAGAACTAATGATGGTATTTCTTTGGATCAATCCCATTATATTGAAAAGATTTTAAAGAAGTACAATTACTTTGATTGTAAACATGTGAGTACTCCTTTTGATGCTAGTGTTAAACTGTTTAAGAATACTGGTGATAGTATTAGAAAATCTGAATATGCTAGTATAATTGGTAGTCTTCGTTATGCAACTGATTGTACCAGACCAGATATTGCATATGCAGTGGGGTTTTTATGCAGGTTTACCAGTTGTCCTGGTTTGGAATGCTAGAATGCAGTTGAGAGGGTTATGCGGTAGTGTAGCACAGATAACGGTGCTTTAACAAATGGAATATGCATCATCGGAGCTGTTTCTGAAGGTAGGGATGGTTAGCTGGAAAAATTTGGTGCTTGTGGTTGCTGATAAGATGAACCATAACTTCGTTCATGTGGATCAACAACGACTGTTGATCCCCTGTCGCCTTGGTTACCATAATAAGAATTATATGGTCTGACAGCTTTATAAATTTTTTGATAACGAGCTTGACGTGGAGTTGCTTGTCTGGAAGTATTGAGTACAAGCCTTTCAACTTTAATAGCTTGTTGTATCGCTTCAACCATTGTAAACGCTGATTGTGTCATCCCTTGTTGAATTAAGTTGTTCAAACCATCTACAGAACGTGCAACTAATTGCTCTTCAGTTTCATTCAATTGGTTACGAGCAACTAAACCATAGAACTCAGCTACATATTCTTCAACCAATCGAGCTCCTTGTCGACAGTTTTGAAGTTTGATAAACAGTTGTTGTTTATAATTTCTTGGTAAAAACTTATCTCTTAATAAACCTTTCATTCGAGTACAGATTCGTATAGGAGGTTTGTGATACTTACGTCGATCATCACAGAGTGTTTCCCACCAAGCTGCAGCTACCTTTTAACTTATAAGCTACTAGTTTTACTTGCGAAGATTCAGGGACTTCCATGAAGTTAAAAAAGGATTCTACTTAATAAAACCAATCGAGTAAGTCTTCAATTTGTAAACCACCGTGAAAGTTAGGTATATCAGCCTTAAATTTATATTCTGGTAGAGTTCCATAAGGATTCAGACTAGACTTTAACTGTTTATCGTCTATCCAATGTTGTGATTTGATCTCTTCTTCCTTGTCTTCTTCAACACTGTTGATAATCACATTAACAGGTTTTTTTGGAGTGTTAAGAAAACCTTCCACCGGATCTTTGTGTTGAAGGATATGTGAAACATTGCCAGGACTAGAAGTATTTTGAACAAAAGAACCAGTTTTGGTTTCATCATCTTCCTTTTCTCATGTCTTCTTTTCTCCTTCTTCCTTATCATCGTCTAAAGAAGGCATGTCTATGTCATCAAGACCAGCGCATTTCCATAATTTGTCTATGTACTCACCTTGCGTTGTTAATCTCTTTTCGATACTTTTCAAACTTTCAAGTTTCGTATCAAAATTATCTGTAATAGCTTTGACACTTGCTGCAAATTTGTTTTCAATATCCTTGACGATGACAGTTGAAAGAGGTTGTCAACAGTTCTTTTGCGAGTGCATCAATATCATCTTGGGAAAACGACTTTTCTCCCATTGAGACAAAAGGTAGTGTTTGTTGTTTGAGTTGCGGAAGCTGTGTAAAGATCTGTTTGTAGATAAAAATATAATAACGATGTATCTGATACCAACTAGTGTAGCACAGATAATGGTGAAAGCAAACTAGTTGCTGAGGTTGTGAAGATAGTTTAAGTTCCGTCAGAAACTTAATAAAATTTGATACAAGGATCAAGATTCTAGGGTTGTAAATTGATAATTGAATTGATAATAATAATATTGATAATAAGATGTCTCTAAAAATAAGAAGGCATGGCCTTTAAATAGGTTTACAAGAACCGACTAAACAGAAAAGAAAAAAGGAAATCTAATCAAACTAGGAAAGAAAAGAACTTGCAAGACAAGTAAAATTAAACAGACGTAAAGGATCAATGAATAGTTGATACGTGCGTATGGGATCAACTGTTATAGTTGATACAGAAATAAGGGATCAACAATCATTGTTGATACAAAGAAAGATGTACTATATCATGCGGTATCTTAAAAAGACCGTTAACCTAGGATTACACTATAAGAGGTTTCCTGCAGTCCTTGAAGGATACTGCGATGCTGATTGGAACTCTCTTTCAGATGACTCCAAGGCCACTGGTGGATATTTGTTTAATATTGATGGTGGCGCTGTGTCTTGGAAGTCAAAGAAACAGACAATTCTGGCTCAATCTACGATGGAGTCTGAGTTGATAGCACTAGCAGCAGCTAGTGAAGAAGCATGATGGTTGAGAAACTTGCTTTCTCAAAATCATGTATGGGATAAACCAATACCATCTATTATGATCCATTGCTATAGTACCGCGGCTATTAAAAAAGTACAGAACTGTTTTTATAACGGTAAGAATCGACAAATACGTCGAAAGCACAGCACAGTTAGAGAGTTTCTCATAACTAGTGATGTACGTGTGGATCATGTTAGGTCGCAAGATTTAGCCGATCCTTTGACGAAAGGATTAGCCAGTGAAAAAGTATTATATACCTCTAAAGGCATGGGACTTTGGCCCACTATAAATTGAGTCATTTTGTGATGGATACCCACCTAGAAATAGGTTCAAAGGGAATAACGATTCACAAATGATATGGAGATAGAATCATGCATCTTTCCCATGGCATGATAACCTGAAGCGGTTTAAGGTTGAGTTCTTTAACTCTTAATGATGTCTGTAGCTCTATATAGAGTGGGGTACCAAGCTACGGAGTACCTTTGATAGACTCACCTATGTGAATGAGAAAGTGTGGCCACTTTCTATGAGACGTGGGCAGTTCTCTAGAACATTCATTAAAACTGAGATAAGCACAAGGTCGTAATGTGCTGGCACTTAGGACTTTGCTCTTAGTATAGTTGTGTGTGTGTTAAGTAATGTGTTCTCTCCATATAGTTCAAAGACATATGTTCACTCTGTGTCAGAGTTCGGATAATTTAATACTATGTAAAGGTTCAAAATCGAAAGATACCTTTGCTTATGCACATAACTATATGGATCTTGCTCAATGATTTTAAAAATATAAGTGGGAGATTGTTGGGATATATATTTTAAAATAATTCTTTTGTATATTTATATCAACAATTCGAGCTTGGCCCAGTGCTTAAGCATTTTGGGCCTTGAGGGTGAGGTCTCAGGATCAAATCTCTCTCCCTACCTACTGATTGTGCATATATATATATATATATATATATATATATATATATACATATATGTATTATTAGTCCGGGAGCGGGGCCTTGGGGACTTGGGAGGTCTCTTGAATTTCAAAGTTATTTTTTGCTAGTTTTTGAAAACGTTTACTGCCTTTAATTACATGATTAATTAGACTTAATTTTGGTAACGTTTTCTGACTGTTGAAATGTTTTCTATGGTAGCAATTAAAACAAAAAATATTCTCTCATTAGGTCACAATTTAATTATATGGGCATAAAAATTAGTTTTGAGAACAGAGAAAAATGCAAGTTTTACACCATTGTTTTATGAGAATCAAGAGACCTGTTTTCTGAGCAAGATTAGAAAGGCGAAAGTGATCGATTTCTCATTGTGTGTGTGAGAGATTGAAGAGAATTTTTCTCGGTTGTTTTATCCTGGGGGCGTCGTGACGAAGAAATAACTGCTTGCACAAAACTTAAGGCAGAGCCACAAAATGTCTTAAAGAGAGCGACCTGGTCGTGACTCAGCCGTTACTTTGTTTTGTGTTTAACCTTTGTTTTGCAGGTTGTTCCAACATCATCTGATATTTTTTTTTTGATAAGTCAAAAATTTGTATTAATAGATAACAAATTTACAAAAAATAATTTACAAGAAAGAGGTCACAACAACCCCAAAAACTTGTAAACTATTTGAATCTATAATAAGCAACATTAGGGTGTTCAACTGAAATTAAAAAAATTGGTCTTCCATCATAATGTAAACCTTCCTCTTCATTGAGAAGACAACCCCTCTTTGCCATAGAATCGGCAGAGAAATTCGCCTCCCTATAGGTATGAATAAACATTATTGCATCATAGTGTCTATAAACTTCTACCCACCTTTGTCGAGCAAACCAAGGAATATTAGCACTCTTCAAAGCTTCAACAACACCATAGGAATAAGACCTAATGCAAATGCGCCTCATTCCCCATCTTACAACCCACTCCATACCCACAATAATGCCATATAGTTCCGCCAAGTAATTAGTAGTAACTCCAAGGCCAATAGACATAGCTCCTAGAACTGAACAGTTCACATCTCGTGCAACCACACCAGCACCGGCAACACCTGGATTCCCTCTCGCCGCCCCATCACAACAAAGTTGGAGTTCATTCTCTTCCGGAGGCTCCCAAAAGCATTCAACAGGTTGAAAAGGCTTTACTCTTCTATGATTCACACGGAAATAATCAAGAATAACAATATCAGCAACACTGTTTCGCATGAACCCATTAAGTCTGACAACAAACTCTTGGATTAACTTCAAAACATGCCTGAAGAAAACGTTCCAGTTAGGTTGTTGACGCTGGAATACTGCCTTGTTTCGCACAGCCCAAAGCTCTGACCTGATGACAAGGTTAGCAAGTAGCCACAAGTCGTGGATCATATCACTTCTTCCCTTAGCTGCTTTGCAAGATAGCATAAGGTTAGCATTAGGCATTAAATCAAAAATATCAGCAATCCAGTTCCAAGCACGGCCAGCAAAGGTGCAATGGAAAAGGACATGATCAAGAGTATCCTCCGCCACACCACATAGGCTACAACGGCTTGCAAGCTGAATTTTAAACCTGCTTTGGATTATATCATAAGTAGCGCAAGCACCACGAAGAAACTTCCAATTTTGGGCAGCTAAGGTATGATGCACTTCCTTCCTCCATAAAAGAGACGGCGCCTGCAAAAACATTATACTTCTGGCGGATAAAATCTCGAGCTGAACTTACAGTAAAAGTTCCCCTTGAGTTCTGGCATCCAAATCCGTTAATCCCCACCTTCCAAAGGAGTAGGCAACTGATTAACATCAAGACCAGCAGCTACCATGCGATCCAAATGTTCTACGAGGGAATGCCGGCGTCCTTCAATCAAAATAGCAAGTAGCCAACGTGGTTCTATCCAAAGTATAATCGTTAAGGATATCATTAATACATCTATTTGAAAACCAAGCATCATAATAAAGAGAAGTATCTCTACCATCACCTAGCAGCACTTTAGTGTTAGATTCAACAATCTTGTATACTTTTTTAATACCCGGCAAAATAGAAGATTTCAAACCATTCGCCTTGATGCACCCATTCCTACCAAAAAACCTTGCACGAAGAAAACCAACCCATTTCTTCTTTGAAGTGCGAATTTTTCACCAAAGCTTCATGAGAAGAGCATTGTTCATAGTAGCCATACGAGTTAAACCCAGACCCCCTCCTCAAAAGGGCAATGATTTTATCATATGCCACAACCACAAAGACGACTAACATTAGAGTCACCAAATCAAATAAAATTCTTAATTGCTCTTTCACATTGCAAAATAAATTTGCGTGCCATTTGTAGATAGCCATGTTGTGAATAGAATAACTAGAAATAACCGATTTAACAAGCACAATACGATCATGAAAATATAATAAAAAAACCTTTCCAACCAGCAAGTTGAGCTTTAATCTTCTCAACAACTCCGAAATATGATGATATCTAACGATTGCGGGCATAATTTGAACTTCCAAATACCTATCGGGAAAAGTGGCAACACTCATACCCAAGTAATCAACAAGATAGGTCTCAGTATACTCAAAGAGCCTCCACCATAATAAATCTTGCTTTTTGCCTACACACAGTTTGGCGGAAGTTATGATACTTACCCAACAAATCCACCAGATTATGAAGACTCTTAAGGTTGCCCTTGCAAACAATCATAATGTCATCAGCAAAGAAGAGATGAGTAGGGTAAATACCACCTCTTGTAACCATATGAGACATCTTTTTTTTCCAGAAAAAGCTTCGTAATATTTCTGCTGAGAACATCCTCAATCAAGATAAAAATCAAAGGAGAAAGGGGGTCTCCTTGACGTAAACCTTTATTAATTTTGAAATAACCCTCTCGGGATTCTCATTCAAAAGAATGGAGATTCTAGCAGAATTCAAAATATTAAGAATCCAAGAGCACCAATGTTCGGAGAAACCATACGTGAAAAACTTCCAGGCACAAAAGACTAACTCACCGTGTCAAATGTCTGAGAAATATCAAGCTTAAGGCCAATGTTGCCATCCTTACGCTTAATGTGAAGTTCATTAACCATTTCTGAAGCCAAACTGATGTTTTCATGAATATTACGACCCTTCATAAAGGCTACCTGTTCCTCAGAAACAAGATTATCCAAAACACTATCAAGTCTAGTAGCAAGGATCTTAGTAAAAATTTTAAAGAAAAAATTACTAAGGCCAATAGGTCGAAAATTACGAAGAGTATTTGCACCTCTTATCTTAGGAAGTAAAATGATAAGACTTGAGTTCACCCCATTAGGAATATGACCAGTACTCTAACAAAACATAACAACCTTAATCAAGTCATCTTGAATAATATCCCAGCAATGACGATATAAACAACCAGAAAAACCATCCGGCCCGTTACTTTATCGGCTCAAGGTCAAAAACTGCTTGTTTGATTTCATCAAGAGTTGGAATTCTGTCCATGGCAAGACTTTGTTCATCAGAAATACTAACATGCTCATAATCAAATAAGCTAGCATCAATATCAGTTTCATGGCCATTAAATTTCTCTTCATAGAAGCGCACAATATGGTCACGCAACTGATCATAATCGAATAGTATGGCCATCACTATCTACTAATTCAGAAATAGTATTAGAGCTTCTGCGAATGCGAATGCTATTATGGAAGAAAGTAGAATTGCTTGAACCCTCCACAAGCCACTGATTTCTTGCCTTTTGCTTAATCATAGTGTTGTGTTGAATCCGAGTCTCACTAAGCTTAGCCATAGCATCCTTCATAAGATTAAGCTTGGTAACGTCACTTGGATCCTCATCCAAACCGAGAATGAATATTACCAAAAACCAGAAGATTCCACTCCTTTATCACCCCCTTAAGTCTCTTGAGTTTATAAGTAAATATGAAATCAAGAGAACCATGAGCCGGCATATTCCAACAATCACTAACCATACGAAGAAAATCCTCGTGCAAAAACCACATCTTCTGAATACGAAACGGAGCTCTCTTAGGCCTTGGAACAGCAAAAGGATAACCCAAGAGAGTAGAATGGTTGGAAACTTCCCTAGGAAGAGCTTTACACCGCCAATTCTCAAATTTCGCAAGCCAAGCAGCATTAATAACAGCACGATCAAGTTTACTAATGATTCTATTAGTACGCGACTGACTATTAGTCCATGTGAATTTTGTACCCAGAGAGTCTGCCTCAAAAAGATTATTGTCATCCAACCAATCTGAAAACTCATTTATAGCCGAAGTTCTTGGTTCAAGACCTCCCTTTTTCTCATCAAGCCTAAGAACACAATTGAAATCACCCATAACAAGCCAAGGAATAGATTCATCTTGGAGATTGAGTTGCTGCCAAAGTCTTCTCCTTGTAACTTGAACATAACTAGCATGAACAAAAAAAATACGAACCCCATCAACCTCAATATAAATGGCATGTTTGCTCCTATTTAGAATAGAAGGCCTTATTGAATCTAAATAACAAATCCAAAGATCAGCTATACTATTGACAGTAGCATTATGAATAACATGAGAAGAAAATCCTTCAAGTTGTAGTCTATTGCCAAAGGCAACCGAGCAGTGCACCTTAGGTTCCGCAAGACAAAACACATCCGGCTTGAATTCTCTTATTAACTCCTTAAGTTTACAATAAGCTGCTTCACGAGCTCGGATTCCAAGTTCAGATTCTTTCTTATGTTCCAAAAAAAAAAACCGCATATTAAACCTTGGGATTTTGAGATTTAGATAGCTTTGCTTGACTGGCAGCATTTGAGGAGGATTCAAGTCTTGGTGAAGAACCATTCCGAGCTCGGATTCCAAGTTCAGATTCTTCTTCCAATTCAGACATATAGTCATCATCTTTCAAGGCATCGATTCTAGCTTGGAGTGCTATCAACTGTTGGTGTTTATCACGTTTCGCTACTTCATCAACCTTGCCAATATCATGTAGCTGACCGTTTGAAGATTCACCAATAAAGTTCGTACCCAGGATATTAAACTTGTTGTGCGAAACAAATTCAGAATGTTGTTCAAGAGCGTCACACTCCGGTGTTGGCAAAGAAGATTCTGAATCCTACCGGGGTTAGGAAGTTTAGTTCTAGCCAATTCAACATTCCCACCTGGCTTAGTAATCAAAGATGGAGTACTCACCGACTTAGCTTTGTTAACTAAAACTGTATGCGGTTGTGCAGCTTGTTTGGCTCTTTCAAACTCAGCTGTGGCACTTCGCAAGACAGCTTCGGAAATCATTAAATCTTCTTGTAATTGTAGTTCCACAGTGCCTTGAATGCTCACAGTAGCAGGCTGTAAAGGTTGTGCAGGCCCTTTACGGTTTCTGTAGCGCCCCCTAAGCTAGCAGCTGGCAAATCCAAGAGATTAACTAAATATAGAGGCACTAGAAAAACTAAATCATATACTTAAACATTCAATTAAGAAATGTGCTATAAAAATTAACCCAAAATTAACTAGCCCCGCTCAAAAATACATATACAAGAACTCCTCTCAAATGATAAATATACAATAGTCATTTAGTTTACAAATACAATATGCAATATAATAAACATAGTAGAAGTTATCCAACTAACGAAATCAACCCTTGAAGCTTTCGCTGCGCAATTCTGATCTGTCTCTGAAACTGAAAGTGGGAATGGGTGAGCACATCATCCCTAAAAGGGGTGCCCAGTAGGAATAACATTTAACTTTCAAGTAATCATTGAAAATGATTTGAAAACAATTATGTTTTCCCTAACGCTAAAACGCAACCAATTTCACAGAAGAAAACAATCATGTATATGAAACTAACTCCTTATAAAACAATGAATAATATGGTGACTCATCCCGCACCTAGATAATAATATGGTGAACTCGTCCCGTACCTAGATAATAATATGGTGCCTCATCCCGCACCAGTAAATGAAGAAGCACTACCCTATATACCACAGATGGAAATCTCATTTCCAAACAATCAAATGGAAATTCTTATTTCCCGAACAATTCATGAAGACGTCGAAGCATTACAATTCCTTTCCAAGCAATGGAAAGATTAAAAGAAATAACAGAACTTCGTAATTCAAAGTTAAAACAATGCATGGAAAGTATAATCAGACAATGCATGAATTTGTTAAACATAAACTTTGGTAAAAGAAAACAACAATAATCACAAAAGAGTTAAATATAAATTCCCACCTCTTTTGATGACAAGCCAAGCCTACCTCGAGATCCACGATCCACTGGTTCATCCTTTAATCGATCGTTGTTAATATAGACTAACTGTTAATCACACAAAAAGTCTAAGAAACTAGCCAAAATGGCTTACACAAGCCTCATACAAGTTTATCTAATGACTCTAAGCCCATTTATGATTCTACACATCTTCATTATCCATCTCTTGCATATTTAAAGGTCTACTAATTCAATTAGGTTGTTTCTCTAGTCCATTAGCTAAGTCTTGCGAATATCTACAACTTTGTAGAAGAAGTCAAAGGCTAATTCGGACCATAAGGGGTCTAATTCATCTAATTAAGAAAGACTAATCCTAAGCCCAAGCCCATGACCCGCGGGCTTACTCCGGCACAGCCCGTTAATAAAAGGCCTGGTCCATCTAAGTCAACTAACGGTCAAACTTAACAGTCAACGGGTCTCTAAAAGTCAACGTCCAGTCAAAGGTCAATGTCCAGGGTCAATGGTCAACGAGTCAAGACTAGTGACTCAGTGGGTCAAACCCGATTCGACTCAGTCAGATGGACTAAGTCGGCTAGAGTCGAGATCTGACTAGAATTTGAATGACCCAAGGCTAACACTCTTGCACGAGCCGTAACCATTGCTCGGGCCAAAGAACACTAAAGCACAAACATTGTGCAACACCAAAACTCTAAACTCTACAACTCTAACTCAACTTTAATTTCAAACTAATAAAACATCAATAGAATCATTCAAATAAACTTTAGATGTAATTACAAGGATAACGACCTACACCGCAATTGCGGTTTCAAGCTTTCACTTTGAAAGATTCGGCCTAACCTATTCCTCTAAACATCAATCACCGAGTTCACTCCAATTACCAACCAACACCACCAGAACTCCACCCAAAGACATCTCATTCCAGTGCCTTTAACTTCAGTTGAGACTCAATCCCATTTCATCATCTCATAAATAATATCAACACATGTAACTTCAACTACAACACCACTGTACATCCATTCATATAACCCTACAATCACCACCAGAGACTCATGGCTGATCTCCATTAAGCTCAAAATCAGAATCACCATCAGATTACTCCTCTAGCTGCCCTGTACACGCTAACACCACCATTCAACCACCAACACACTACAACAATTATATTCTTTATAACTTTATCCCTGCAAAGCTCACAACAACATCAAAATCATCTTTCTAACATTCAACACATCCATTCAAATAATTTTCCTTAATTAATCTGCAATGCCATCAACAAAACTACTTACCTCCATCTCCAGTTCTGCAACTCTTGTTACATACTCATTACTCCCAGTTCATTCATACCACCACCGGACACATATACACACCCACACAGCTCAATAACTCTGCACCTCAGCTCAACATTATCAAATAAAACATAGCAGCACCATCACCAACAAGTCAATCACATCTTCCCAACTTGGTATTCACTACACAAACCTAGTCCATGACCATAACAGACTCAAGAATACTAATAACATCACAATCCAGCCAATGCCATCATCTCACAACAACACCACTAAGAGTTCAACTTAACTTCACAAAAATGAACCGCATCCATACCCAACAACTCCCAAGAACCTCGCATCCACCGAAAAGCTACTTCCTTGCATGAATCTTGATTATACTTGAAATTCCACCAGCAGCAACCATTCAACTCCAACACAAAACACATTCAAGCCTCCTGCAACTCTATCCAACATTTCACTTACATAACCAAACTCCAACAATTGCAACTCCGGTAGCCCATGCATTGTGAATACCAACTCCAGCGGTTCCATTTATGAGCAATTGCACTAGCACCATCAATTTCAGTTGAGCATAGCTCAAATACACATCCACCCAATTTGTATCAATTTTAGTCTCATTGGCATCTCCGGAATCTTGTACCTTATCAAACCTTGACCACCGGCATCATCTCATTCACCAAAACCAATTCATCTTCATGTATCCAACATCAACACAGTTTCTAAGGCTCGATTCCTGATTCAATTTCACCATGAACCAATTCCTAAGAATCGACATAACCTTAAACCACCTCTCTGTACAGGTCCATTCCATGCTCATCTCAAACATTAATTCAAATATCAACTACCTAAATTCAATCAAGAAGATTAAATAAATTTATCTAAATAAACTCAGAAGAACAATTACCTTAACTGAAATCCATAATTCCTCAATTCTTCCTCAGAACAACTCTACAATATTTAATTAAATCTGACCCTTTCCTCAATTAATCAAACCCCATTCTCAATTCTTCTTATTCATCACCCAATCAAACTTACAACCAATCTACTGAGAAACCCTAGTTCACTTGATTTCATCTCAGAATCCCTAACCCAAATCTCCATCTCCAAATCACTCAAAAACCCATCTTTAATCCGTCACTTAAACCCTCAATTCCATCTTCCAATTCTTCATATGAATTTCCTCTCAAACCCTAACTACTTTCTTCAATGATTCATAACACCAACATCGACTTCATCGTCTTCTCATCATAACCAATTGATTCTCTCAAAACCAATCTCAACCTTAACTCATCAAGCCCTAATTATCTTCTTCCTCTTTGTATATCATCTCAATAAAAACCTTAACCATTACTAATTCATCACTTCATCATCCGAACATGGTAATCAACTGATTTACTCACTCGATTCTAACAAATTCTCAGTAGAAGAAGAACAGGGAAAAGAAGAGCAGAAGAAGAAAAAAATAAGAAGAAAGAAGAAGAAGGAAAGAGAAAGTGAAATAGATAAATGAGTTTCTATGCGACACGTTTTGATGATAAGCCTACTGATTTTACTAAAACGCCAAACGTTTTGGATAAGGGCAGCCCTGGTCGGCTAAATTGCAAAAATAACTAATTTGCCTTTCTCACAATTCCGATAATATCTTCTTCGTCTGATATCCGAATACATGCTCGAGTAGTCCATCTCGCATAACTTTTCGAGACCTATCCAATGATATTAGTTTCGTATCTAGATCGTTGTTAGATTAATTATAATAATTAACGTTCAAGTTAAATTAATCGAGTTATTATCGGCTAAATCGACACTTGACCGGTCTAACAGCGTTGACGAGCTTGAGGGTCCTTATAATCTCCACACCTTATACATTTTCGTCCTCGAAAATCAAACCATCCTTCTGGTCTTCAAAAAAAACTCCCCACCTTATAGAATAATCTCATCTCTTATCTAAGCGCAAACAACAAAAACAGAGCACAAACCTATATGGCTTTCTACAACTAAGATTTGTGGCTCTAGGTAAAAAAAAACTAGTTTCTATTTCAATAAGTCACTGGTTCTAATTACGAGAGAAAATACTATATGATAAGGTTTCTACGTAAAAATTGGGATCTATCAGTTCACTAATAGAAGCAAGTCTCCCTTCTATGCCTAGTGATACAAGAATGCAGTTGCCCTGCCTAGGTTCGCGACGCCTGACAATGCCTACCTACGTAACAAGTATCACCCGAACACATCAGAATTACCAACCTCACTAATCCTCAGTGCTGGATTAACTAAGTATTAATTTATTACGATTAATTAGTCTTTAACTTCTATCTTAACTAGTATAATTCTGTTAAATTTACTTCGTACATTATATACATATTCCACAACATTTTAAGCAATTTGGTTATCTAAATTATTTATTTTGTTTTATTTTTTATTTATCATTACTATTATTTATTTTTAATGAAATCAAATTTTAATTCCAAATGAAACTATATTATTATAACTAAATATTTTTTAAATTCATGTACTATTTAAGAATAACTGAATGTTATAACTATTATCCACATGTTATTAATATTAGTAAACAACCACTAACAAATTTTTATAGTCTGGTATTATTTTATTACTATTATTATATTTATTTCTTATTTCTTAGACCAATAAAAGTTAATCGTAATTAATCATAATGTCTGGTTTAATTTTATTATTAATACTAGATTCGGTTTGATCTAACTTCATTTCCTAAAATTTTATTTATTGCTAAATAATCCTTAAGTTGTACTCTTAATAAAAATTACATTTTGCTATTACTATCCTATAATTATTATCCAAATGATATTTGCACTAACTCTAAATTTTATAATAATTAGTATTACATAGTATTATCATTTGCTTATTTTATTAAAAGTTATTGTCTTAATTATATTACCATTTTCATTATTCTTTTATCACTTTTTTTTTCCTATTTGGTTACTAGCGTAATTAAAATATGTCCAGAATAACTATCTAGTAATGATATTTAGTTTAATTTTATTAAGATCTAATGTTGTAAATATAATCATACTTCCACATAAAGATTGATACAATAGATTTTATTTATTCATATTGAATTTATACACTATATCTTGTTAAATATTGGCATTGGTAATTTAATATGATTTAATTTTTTTAAGTCTACATAAAATTTTTAATATTTCTTGATAGTCTTTAGAATTTGGTATTAATAATAAGTATCTTATTCATAGGAAAATTTATTCTCCTTTAAGTCTAATTTTGTACTAAGCATTCAAGTACTATAATATCACCTCATGTGTATAATTTAATGATTTAGTGAATCATTTATTAGACTAAAGATAATCTGGGTATACGATTGTTAACAAGTTTAGTCTTTATTTTATGCATTATATGACCTCCGTTTTTAATCCTACCTAATATGTCTTATTTTAATTATTTGGTTCAAACGCAAAATATATAATTCTAATTTGTTATTAATTATCTTGCAAAACTTAATCGTAATCAAGCACTAATAATTTTTCCATAGTTATTTAATCCTATTCATTTTTTTATCCCTATACATTTGTTAATAAGATTTTAATTTAAGTTATGCTCAATAAAATACTAATTTAAATTCTAACAGTTAAGGTTCGTCATTCTAATTTGTTTCCATTTCAAAATATGACTGAATCTATTTACGAAGAAGAATCCTATTTGATATACAAATTTATTTTCTTTTAATTCTAATATTACATTAAGCATCTGAATACTATTATTACTACTTCATGTATATTTGTTTCATTTTAGAGATTTACTGGATCATTTGTTAGCCTAAAGATAATTACGTTACATGATTATTAACAAGTTAATTCTTTTTATTTTATATATTATATCTTTACCTTCTTAAATCTAACACCGAGTAGGTAATATATTAATTATCTAGTTTTAGACGCAAAACATATATTTCTAATTTGTAATTAGTTTAATTTACAAAACTTAACCGTACACAAGCGTTATTAATTTTCCATGACTAGTTAATTAATCATAATTATTATTTTTATCGTTATATATCCTTATTGAAATTTTAGTTAAGTTAAGTTTAATATGATACTAATTGATAAATGCTAAAATTATTATCACTACAATTTTCATTTACATTTAAAATTACTATTATAATATTTTTATTATTAACATTAATGGTCAACCTATTATTCTAATTACTCTTACAAATATTATTGAATCCCAAAAATATTATTAACATTTATGTAATTTTAAACTATTGATTCTTCATATAAGTCAAGATATTCAATAAGTTTCTATGTGATTTTCAAGATTTATCAATAATACTAATCTCACTATTTTTAGTATAAAATTGTGTATGTGTTCATAATTTTAAACTATTTATTCTCTAATATTTATTAGACAAAAATATTGGTGTACCCTACAATTTTTACTTCAATACATAAACACACAACCAAACAACAATCAAATAAATCTTTTAATTATTGATAGCTTTTAGTGATTAAGATTTATCTCACAACCCAACCCAATTCTAAACTATTCTAGTTCACTAATTCGCACTGGCTATTCCTATCTTTTTCTCATATAAGATCTAATAGTGAGCTCTGATACCAACTTTGTAGCTCCCCCTAAGCTAGCAGCTGGCTAATCCAAGAGATTAACTAAATATAGAGGCACTAGAAAAACTAAATCATATACTTAAACATTCAATTAAGAAATGTGCTACAAAAATTAACCCAAAATTAACTAGCCCCGCTCAAAAATACATATACAAGAACTCCTCTCAAATGATAAATATACAATAGTCATTTAGTTTACAGATACAATATGCAATATAATAAACATAGTAGAAGTTATCCAACTAACGAAATCACCCCTTGAAGCTTTCGCTGTGCAACTCTGATCTATCTCTGAAACTGAAAGTGGGAATGGGTGAGCAAATCATCCGTAAAAGGGGTGCCCAGTAGGAATAACATTTAACTTTCAAGTAATCATTGAAAATGATTTGAAAACAATTATGTTTTCCCTAACGCTAAAACGCAACCAATTTCACAGAAGTAAACAATCATGTATATGGAACTAACTCCTTCTAAAACAATGAATAATATGGTGACTCATCCCGCACCTAGATAATAATATGGTGAACTCGTCCCGTACCTAGATAATAATATGGTGACTCATCCCGCACCAGTAAATGAAGAAGCAGTACCCTATATACCACAGGTGGAAATCTCATTTCCAAACAATCAAATGGAAATTCTTATTTCCCGAATAATTCATGAAGACGTCGAAGCATTATAATTCCTTTCCAAGATTAAAAGAAATAACAGAACTTAAAGTTAAAACAATGCAAAAAGTATAATCAGACAATGCATGAATTTGTTAAACAATGAAAAGATTAAAAGAAATAACGAAACTTTGTAATTCAAAGTTAAAACAATGCATGGAAAGTATAATCAGACAATGCATGAATTTGTTAAACATAAACTTTGGTAAAAGAAAACAACAATAATCACAAAAGAGTTAAATATAAATTCCCACCTCTTTTGATGACAAGCCACGCCTACCTCGAGATCCACGATCCACTGGTTCATCCTTTAATCGATCGTTGTTAATATAGACTAACTGTTAATGTGACAGACCAGAGAATTCAATGGGTCATTTTCTCAAACAGGTAATAGGTAATTTAGAAGGAAAGACTTGCATGAATTTTTAAACAAAAGAAAAGGGAAAATCTTTTAGCACGTTGAGACAGGACCTTGTATTGAAATCAAAGGAATCAAACGAGAGAAGACGAAGTAAACTAGTTGAACCATGAGATGTTCACATGCATGCATACGAATGAAATTTACTGGATCAAATCAATGGGAACTAACCAACAATTGTATTCGTCTTAACAATTAGATAGGGATAACTCACTGACGCAATGATAAAACCAAATTGAAAATTAACCAGTAACAGTGAACGCTATCCAAATAAATCAATTGACACAAAATCAGTTTGTAATAGGAGAAGAAAAACCCCCTACCTTTGCGTTCCTTAAACCGAAAATGGAGGACGAGTAACGTTCAATTTTGCTTTCACCATACAAGAACTTCTTCCATTGGAGTTGGTTGGGAAAGAACATGGTGTTTAAGTTGCAAAGGAATAGTGAGTCGAAATTTACAAGAAAAATGAGTTTTATCTCTTTAAAATTGTGTTTATCTTGAAGAAAAGACTAGAACACCCTCAGCTGCTCTCATGTTGGAAACGTGTCAAGCATGCAATGATTCTATAGATTTCCATTTTAGCACCCTAATATTTCTAAGGGACAACCTATCTAGCTAAAAACACCCACACTTTAGTTTATGGCACTCACCATGTCTATACGCACCCTATATTAGGATCGTACGCTCACTCCATACAGTTCTAGCTTTCCACTAAAATGGGTTCAAATCAGGTTTGGATCCGAATGGAGATTTTTAGTGGTGTTAAAGTTAATCACACAAGAAGTCTAAGAAACTAGCCAAAATGGCTTACACAAGCCTCATACAAGTTTATCTAATGGCTCTAAGCCCATTTATGATTCTACACATCTTCATTATCCATCTCTTGCATATTTAAAGGTCTACTAATTCAATTAGGTTGTTTCTCTAGTCCATTAGCTAAGTCTTGCGAATATCTACAACTTTGTAGAAGAAGTCAAAGGCTAATTCGGACCATAAGGGGTCTAATTCATCTAATTAAGAAAGACTAATCCTAAGCCCAAGCCCATGACCCGCGGGCTTACTCCGGCCCGACCCATTAATAAAAGGTCTGGTCCATCTAAGTCAACTAACGGTCAAACTTAACAGTCAACGTCCAATCAAAGGTCGATGTCCAGGGTCAATGGTATCGAGTCAAGACTAGTGACTCAAAGGGGTCAAACCCGATTCAACCCGATTCGACTTCCGCCGATGGACTAAGTCGCCAGAGTCGATCTTTCGACTAGGCCGAATGACCCAAGGCTAACACTCTTGCACGCGAGGCCGAACCATTGCTCGGCCAAAGAACACTAAAGCACAAACATTGTGCAACACCAAAACTCTAAACTCTACAACTCTAACTCAACTTTAATTTCAAACTAATAAAACATCAATAGAATCATTCAAATAAACTTCCGGGATGGAATTACAAGGATAATGACCTACACCGCACTTGCGTTTCAAGCTTTCACTTAAAGATTCGGCCTAACCTATTCCTCTAAACATCAATAACTGAGTTCACTCCAATTACCAACCAACACCACCGGTAACTCCACCAGTACATCTCATTCCAGTGCCTTTAACTTCAGTTGAGACTCAATCCCATTTCATCATCTCACAAATAATACCATCACCTGTAACTTCAACTACAACAACACTGTACATCCATTCATATAATCCTACAATCACCACCAGAGACTCATGGCTGATCTCCATTAAGCTCAAAATCAGAATCACCATCAGATTACTCATCTAGCTGCCCTGTAAACGCTAACACCACCATTCAACCACCAACACACTACAATAATTATATTCTTTATAACTTTATCCCTGCAAAGCTCACAACAACATCAAAATCATCTTTCTAACATTCAACACATCCATTCAAATAATCTTCCTTAATTAATCTGCAATGCCACCAACAAAACTACTTACCTCCAGCTCTAGTTTTGCAACTCTTGTTACATACTCATTACTCCCAGTTCATTCATACCACCACCGGACACATATACACACCCACACAGCTCAATAACTCTGCACCTCAGCTCAACACTATCAAATAAAACATAGCAGCACCATCACCAAATCAATCACATCTTCCCAACTTGGTATTCACTACACAAACCTATTCCATGACCATAACAGACTCAAGAATACTAATAACATCACAATCCAGCCAATGCCATCATCTCACAACAACACCACTAAGAGTTCAACTTAACTTCACAGTAAAATGAACCGCATCCATACCCAACAACTCCCAAGAACCTGCATCCACTGAAAAGCTACTTCCTTGCCTGAATCTTGATTATACTTAAAATTCCACTAGCAGCAACCATTCAACTCCAACACAAAACACATTCAAGCCTCCTGCAACTCTATCCAACATTTCACTTACACAACCAAACTCCAACAATTGCAACTCCAGCAGCCCATGCAGCTGTGAATACCAACTCCAGCAGTTCCATTTATGAGCAATTACACTAGCACCACCAATTTCAGTTGAGCATAGCTCAAATACACATCCACCCAATTTGTATCAATCTTAGTCTCATTGGCATCTCCGGAATCTTGTAACTTATCAAACCTTGACCACCGGCATCATCTCATTCACCAAAACCAAGTCATCTTCATGTATCCAACATCAACAAAGTTTCTAAGGCTCGATTCCTGATTCAATTTCACCATGAACCAATTCCTAAGAATCGACATAACCTTAAACCACCACTCTGTACAGGTCCATTCCATGCTCATCTCAAACATTAATTCAAATATCAACTACCTAAATTCAATCAAGAAGATTAAATAAATTTATCTAAATAAACTCAGAAGAACAATTACCTTAACTGAAATCCATAATTCCTCAATTCTTCCTCAGAACAACTCTACAATATTTAATTAACTCCGACCCTTTCCTCAATTAATCAAACCCCATTCTCAATTCTTCTTATTCATCACCCAATCAAACTTACAACCAATCTACTTAGAAACCCTAGTTCACTTGATTTCATCTCAGAATCCCCAACCTAAATCTCCATCTCCAAATCACTCAAAAACCCATCTTTAATCCGTCACTTAAACCCTCAATTCCATCTTCCAATTCTTCATCTGAATTTCCTCTCAAACCCTAACTACTTTCTTCAATGATTCATAACACCAACATCGACTTCATCGTCTTCTCATCATAACCAATTGATTCTCTCAAAACCAATCTCAACCTTAACTCATCAAGCCCTAATTATCTTCTTCCTCTTTGTATATCATCTCAATAAAAACCTTAACCAGTACTAATTCATCACTTCCATGATCTACAACATCTAACTTCATCATCCGAACATGGTAATCAACTGATTTACTCACTCGATTCTAACAAATTCTCAGCAGAAGAAGAACAGGGAAAAGAAGAGCAGAAGAAGAAATAAATAAGAAGAAAGAAGAAGAAGGAAATAGAAAGTGAAATAGAGAAATGAGTTTCTATGCGACACGTTTTGATGATAAGCCTACTGATTTTACTAAAACGCCCAACGTTTTGGATAAGGGCAGTCCTGGTCGGCTAAATTGCAAAAATAACTAATTTTCCTTTCTCACAATTCCGATAATATCTTCTTCGTCGATATCCGAATACATGCTCGAGTAGTCCATCTCGCATAAATTTTCGAGACCTATCCAATGATATTAGTTTCGTATCTAAATCGTTGTTAGATTAATTCTAATAATTAACGTTCAAGTTAAACTAATCGATTTATTATCGGCTAAATCGACACTTGACCGGTCTAAGAGCGTTGACGAGCTTGAGGGTCCTTATAGTTTCTCTTACCATTCTTCTTATGCGATGCAACCTGCCAATCTCCCTGATGAATAACTAACGCAACGGACTGTTGTTGAGCGTCAGTTGAAGAACCAGGTTGTTGAACTGTTGTATTCGAAGGAGCATGTTTCTTCCTGCATTCAGAATC
This sequence comes from Papaver armeniacum, assembly GCA_023531295.1. NCBI lineage: Eukaryota > Viridiplantae > Streptophyta > Magnoliopsida > Ranunculales > Papaveraceae > Papaver > Papaver armeniacum. The sequence goes on along the minus strand of JAJJWW010009547.1, from coordinate 85,621 downwards.
CTGATGCCCAACAATCTTACACTTCGAGCAATATTTAGGTCTCTTTAAGATTTCAAAAGGCTGCCAGAAGTTGCGTCCTCCCGCTTCAACATGGACTGAATCAGAATTGAGTTTTGAAAAATCAATGTCGATCAAAACTGATGCAAAATGCCCATATTCATGATTTAGGGTTCGTTTATCTATAGGAGTACCCAAAGATTTTCCTAACGATAATAGCGTTTTTTCTACCCACATCTCAACTGGTAAGTCGGGAAACTTGACCCATACGATAGAATGAGATGTGCATTGCTTATCAACATCAAACCCTGGGTACCATTCAATCAAACGTAGAGGCTGCTGATTCACAATCCATGGTTCGTTGTTTCCATCTCTGTAAATCTTGTTTTTGTCTTCTTGGGAAGATAACTTAACAATGAAGAAACCACGGTTCATGGGGATAAACTGAACTTTAGCTTCTCCTAGGTTCCATTGCTATTCCAAATTGCTTGAAATATCAGATAGTTTGACGCCTTTGAGATCCAGCCTCCCTATGAGACTAAAATGCCAGATTTGACAACCTTCTTCATAATAATCTTGAGGAATAACCACAACAGGTTTTCCATCTTTGGTAGTAGGGTTTGGTAGAGAACTGATGTCAATAGATGATTTAAGAGATGGTTTTTTTTGTTTTTTCCCATAACAAGTTCTGCAAAAGTAAGCTTAGGATGACTTGAATCACCCAAGAGATGATCTAAGATGAAAGCGCCAAAAAAATAACAACATCATCTGATATCTTCACAATATCCTATCTGCCGGCTAACTGCAGTTGAGGTTCCATTCACGTGCCCAAATCTAATTGGTAAATGATTTGTCAAATCAATGGATGAAGGAATCCTATATAGACGAACGACGAAAATCGGGAATTAAAATGCAAAAAAGAAGAGAGAGAGAGGGAGAGGAAAAATTGTGATCGGCTAGTGATACTTGGGTGCACGTTCTGTTTTTGCCGATTTCATTGACGTTGAGCTATGCATGTTTTATGTATTTTCTAAGAAATAAAATCTTAAACTTGTCGTGCTTCCTGGCCAATACTACCTAACTAATAAATTCATTGTAAGCGTATTTATTTGGAACAAATGATACAGTACTCATCGGCTGCACCCTACAAACTCGCCATTGGTGATCTGTCGTCACCTCTACCTTCAGATTATAACATATGCTCGTTTATTCGGCAATTGAACGGTTCTTCTAAGTTCTGTCTGTTTCTTCAAGTGTATAACATGAACAACGGACAGCTAAACATGGTCTAGCTTTGGAACTACCTTTCAAACTTTATATCTCTCTGTCTTGCTTATCTCAGTGCCCGCGTGATCTATCAAAATATAGAACATGCATGGAGTAAAACAGAATCTGGCCTTTCAGTTTGCTAGAAAAAGATAGAATCTGAAATTTGTTGAAGAGCTAGAACTAGAACTTGAACTGTTATTCATCATTTGAAGTTTGAAGCCTGAAAACTAAATCCAACGCGAGTTTTCTAAGGTTTGTAATACATTCTGCAACTTTCCTTACTGGTTTCATATCTTCGCTGCTTTGTACCATTCTTTTCTCACCGAGGATCATTGACTCTTTTGTTTTTGTGCTCATTGCAATCTTACACATGTTTTTCAGTTTAAAGTTCTGAAAGTTTATACTTATCACCACGATTCTGCTTGTTCATCAAAAAGATCTTAAGAGCCAGAGAACCATGTCAGGCAAAGATTATCACAGATACTCCTTTTCAAGTGAAGAAGAAGCAAACAAGCATGAAGAAGAAAACCAATTAGTCCCTGCCAACAATTATAATCAAGCTATAGTTCCAATGTACCATAAAAGTGTTCCAACGCCTGGTACTTATGTTGTTACACTTCCTAAAGATCAAATTTACCGTATCCCACCACCGGAAAATGCCCACCGCTTCGAAAACTACAGCCGCAAGAATAAAAACCGTCCGAGCAATTGCTGTTGTGTCTTATTCTGGATTCTCAGCCTCATCATTCTTCTCGGTCTCCTAACTGCCATCGCTTCAGGCATTTTCTACGCCATCATCCAGCCAAAGGCTTTAGAATATTCGGTCGAGATTTTCTCCATCAAAGGCCTCAACAAGAACCTTACATCATCTTCAGGTCTGAAACTCTCACCGGCGTTTGACATCACCGTCAAGTCTCGAAATCCTAATGGGCAGATAAGTTTTTATTACCTGGCGGAAGGGAGCTCAGTTACTGTTTCTTACTCTAAAGTTGAATTGTCAAGTGGTGAATTTAAAACATTTCACCAACCTGCAAATAATGCAACGTTTATTCAAATGGCGTTAAAAAGTACCGATGTAGTAGAGATGTCGAAAGAAACTCGTACTTCGCTAATGGATCATCAGGAGCTAGGTAATATTCCATTTGAACTGGATTTGGATGTGCCTGTTAAGGTCAAGGTGGGTTCTCTCAAGACATGGACGATTACCCTTAACGTTCGTTGCGATGTTTCGAAGGATAAGTTAACGGTCAATTCAACTTTGGTTTCTAGCAAGTGTGAAGTTAAGGCAAAGCATTAGGTTTAATTCTTCGGATCGATGTAAAGGCAAAAGATCAAGTGAGCAAATTGTTACAGAAAATCGGTGACAATGAGGACAGACTCTCCTGTGGTTCACATACGGCTAGTTCAGAATTATGGTTATGTTCTACAAGCAAATAGGATAGTCTTTGAAACTGGTTAAAAATAAATATACGTATTTTTTTTTTGCAGCTTCAATTCAATTTGGAATTGATTACCTTTGTTTGTAATTGTTATTTTTCTTAACAGAAGTTCTGTTTGTTAATGTGGATCTTTCATGATTCATGATGGTGCTTTTCATAAATTTGTGCACTGCTCTGATTAGCTTAAATTTGTTTGGCAAATACCATCGGTCTGGTCATTTCGAGTCATGCTTATATGAATTTTTTTTATTACAATTCATTCCAGAGAGTTAAGGGCAATTCCCATGGAAATTGACAAATACATCTTATGAAAAAACAGGTATATGAAAAAGGTGAAAAAAGATAGAAGCACTGTCAAGCGGCAAGGGCGTTGCCGCCCAGAGGTAAAGCTAGGCGTTGACACTTCTATTTTTGTCTTAAATTTATTATTTTCTTTCTCTCAATTTTGCTCAATCTATTATCTGCTCAATAGATCCTAATTTTGATTACAATGAAGGGAAACACTATGTCTCAACTATGTACACGGAAAATATATACCTACCCTTTCCAGACAAAAGAAGTATTGAGTGGAAAATAGATGCAACAACACAGAGAATGTGCGACGAACCGAAAAATTACGCCTCGGGAGCTATGCTCAGCAAGTCGAAGCTTCCCGATGCGTCACTCGTAACGCAGTGACCGAGCCGTAAAGCTTCACTTCTTACCAGATAAATGTAAGTTGATTTGCCTTTCCAAGCATATTACCTGAAGCGTAGTTTCCATAAGTAGCTCCACACAGTTCCAAACATACCCTTGCTTTGCTAAGGATGCAAAGTGATAAACGCTAACGTTGATGCTTTTAGCATGCATCACTGACTTTCGAGTCATGTCCAAGCATAAAATATGTCTTGGACTTGCACATAGGCCATTCTAAGCCTATTTTTGTGTCCTTACTTCGCTTTGATAATGAGATGGATGCCCAAGGGTGCATCATCCAAGCTCATTTCTTCAATATCGTGCATCCTCGTGATGCACATGGCTTTTATGTAAGCTCCCCTAACTTGCGATCCCGGTTAGCTTCCTTTCCTGGCCGTGCCCAATCCGAAATTGGTAGGTGCCTACGTTGAGTAGCTTGATATGAAGCATGAGCATCCAATGACTAGACTGCAACTACCTTATCCAGTACGGAAACAATCATCTCTTGCATCGTACTTCCAAGTCAGATGATATGAGTTACCAAAAAATACCGCCATCACCAATCAATTAGATGATATGAGCTACAAGATGCTGGCCATAAATATTGCAATTCGTTGTGGCTACCTATCTATGCTCTATAATTTGAAGGGATCAAGCACATACCATAGTTCATCAATTTCGGAACTAAGAAAATCCTAGTCCGTATAGGCCAGGGGACTTACGCAAGATATGCACAAGTTTGTGCATAACTGACCCTTCCTCGAGTAACCAACATGGCATATTGATGCTTTCACATTAATTATCTTTCTACGGGAAGCAACATGGCATATTGATGCTTTCAAATCATTCATGCTTCCTCGGGTAGCTATATAGCTTAATTATAAATGCATGTACGTTTCATACACCTTCAATCAAGACCCCTTCCTGTATAATATTATTGGCATATATACAAATATAAATTTGGGAGTTTAGCCTCATGTACCAATTCTACCTAATTTCAAAACAAGTCTTCAATGATGCTTCCTTGAGTAAGAATCATAGAGACAGAGATGTTTCCTTGAGTAAGCATCATCAACTTCCAACCAATACCTCCTCCGTATTATTATCAAGGCCATATGACAAGATCTTCAACATCACGTGTCTACATTCTGAGAAGTCGAAAGAAGCTTGGGATATCTTAGTAACTGTATTTGGATGAAATGCCTCAGAAAGGAAGCAAGGCTAACCTAACTTATGACTAGGAAAAACCTTCATACGGATAACGAAGACTCCTTTGAAGAATTTAATCATAAACTATCAGAAATAGTGAACGCCTCCACGCGTTAGATAGGGATCATTTCGAAAAAAATATCGTGCTAAAAATTATAAGATATTTGCCATCTCGATACGAGTCTAAGAAACATGACATCACAGATCTTTCAACTATTTCAAGAAGTGATCTTATTATAAAGTTGAGATCTTTGATCATGAACTGCGTAGAAGACTGACTGATCTCAAAACCTATAACTCTTTTGTCACTCCTGAAAACGCCAATGTCACTCTCTATACTGATTCATTATGTAAGGAAAATGAGGTTATCTTAAGTTCTACTCTGTCACTGTTCTCACAAAAGCTTAAGAAAAAACTTACACAAAGGGAAAAAATATCTTTTAAATGTATAGCTTCTCACACGGATGTTCAGAAAAATAGCAAGTTTTCCTCAATGTCTGAAGTGTCTCGGTTTTGGACATCTCGTTTCAGATCAATAAAGTAAGGAATGTCAGAAGAAGTCCAAATATATATACGGCTACTCTGGACTATTGTCCAGAGAATATTTACTCTTTCATAAGGAAAACCATATTACATATTCGATGATGATCATGTTCACGGTCCTAATTAACAGCCTTGACTGTTAGAGTATTGCTCGGTTGGACCCACCAAGCGTTGGTATGTCAAGTTTGGTTTTCATATTTTATTTCCAAAACTTGAGTTACTTGATTATATTACTAGAGTCAATTTCGTTAGGTTAATTAGACTAGAAAGTCCAGAAATGTTGAGACAAAGTCGTATTACTCTGAAGAACCTGAAAGACGTATTTACATCAACGAACACATCATCCTTATGTACGAGTTTGGTAATACAGACTTGACTTCTTTTCATTTTTATCTACGTTGCTTTCAATTCGTTTATATTGAAAATATAACATGCGAAGTTATATATATGAATCTTTAATATAAGTGATTTGATCATTACATTGTATGATCAGAGTGTCAAGGAAAGATGTACAAGTTTTATTACAACTTTGGTATATTGGAATACGAAGTATAACGTGTATCTTTTTAACTTCATATTTGCAACATAACATTATCGTTGTAATTAGTTTCTAATTAGTGTGTTGAACTTGGAATCGATTTCATGCCTAGAAAACTATGTTTAATTACATGAGTTTAAGGAAGTAGACTTATGAAACTTGTTTCATAGTTGAAAAGGATCATAGAGATTAATGGTGGTCTGATTCCTATTACAGATCTTTAGCAGGGTCGATCCCTACCTTTGGATATCTATAAGGACCGATCCCTACCTTGGGGCACTTGCAGGACCGATCACTATTAACAATTGTATTTCCGGTTTCTGTATAAACTTTAGGGTTTACATGGATATCATAATATGAGTTGATATTTAGGAAAGTTCACAATGTCAACATTAATAGTATTTGAACATGTGACAAAACCTTATTTTTTTATTGTTCAAATATATTCCTTCATACTCAAGGTAAGATCCAGAACCAAAATACTTGAGAATCTTTTATTAGTTTTTCGAATTTGTAATATATGGTCTTTAATTTCCCGATAAGTAAAGTATATCTCTGCATAAAATATTAGTGAATTATACTTGTATGCTAGATAATATTAAGTTTTCATCCTATTGATACATTTCAGTATATTAGTTGGATATTTGTTGGAATTAGACAAAACCAAAAATTAGCATTGATTGCATATCTTTTGATATCTTCAGTCATGGAAATTCTTTGGTGTTCAAACTACCTTGGTCTATAAATAGTAAAGTGTTGTAGGAGAAATCTAGAGAAGAAAGAGATCTTATTCATTAGATATCAATGTAGTATTACATAGGAATAAGCCTCTATTTATAGGCTAGAGTATCAACCCTGGTTACATATAGATGTGCCGCACACATGGGCCAAAGGCCCTACAACGCTCCCCCTTGTGCGGTCCATTAGTAGTGTTTCATATGTAGTGCTTCACATATAATGCTTCCCGATGTAGTGCTTCAGATATAACTCTTCAGATCTAGTTTCTCTCCTCGATGACCACTGTATCTAAGTCTATTGCCTCATTAAAACCTCGCCAGGAAAACCCAGAGGGACAAAACTTGAACTAATGAAAATAGTACGATATTAAGAAAACTTAGAACATAGTTGGACTCGCATATGTTGCCTCGTTAAAACCTTGACAAGGAAAAACCCAGTGGGATAAAACCTCGACGAAGGGAAAAGAGTACAACGCGACTAAATCCGAAAGTATGCCTTTGCTAGATACTCATACATAACATCTTATCTATGTCTATAGATGATTGATGAAAACCTAGTACTGATACGCAATAGTATTATCAATGCTACTAGTTGACTTGTTCTGAAAACTGTTGGCTTGTAATCCTTGCTTTTTTGTGCTGATTCCGGCATTGGTTTCACTTGACAAACTATCGAGTTTCGTTTCTTTGATTCTGATATTGTTCAGCAAGCAATCTGCAGGTATTCGTCATTTATCATGTAGTTGGTGTAGTTATGGTTGCCTCGCTAAAAACCTTGCCGAGTAACAAAAACCCTGTGGGAAAAAATAATCTCGATCGAAGGGAAAATGAGTACAACACAATCACATTTCAGAGTCAAATATGTCGACATCATATCCTTGGATCCTCCCCCTGATGTCGACATCTCCACCTGATTACTTTCAGAGTTATTCCAGACAGTTCCTTCAGTCATGTACTTTTCGAAACTGAATATCGGTAATGATTTAGAAAATAATATACCATATCTCCCCCTGATTACTTATATTAGAGAAGAGATTATTATTCCTTCATAATCAACAACTTTTGGATCGCACTTTCATTAGCATTCCTTTTTATGTCTTTGTAGGAATAAAACAAATTTATGTCAATGGTTACTTTTAAGTACATGATTACATTCACTGTACCATTCCAATGACGTTGCGTTGGCGCTAAGCTATATCTAGCTAACAAGTTCCATGAGGATGTAAAATTTAATCGAGTATATTACTATACTAAGTACAACAATGCGTATATTGTACTTAGATATGGGAATTTCATCCCCAACACATCTTCGTCATCTTCCTTCAGACGAAATGGTAACTTACTTACATTTGAACCTCGACTAAGCATGGGAGTGCTATCAGGATGCGTGTCTTTATTAAATTTCCTGACAACTTTAGACATATGCAAACTGGTGGAATAATATACCACAAGCTCAGTATTCGGTCGAGCTTTCCCCAGATTATTCATCTCAAAATTCGGATTTAAAATAGCTTTTAAGGCCTCTTATTACATCAAGAGTACCCATTATGTCTATACTATCGACATCGATAGCTACAATCCCAAATCAGGAACTTTCTTGTGAATACACAAGGAAAAATAACTTACTTGTATATCCCCTCCAAATCAAATATCCACTTAGACGGGTATACCATATCCGTCTGATTGCTTCAATTTATAAGTGGGCGTTATATCTAACTGTAAACACACTCTGTGGTTTAGAGTCACTTGATTTGGGAAACAAAAGGCTATCAAGTACTTTTGTAAATATCTGCTATCTCTTGATTCTTTTAGAGATTCGTACCAACCACATACATATGCTGCATTTCAAGTCCTTTTGAAATTACCAAGATAACTAAGTAGCGGAACGCTATAACGTTCATTACAAGAGAAAAATTCCAAGGCTTTGTGAGAAACCTCGCTCCAAAAGGAGAGTCTTTATCCTTTAAGACTTCTTTCTTCTCATTATGCTTTGTGACAAATTAATCATGTATGTCCAATAGGATTTACACTTGGTTGGTTAGCACTACCACACCAAATACCTATATATTTGTCAAAGAACCAAGTTTTACCTGGATTGTATAGGCCAAATATGCTCTTCGTTGACATTAAGCAACAAGGAGCTTGGTTCGATCTCATCTTGCTCTATTTCCTTAAGCAAGTGTATATAAAATTAATCATCAATATGCTCGCATGATCTTTCCATTGACTTGTGCGCATTCTGATAATCCACTTGGGATGTCATTGTTCTCTGGAATCATTAAACTTCGGAGCGTCCTCCAGTTTGATTCATGGACATATTCAGAGATAATCTTATGAGTTGATTTCGATGATATAAATAAGTTGTGCCTTCCTCACCTACTTCCTTTCTAGGTGAGGATTGATCGAACAAGTGGTCTCTCCAACTTCCTTTATGGAGCCACGGCCTCAACCACACTTCCACTAAGTGTAGTTGCAACACCTTAGTCTATGGTGTATATCCCTTATTGAGGATTTGTAACCTTGCAGGTAGGTTTGCAGCTGGTATGTGTGATCCCATCACTTTAGCGACATCAATGTACATTCTGAAAATCGATTATTTTTTTTCACTTCACATTTATATTTTTGGAGTACAATAATCAATATGAGACACAGTGGGAACACACCACGACAATTCCTATCGTTCCCTTAGAAAATATTTTTTCTTATCTCCCACTAACTGACGGGAAGACTGTCTCATTAAAGTGATAACCCACAAATCTAGCGGTAAGAGATCTCCTGCCAAAGGTTTTAAAATGCGGATAATTGTTAAGAGTAAATATCCAACAAAATTACTTAATCATTTTCGTGACCCATCATAGTACGATGTGGACTCGTAACGGCACATATATAGGGCAACCAAATATGCGTAAGAACACAAATGTCAGGCTTATAACCAGTTACCAACTGGTACGCAAAAATGGTTGACTAATTGTGGGTTCTAAAACGAATAAGTGAATATGCGTATAATATTGCATATCCCACAAGCATTTGTAGGAAGGTTGTTACGCATAACCTATCCTTAGACACTATATATAACCTATGGTGGTAGCCTTTGCGAGACCACGGGGTATAGGATGCTCTACAATGATCCTATTAAACATGCAATATCCATCAAGTACTTTTGATGTAAAATATGTAGCAATAACAAGGTTGGTGAGACCTTAAATTGTATAATATGTGCTAGAATTGTTTCAAAAATGCATAATTTCTTGTGAACAATAATTAATTCAACACTTCGAATTATCCATCAGAGCCATAAATCACTTGAATGGATCGCATTCTGTATGGATATGTCCACAAATATAACCTTGTTTCTTTTGAAAAATGGGTTGTTTACCATTTGCATCTTAGGATGGTCTCAATCCTTTTAACTAAAGAATGACTTTGTAAAATAAGTTACATGCTTTATTACTTTAAAAGCATAATGGGAGGTGGTATTTTTGGTACTTTAGAAAAAGTTGATTATGAGAGATGCCGTCACTTTGCATTCTTTCCCATTTTCTTGTTAACTCAAATAAAAGGATGTCCATTTGAGTTCTTTCAAAACAAAACATCATATCACATCCAAAGTTTCTTTATGGTTATGTCAAAACCTGAGTGAGTCAATTCCCAACATTATATTGTCAATTATCCAAGTATTAGTGATGTAGAGTTCACTAGACTAATTGACTCATTATTTTCTCTAAAATGTGATTCCTTTCACATTCATTTGAGGTAATTTGTAGATGCATTCCCATTCACACAATGAATTTTGTACGATAACCGCTCGCACATATTTCGTAAGAGATTGAGCATTTCTTCGCTCGGATATTATCTGTAATGATCCAATCATCGCATGATATTATATAAGGAAACTATTCAACAATCAGTTTAATATATTTCCTTAATAGTTTTGTGTAATAAGTGGTATGGCCTTATTACGTAACAAAAAGAAAATCTATCTCATTTACTTTAGAGTGTTACAATTCATGAGGATGATATACTTTTCATCATAATGTACGAATGATCCTTTTAACTCAAGTACTTATGAGTATACCTCAAGTGCTTTAGAGTATATCAGTCTCATGGAAATGATATACTTTTCATTTCATAAGTACAAACTATGAATTTAGTTCTTCACATAATTTTTTTTTTTTTTTATTTGAACTTAAAAAAAAAATGTTTACTAAACTACCATACAACCAATAGTCTAGGATCAAATCATATAAAATTCAGTTGAATAAAGATAACTAATAAAAACTTATCAAAATGTAAGTGTATTAATTGGCCAAGTTTCTTATTGCCACTGAAGTTGACAAGCGGGGGTATGGCCTTATTTTAACATATAGTGAGTTTGTTTTCATTTAAACTCTCTATAATCTTGTAGTTGGCTGCTACTGTATGATACCCGCATTCCATCACTTGTACCATATTCACTAAATGTTTCTACCAAGCGTCCAACTCTCATTCCAATGAGTCAGAATTACGTCTCTGTCTCATGCTCGGTAAATACATTTACTTTGTATTGTTACTAGTTGAGCCAATATTATAAGTGTTTTAAATTCCAATGAACATTCAAATTTTCGGGGGAAATTTCATGAATGTTTCAAAACTTCCTTGAGCATTCCATCGTCAAATCAATATGTCATAGCCTTAAAACGTAGAAGTTATGCCTTCATCTTTTGAACAATGCATCGTCATTGGTTGAAGGTTTTCATGATGGAAGTAAATACCTTGTAGACACAATTGACTTCTGTATCAGAGGCTCTTTAATGGCGCTCAAGTACTTCCCGAGTCAAAAGGTCAAATTTTATTCGAGTTGGTTTAATCGAGAACCCGGTCAACGGATTGGTCAATGCCCGGTCCATTGGGTTGACTACGTCATGGTTAAAAAAATCCACATATATGTTCCATTATATATGAAGTGCTGAGGCCCATTGGTAATAAACTTGAAACTATTAGCATATATGAGCCCAAAACATATTTTTAACCCAAAATTTCGAAATTTCATCATCCAACTTTAGTGATCGAAAAGTCCCTCTTTCTCCACGCGGTTGTGCGCGTGACAACAGAAATGAACCCACAGGTCCTTACCGTACGATTTGCATTATAATCTTCAAATCAGATTATTAAAGATTCTATATTATATTATAAGATTTTATTTCAAAAACATCCTTAAACTTTATGGTATCCCTAATGGAATCCTTCGTATGATCTAAAGTCTAAGATCTTGATTGTAAAACCAGAAGATTCAAGTAATTTGCTTCTTTTTTCCCCCTTTTCTATATTGTTCCTTTCTTTGTATTTAATTTCACCATGTTACTTTGTTAGGATATATATTTAAAAACATTGTTTTGTAATATTATACCAAACTTAGAGAGATAGTGTGGTGGTATTATTTTGGGCTCCCACACTATAGACTTGGGTTCAAGTCTCACCCCATGCATTTGAATAGGTATATTTATATATTTATATATACTTAATAAAATCCGGGAGAGCGGGGGCCTTGGGGCCTTGGGGGTCTTGGGAGGTCTGCTGATTTCAAAATATTTTTTCGAGATTTAACTTCTGTTGATTTCCAAAAACGTTTTTTGACAACAATATTCTTAATTAATTTCATTAATTTAGGCAATTATATTTTGCCCGTTTTCTAAGCATTACGGAAAGTTAATTGAGTGTATTTACTCAAAATTTATTGTCATTAAAGTTGATTGATTCTCTTGAGTTTTATAAGACTGGTTTCTGAGAGGATGAAAAAAGATTGTTTTTACATCTATTGAGTTCGAGCAAGATAAGAAAGAAAGAGTTATAGTTGGTTCGATTTCTCAAGGTGCGAGAGAAATCGAACAAGAGAGTGAATCATTGTTTTATCCCATAGGTGTTCGACAATTTTTGACTTGCTAGCACAATCAAGAGGCGAGTCGCGAAATACCTTAAAGATAGCGACCTGAGTCCGGACTTCAATTTGTTGAGATCCGATTTCATTATTTCTTCATTGTTTCCAACAATTTTAAGGTAGTTTGATTTTGCTATGGAGGTTGAAAGGAAGCGCGTTGATGATACCAACAAGCCATTCAAATTTGAAGGGCTGCATTTCGAGAAGATGGAAAATTTGAAGATGTTCTTTTATCTCAAACTCATGAAGTTTGCATATGATTGTGTCAGTGTTCATCCTGGAACCATGGAACCTGCTTTGCTGATAAAAGTTCTCTACTGCGATAAGGCTGATGCGATGTTGATGATGGTGCTTCTGCTATCTGATCCATCTCCTTCCGGTGGTGCAAAAGATGTTGTTTCTCAAACTGAGAGGAGAAACAAAAGGCCATTGACAAATGGATCGATGACGACTTTGATTGCAAAAACTACATTCTTAACGCATTATCGATGATTTATATGAGTATTATTCAACTTTTGAAATCGCTAAAGATGTGTGGGATGCATTACGGAAAAAATACGACAGGAAGCTGGATCAAAGAAGTATCTTTGTGAGCTTCGGTATTTGAGATACCAAATGGTGGATGATAGGTCGGTTGTTGCACGAGGCTCATGAACTTCAAAAAATTTACCACGAAATTGTGGCGAAGGTATGAAAGCTGATGAACAATTTCAAGTTTCTGTAATGATTGACAAGTTACCACCTAGCTGGAAAGATTTTCGTAATACTGCGTCCACAAGACTAAAGAATTTTCTCTTGAAAGTTTGATTGTTAAGCTCGAGGTTGAGGAAGAAGCTCGGAAACAAGATAAGAAGGAAGAGATCCTCATTGTTTCTAACAATAAGACTCATCCTAATCAGAAACCTAAGAAAAGGATATGAAGCCTAACCGAACCATAAGAAAGGAGGAAGGCCTAATCAAAACAAGAACCAACACCCATCAAAAAATGGGAGCGAATTCCAATTAAAGAGTTTCTTTGTTATGTTATGCAATAAACCAAACCACATGGCTAGGAATTGCGGGTTTAACAAGGAAAGAATAACGCACAAGCTAATGCTGGGTGACGTTATAATTGCCATGGTCTCGATCCAGAGTTCTACATGGTTGGTGGATCGATGGGTGGTGGATGAGACGGTGGTGCTTCGCGTCATTGTTGTTTTGATAGGTCTATGTTTAAGACTTATGCTGAAACCAAGGATAAGAAAGTGTTGTTGGGAGACTCTCACAGCCTTTGTGGTGAAAGGTTACAGTGCGGTGAATTGAAGTTTACTTACGGGAAGACACTCATCTTTGAAAGATGTTCTTCACACTCCGAAAATGAGGAAGAACCTTGTTTCCGGCTATCTTCTCAACAAAGTGGGTTGTATCAAACTATTGGGTCCGATGTTTACACTATAACTAAGAATAAGAATTTTGTAGGAAAAGGTTATGCTACTGATGGAATGTTTAAGCTTAATGTTGATGCTATGAATAAAATTGATTCTTACGCTTATATGGTTTGCAATTTTAATGTTTGGCATGGTAGGCTTTGTCATGTGGGTAAAAGTTAGTAAATAACATGAGCAAGTTAGGTGTCCTTCACTGAATTTTCTGAAAATGAATTTGAAAATGTGAATACTTGCAGTCAAGCAAAAATAACTAAGACTTCACATAAATCATTTGTAAGAGAATCCCAACCACTAGACTTAATACATTCCGATTTGTGTGAATATGAAGGTATCCTAACTAGAAATGGGAAGAGATATATTATGACGTTCATTGATGATTGTTCTAATTATACGTATGTTTATTTCTTTGAGCCATAAGAATGAAGCTATTGAAAAGTTTAAAATTTTTATTGCTGAAATTGAAAATCAATTTGGTAGAAAAATTAAGAGGTTTCGTAGTGATAGAGGCACTTGAATATGATTATCCTTTTATTGAAATTTATCAAACTAATGGCATAATACATGAAAGAAGCTGCTCCATATAATCCTCAAATGAATGGAAAAGGTGAAAAAGAAAGAATCGTACACTTGATTGAACTTTTTGTTGCTTGTTTGCTTAGTTAAGTGTGCTTCTCATTAATGGGGTGAATGTTTGTTATTGTTTGCCATGTTTTGAATCGCATTCCCAATAATAAAACCATGATATCTCCTTATGAACTTTGGAGAAATAGAAAACCTAATGTATCTTATTTTAGAGTTTGGGGCTGTTTGGCTTTTGTTAGAAACCTGATCCTAAAAGACATAAGTTAGAAAGTAGAGCTTATGAATGTGTTTTTATTGGTTATGCTCAAAAAATTAAAGCTTATAGTTTCTTTGATATTAATAATAAGGTTATTATTGAATCTGTTGATGTTGACTTCTTTGAAGATAGATTTCCTTTTAAATCTAGAATTAGTGGGGGTAATAGTGGGGTTCAACACCTAGCACTTTACCTAGTGTTGATTCTAGTCTAGATTAGAAGAACCTAGAAGTGAAGAAACTAGGATCACTTTGAATTTGAACCTAGATGCGAAAAAAGAGCTAGGATCGAGACAAAAGATAAAAATCCTGATTTTGAATTTTACGCTATAGAAGAAGAACCTTCTAATTTACAAGAGGCGTTTAGTTCTCACAGAGTCTAGTTTAAAGCAAGAAGTCAGATAATGAATGGGATTCTCACATGTCTAATGGAACTTGGAGTTATGTAGATTTACCTCCTGGTTGTAAGCCAATAGGTTGTAAATGGGTCTTGAAAAGGAAACTCAAACCGATGGAACAATAGATAAGCATAAGGCTAGACTGGTTTGCCAAAGGTTATAGGCGCGAGAGAACGTAGACTTTTTGATACTTATTCTCCTGTTACTAGATTAACATCTATACGTGTTTTGATTCTTTGTTCTTGCTTCTACTCATAATCTTGTTATTCATCAAATGGATGTTAAAACTGCTTTTTTGAATGGTGAACTAGAAGAGAAATTTACATGGAACAACTTTGAAGGTTTTGTAATTCTGGACAAGAACATAAAGTATGTAAGCTAGAAAAATCTCTTTATGGTTTGAAACAAGCTCTCTAAACAATGGCATGAGAAATTTGATAATTTAATGATTTCAAGTAACTTAGAATAAATGAGGTGACAAATGCATCTACTATAAATGCGAGAATGATGCATGTGTGATTGTTTGCTTGTATGTGGATGATTTGCTAATATTTGGTTCGGTTTATCTGTTGTCAATGAAACTAAAAGCATGCTTAGTTCGAATTTTGACATGAAAGATTTGGGTGAAGCTAGTGTAATCTTGGGAATCAAAATAACTAGAACTAATAGTGGTATTTGTTTGGATCAATCTCACTACATTGAAAAATCCTAAAGAAGTATGAATATTTTGATTATAAACTGTTTGTACTCCTTTTGATCCTACGTGTGAAATTGTTAAGGAACACCGGAGAAAGTGTTAGACAATCAATATGCTAGTATAATAGGCGTCTGCGTTATGCATGATTGTACTAGACCCGACATTACGTATGCGATGGGAGTTCGTGCAGGTTTACGGTAATCCTAGTTTGAAACACTTTGGGATCTTTGTTGAGAGGGTTATGCGGTATCACGAAAGAACCACAAACCTAGGATTACACTATCAAAGGTATCCGCGGTCCTTGAAGGATTTAGCGATGCTAATTGGAACATTCTTTTTCAGATGATTCCAAGTCCACCGGTGGATATGTTTTTACTATTCTTTGGCGCTGTATCTTGGAGATCAAAGAACAGAGACAATTATAGCCCAATCTACGATGGAGGCTGAATTGATAACGATGAAGCGACTAGTGAAGGCGGGATGGTGAAATGTACATTGTCGAGACATTCCAGTATGGGAAAAACCAATACCGACCACTTTGATCTCTGCGATAGTACCGCGACTATCGGAGTAGTAGATAATTGTTATAATAACAATAAGAATCGACATATACGTCGAAAGCACGACACGATTAGAGAATTTCTCACAACCGGTGTTGTAAGAATAGATCATGTAAGATCTAAGGAAATATAAGTGACACTTTGACGAAAGGGTTAGCTAGAGAAAAGGTATGGAAATTTTCTAGAAGTATGGGACTTAGGCTCATGAGAAGTTGAGTCATTTATAATGGATACCCAACCTAGATAGGTTAAAAGGGACTAGACGAAGTTACAAATGATATGATAGAGTCATGCACTCCCATAGCATGATATCCAGTGTGGAAACGAGGTTGAGTGTTTAAACTCTTAATGATGTCTATAGCTCTTAAGTTAGAGTGGGATACAGGGAGTATTCTTGATAGACTCACCTATATCTGAATGTGAAGGTGTGGCCGCCTTCTATGAGAACTTGGGCACTTCTCTAGATCGTTCGTTAAGAAAGGGATAAGCACATGGGCTTAATGTGCGAACTTAAGAACTTTACTCTAGATATAGTTGTGTGTGTTGAATAATCTAGTATTAGTTAGAGTTCAAGACGCGAGTCACTCTAGTTACCTAATACTTAGAAAGTTTAACACGATGTAGAGGTTCAAGTCGAAAGGCACCTTTTGCTTACGCAAAATCTTGTATATCACTTGCTCAATGTTTTTGAAATATAAGTGGGGATTGTTAGGATATATATTTAAAAACATTGTTTTGTAATATTATACCAAACTTAGAGAGATAGTGTGGTGGTATTATTTTGGGCTCCTGCACTATGACTTGGGTTCAAGTCTCACCCCATGCATTTGAATAGGTATATTTATATATTTATATATACTTAATAAAATCAGGAGAGGCGGGGCCTTGGGGCCTTGCAGTGCTCTTGGAGGTCTGGCGATTTCAAAATATTTTTTTGATTTAACTTGATTTCCAAAACGTTTTTGACAACTTAATATTCTTAATTAATTTCATTAATTTAGGCAATTATATTTTGCCCGTTTTCTAACTTGTTACGGAAAGTTAATTGAGTGTATTTACTCAAAATTTATTGTCATTAAAGTTGATTGATTCTCTTGAGTTTTATAAGACTGGTTTTTCAGAGGATGAAAAAGCAGATTGTTTTTACATCTATTGAGTTAAAAAAGATAAGAAAGAAAAGTTATAGTTGGTTCGATTTCTCAAGGTGCGAGAAATCGAACAAGAAGAGTGAATCAAATTGTTTTATCCCATAGGTGTTCGACAATTTTTTGATTTGCTAAGCACAATCAAGAGGCGAAATCGCGAAATACCTTAAAGATATGCGGCCTAGTCATTTCCTCATTTGTTTGAGATCCGATTTCATTATTTCTTCATTGTTTCCAACATACTTCGTTTCAAACTATATAAAGTTTGTTAACCAAATCAATTAAGATTCAACAGGCAAAAGAGGAAAAAAAAGAGTAAAAGAATCAGATTCCAAATAATTTGGCTTATTGATCAACTACCATTTTTTTTATTCTATTAATCAAACTACCTGAAATATAAGAACGGTGATATATGTAATCAACAAACATGGTTTTGGTTTCCTAAGCGTTTCCAACATTATTCTTCAAACCATGTTTAGCTCTTCACGTTTGTTTGATAAGTTCCCATAAATTTCTTATCAATACTACTTATCTTATTTCTTCACACGGTTATTAGGTGTTTGTATTTGTGGTGATGGGTGAGAAAAATGGTTACAATAGTTGTAAGCCTTGAAAAAAATGGCTGGATTTGCTCTTTTCAGTACCAAATCTTTTGGAGTTGCTCTTAAATTTTTGAATACGACGCATGAATAAACGCTTCATAATCCTTCCACATACTGGTAGAGCAATGATCAGATTTAGAACAATGTTGTTGATTATCGCTTTAATCTGAAATGGTACAATTTTGATTTGGCATCTGAAACAGAATGAATGAAATCTATCTCTTTATACGGATTGATGTGGAGGACTAAACACGAAATAGATAAAAACTATATGGCTGTTTAAAAGATAAAGGGAGTTCCTTTATATACCCCCTAAAATTATTAACGGTACCCCTATTAGTCAGTTATGTTAGTTATATTCCGATTAACATAAAAATCATAAAATCACTTCGAGAATTTGATATCAATACCCCCTCTGGCCAGACTGGCCTTCTCTTCAAAACCTGCATTAGTTTGTTTAAGTTAATCCACGGCATGGAAAGGAATTGTATACCCATTTGATCTCTCAATGATTCAAAATGCAGGTTGATGTCGTTACAGAAGGCTCGGATTTCCAATTTTTTGGCAGCAATATCCAAGATTTTTCGTTCCGTTTGAACTAGGATAATTGCGTAGCTCCACTAAGTTGAAAGTAGTGTTGAGAAGTTCAAGGGATAATGGTTATACCATACCAGTTCCACTTAACTACCAGCAATCAATCAAGATGATATATCCCAAGACACCAAGAAATCTTTCAAGGGATAGTGGTTACGAATAAAATCCAATCATACACAGACCATATGCAATAAGGCCAGTAAAAGTTGATGAATCTCTCAATACTAAGCACCATTCAATGATAAACTAAAAGATTTCGAGATACAACGAGTATCTATAAGAAAGAATTCACGAGAATTCAGTAATCTTGGAAAAGTATGCCCTAGAAAACCCCCAAATTTTCACCATGACAATGCGGCTTTGATGTTAGGTTCAAGAGTTGAAACATGAAGATTCAGGTTAGAAAAATTAGGCTTTTAAAAATATGGCTTATTCTCTTCGGATCTGTGAAGAGTGGACAGGAGAAAAAAACTCCATAGTTTCGTCGAACGAGACGATAATTCTGATGGGTTTACGTTTCCAATTTTGTACTAGGGGGTATACACATTTAACAGATCCGATGGGGTAGGTATATAAGTTTCAGGGGTAGCTTGATAAAGGGGTACCGTTAGTGTTTATAAATAAAGGAACACCCAAGATAAAATGTATAAAGAATGATAGACTTTCATCAAATTCCGGATCTATAACAGTTGTGGAGATCCAACGGCCCCAAGGCGCGAGTTCATTTCAGCTATCACGCGGCTACGCGTGATAGCACGACTCGATCAGAAAATAATTGTAAACATCTGCGATGATTATGAAATTTTTATAGTAATTTCATAATAATGTTTCTACAAACATAATAACATTTCAACTCAATCCAATGGCTATATAAAAACTTATCCATGACGCCGTATGACTGTTCTAATTAGCGTTTTTGTGGACACAGTTGGAAATATCACGTACTTTTGAGTATTTTCATGGTTAGATCTTTATGAAATTTTTACAGTATCTCACCAAGAACAATATACAAAACATACCAAAAATATAGAATACTCCAACGGTTGAAATTCTCAAAAGTTAGGTTTTTTGACGCTGTTAAAAATTAGGGTATTTTTGAACGTACACAGTTTTATTAAACGCAGGTTTTGAATATTGCATCATATTCCGATTTTATTGAAATTCTAACATAGTACGTAATGACCGATTAGGTTGAACATATTAAAATTTCATGAAAATCTAACGGATAAGATCTCTTTCTTCTCTATAATTCTCCTACAACACGTTATCTGCACGACCGATTAGGTTGAACATATTAAGTTGAGATCTTTGATCATGAACTGCGTAGAAGACTGACTGATCTCAAAACCTATAACTCTTTTGTCACTCCTGAAAACGCCAATGTCACTCTCTAAAATATTAGTTTTTATTAGTTTTTCGAATACTTGAGAATCTTTTATTAGTTTTTCGAATTTGTAATATATGGTCTTTAATTTCCCAGTAAGTAAAGTATATCTCTGCATAAAATATTAGTGAATTATACTTGTATGCTAGATAATATTAAGTTTTCATCCTATTGATACATTTCAGTATATTAGTTGGATATTTGTTGGAATTAGACAAAACCAAAAATTAGCATTGATTGCATATCTTTTGATATCTTCAGTCATGGAAATTCTTTGGTGTTCAAACTACCTTGGTCTATAAATAGTAAAGTGTTGTAGGAGAAATATAGAGAAGAAAGAGATCTTATTCATTACATATCAATGTAGTATTACATAGTAATAAGCCTATATTTATAGGCTAGAGTATAAACCCTGGTTACATATAGATGGTCCGCACACATGGGCCAAAGGCCCTACAACATAAAGTATGTTCTTCTTACCAAGTTATCACGACACACGCAGTTTACGTGTAGTCAGTGTGATAGCCGACTAGTAATATTATTCGTAATACTCACTTGGATAGGAAAGTAACCTAATTAGGCAAAATCTCCTACGTCCGCTCTTTAAATACTTATATGGGATCAAGAAGCGTCTAGAAGTACCATTGGTGGTAAGATATAATCATATTGTTATTTCAGTTTTCGATTATTGATTTGATTGACTAATGATAGTTGAACCTTGATTGCACCTAGTTTGTTTATTCCATGATCCTTCTCTTTTGATATAAGTCACTCGAACTAGATCAAGAATCAACAAACTTCAAATTTGTTTTTAGATATTAAGATAGGTTTGTGACCATCTATTGTTAACAGTCTATGTTCAGTCTGTGATTGATCATAAGGGAATTAAGTTATGTGGGCATTGAAGACTTAAGATTTGAAGACAAGAAGATCTCTTATTGGTTTATGATTTTGGTGATTATACTTCGTGTACTAGATGAGATCCAACAAGTTTGATTATAATTGATATTCATAACTTATTGTGTAGATCGACGATCAATCATTTGGTGGTTCTCTTCAAGATCTAAATCTGATAGGTTGAGCTAAGATATGATTATCTTGATAATGTAGATCTTAGTTGATCTGAAACGATACAAAGGAGTTTATATTATTAAAATGTAAGAGCCTTTGTTTAACTCAGCATATATCTCTGATTTAGTTCTTGAGATTTAAAGTTGTTACCGAATACAGATTAATCTTTGACTGTTTCAGAATATGATCCAAAGGAGTTGAGTGTTAGAAGTCTTCACAACAACTTTAGATAGTGGACTTTATCTTAGGATTCACGTTCATTGACCATATTGGTAGTATGCGCAAGGATACTGAAGGAACTAGGTAACTTGGAGTTAGTTTACTTGTTCTCAACTATACGGAGTTAATAGTAGTCTTTGTATAACGGCTTAATTATGAGATTATTCAAAAATGGACTAGGTCCCGGGTTTTCTTTGCATTTTCCGTTTCCTCGTTAACAAGATCTTGTTATGTGAAGTTACTTTACTTCCGCATTATTTAGCTTGTCTTTATACCTAAAGTAAATACACTTATATGTTAATCCAACACTTGGGTTGATCAAAATAGTTAGGTTCGGTTTCGATATACACAGTGTCACCTTGTTGAAAAGTAATCTCCTTAACAATACTTATTTGAATTAGATTACAACTGGCGTGCCTTATATAGGTTGATATCAAAAAGATTGTAGCGTACTTGTTATTCTCATCATTTCATTGCAGTCCTCCTCAATGTTCTCAGTTCTTTCCAGAAAATAGCAAATTAGTCTCTTGAGATGAGATTTGTTCAATAAAAAGTATTGTTACTCAAGAAAATTCAATATGTCGTCTGGAAAAGGAACAACTCACTAAAAAGGTTAAGAATAAGGAAAACCAGCTGGATTTCTTCAAAATGAACCAATAATTACTAGTAAGCTTATTTATGATCTTAAATCCAATTTTAATGAAAAAATTGATTCAATAATCATCTTAAATCGAGAAATCTCATAGGACTTATCATCAAAGAAAACTTTTAAGCACAGTCATCAACCAACTTCCTCCAATTTTATTATGAAGGATAATTTAGAAACATAAGACTTATGCCTCAGTGCTCCTTATGTAAAAAATGGGCCCATGTTGAAAATTATTGTGCCATGAGGAACAGAGCACTTAGGAACTATTTTTTTTTTGCGATAATAGCTTATTTCACAGCCGGATTAACTACATTTTATATGTTGCAGATGTATTTACTTACTTTTGCGTGGTATTTAAACGTCTATTCTCAAAATTCAAGATTGTCAACTTTGTGAGAGAAAATTTTCTTCACGAATCCTATCCTAAAGCATATTGGAAGTAAGTAAGAAGAGAAATTAAAAATCAGTGACTAAAAGAGGCACATCAGTTAAAAGAGATGAATGAAGTTGTAAATTATCTTCATGGTCGTATCCGTATCTTGAGAGACAATTTCAAAACATAAGGAAACAAACAAAGTCATTAGGTAAAATTTACTCACTACTCTTTTAATTCTCTATCAAAAGGGAAGGATCTTGAGAATAGGAAGTCTTTCAAATATCTCTAGTCTTAAACATCACCCAACCGCCCACCTATTGGGAGGTATTTCTTCTTCGCAATAACCTAATTGTTATTCTTCATATTTTCCCTTAGATGAGAACAACAACTAAAAAAGGGAAGGAATGTCATTAATTTGACTCTTGTTTAAAAGGTTCTCTTCAAGAAAATACAAATCTGCTATCATGTTTGTCATATCATTAGTATTACTGAAAAACTCATCTCTAGATGTTGATCCACACTCCAAAAGAGATGTATCCACCCTTTAACTCGGTCAGATGACTTGTTAATTGAGCTAGTTTAAATGACTGAAGATCGATCGTGATTGTTTTAACAGTTTTCTTCGCATCGTAATTTGCCAGTCATGTATTTGACTTAGTGCTGCCAAGTCACTAATAATAAGTCAAAAATGTAATGAATCGTTATGCGTATCAACATCTCTTATGCTCTTTGTAAAATTTCAATCACTAACTACAAACTAGGAGGGGGTAAATTCTAGATTTTTCATGTAGACAACACACTAAGAGTTTGAAGGGTTTCTCTGGAAAAATAAATAAATTGGGTCGGTTTTTATTATATGTTGCTTAAGAGATGGTGATTTTATAGCTTAGATTTGTTTGTTTTATGCAAGTATTCAACCCCATCTAATTGCCCTTTGAATGTAATATTTTTTATTACCACCGTCAAGTTTTCTGTATATGTTTTTTTATACATATATTACTCCCTCCGTTCCCATTATATAGACGGAGAAGCAATATTCTCTTAGAAAGAAAATGTCTAGTTTTCATCATAAATTTTCTCTTACTTTCCTAATTTACCCTCACCTTATCCCAATATAAATATTACTATATAATAATAGATCTATAAGTTTTCATCTCACATTTAACTACATTGTATGATAACCATATAAATAAGGGTATTTGAGGAGAAAATAGCCTTGAAAATAGAACACCGCCTATATAATGGGACTGCAAAATTTACAAACTCCGCCTTTATGATACGGATGGAGGGAGTACTTGCTTTGCTAATCGTAAAAAGAACGTCATTTTAAAATTAGAACTCAATTCCTTCGTGATCGGACATGATTTCTAAGTTTAACTACTAAAAACCCAACTAGTGGATTTAGTTAAGGTTCGCAGTTAACAAATACGTATCATAGATATTTATAAATTTAGTGCAACAACAATATTACCATAATAATGTAAATTTCCTTTTTAGGTTTTGGTGAACCTTTTTCCTTATTACCAATATAGCTTCTAACTGTGAAACCTTAAAATCAAACAGACAAGGCATGGAAGGTAATAGTTAAGGAGTGCTAAGGGTGAATATAAGATAGGTAGACTTAATGGTGCCAACTTCAAATCTCACTGACCATTATTTTCTCGACTTCATTTTCCGTAATATTTGTTTTCGTAAATAACTCAGATTTTTTACCTCTCAAACAAGATCTCTTTCATCCCTCTCAAACAAGGTCGTAAATGACTCAGCTTTTTCATCCCTCTCAAACAAGGTTACCCGACTTAAGCACTGCTTTGATTTCCTTATTTTTATTCACAAATTAGGTTCTACTTCAAATTGCACATTACTTCACCTGGGGTTCTTTTTCAAATTACACAACTTACTTCACTTGGTTATGAAGATTCACATTCACGATATGTTTTACGAATTATGAAATGGAACGGCTTTCGCATTGCGTGTGCGTCTTTACTAGTAATTCTAAAATAAACAATATAAATGAAAGTGAAATATAGTAATTGAACAAGTATGAATGACACAAATGATTTTACGTGGTTTGGCCAAGCTTATATCCACTGAATAAAGAGTACATAATTTTATTATGTATGGGTTCTCGTTACAAGAGTGGTAGAGCTTCATTCATGAAATTGAAGCGCTTTCCCAAACAATCCATGTGCTAATCATTTATTTTTCGCAGGCGGCTATCTCTTGTTCTTCACGGTGAAGTAAAAAACCTGTCACAATCTGGCAATTTTTTTAAATAATTTAGTGAAACTACAGATCCATTTATCAACCTAAATAAATACGGGGTGTTTTTCAGCCCAAAAGTAGAAATTAACATCAGACATAGAGCGAAGGAGATTTTATGAGTCATTGTAATACCCCTAACGGACAAATATTTAGGCTCAACCATTGTTAGACAAAATGAAGAATAGAATGCTCAGTTGGAAAAGAGCTCAATTGAACTAACATGATTGTCACAACATCTTTATATGTTTATCAAATGAAGTGTTTTAGGATATCAATCAAGATTTATAACTATATTACCAAAATTCAAAGGAATTATTAGTGGGGGGAAACCGAATAAAGTCTTAAAAAAGAAAGAAGGGTGTCTGTCTTAAAAACTGGGACTCCATTTGTATACCTATAAATGAGGGGGGATTAGGAATTAAAATGTTAAAAAATTCAACGTAGCCGTGATAGATAAAATGGATTGGAGCTCGAAAGAGAAACTAGACTCTCTTTGTGTTACCATACTTAAGGCTAAATACTACCCGGGCACCGATATTCTTTATATAAATAGTATCCTCAAGAGAAATGACAGCTGGGTTTGGAAATGACCATTAACTAGAATCAACCAAATAAACAATTATTGTTTCTGAGTTATGGGAACATAACAAATTTAATTATCTGAGATGATTTATAAATCCCAAACAAATTGCCACAATTCATAAACCACAAACTAGAACTGATGGAGTAACCAAAGTGAGTAACCCGATTACTGCAAACAACACAAAGGACTTAGATAAGCTGGCTAAGTGCTTTGATACTCAAACAATTGGGAAGATAAATAAAATAACAATTCCTAAAATAGACAAAGAAGATAATGCTCAATGGACTTTAACTAATAAAGGTACATTCTTTGTGAACTCCTTTTATAACAAATAAACTCAACGGGAACCATAATTCAAAACCGGAACAAGATATGGAGTATGGATACAACCATCTGTCAAAAAATTTATGTGGAAAGCAGACCATGTTATTCTCCAAATCGCATGAGAATAACGACAATTGTACTGTGAGTATAGACACCACTTGTAAGCTCTGCAACGAGGAGTAAGAGACTCTAACTCATCTTTTCTTGGATTATAATTATGCTACACATGTCTAGATGCATTTTAATTTCTATAAACAGTTCATTGCTATTGGAATGACACTATATATGATTGGTGGAATGATTGTTTTGAAAATCCCGATAGAGGGGGCTATGATATAGACTGGCATGTACATTATAGTATTATTATTTGGCACATTTGGAAATCCAGGTGCAATATAATTTTTAAGAATTAGAGTCAAAACAATGTTGTAACAGCAAACAACATCAAATACATTAATGGCTACAAGACTATGAATAAACAAGGCTACAATATCCTAAGAATGACAATACACTTGATATTACAATCCAACATAGACAGGGACAACCTAGAAATATGGAACTCGGAATAGACATTGTTCTAACAACGATGTATTCAACTGCAAAAGCATAATTTGCTCTATCTTTGTATGATCATGCATGAATCATTAGAGAAGTTGGAGGGTTGCATGCTTACTGTACAACCACAAAAGAACTAGAGAAAGTTTGAGCAGACGCAGCCTTTCAAACGGCAATAGAATGGAGTGGCCATCTGATAACTTTCAAAAGTGATTCTCAGCCAACCCTCTTGTTGCTGATAAGAATATATGCTGAAGCTAGACATCAAAGATACATGATCGATGAAGACTTTGGAAACAAAACCAAATTTGATATGAACTTCTTAGTTTAGGACTTTATATTAGTAATGAGAACAAATGTTATTTAGGTAGCAAACTTAGCCATATTTTATAACAAATATGCAGTTTCCCATGCTTAGAAAGATAAAAATCTTGGATCTATCTTTAACTAATTTAAATATATTCAGAACTAGAACGACAATGTATGGTGTACTGGAAATCTCCATCCGGTTTTTTTCTATCAATCAATAACACGAGAAAAACCTCTTTTTCGTTGAAAAAAAAAAGACAAAAAAGAAGAAAAAGGAGAAAAACTTGAGATTAGTAAGTAAGTCGCAGAGAAAAAGTATGCTTGCCTCAAATCTCCAATAATCCAACCCCTTGTCATCCGGATAACATTTTTCTTTTATAAGAGAAAATGGATTCAAGTCCATTACTATATTGACCTTTAACTTAACTATTAAGCATTCCACGTATTAAGCAATGTACGCCATTGTAGTGTTGTATGTTGCTTCGGCTCTAATCGCACGCTACATGCGGATGGAAATTTTTGTATTTGCACAAAGAACTCCCCAATGGAACCTTCTAGGCCAAAAAAATAGCATGAGGATTGAGGAATTTGAGACTTCCATACGAAGTAAATATTAGTCCTCAGCTGAACGATGATGGTTACCACTATGGTCCAACAAGTTTTGCCTGGAAGCATATGCCACACGTACATACAACATCAACATCAAAAGTAACACGTGGAGTTGGTAGCACCGTCCGTACTAGTAGTTACCCCAGCAACATCAAAGACTTGGCCCAGGCAGCTATTTATTATGTAGGTTTGTACACACAAAAGACTAATTCTAAACCTTGATCACAATCACAGTTTCACAGAGAAGAGGCTTTTCAGAGAAACGCAACAATGGCGAACAACAAATCGATTCTCCCACTTGTCTTCTCTGCTGTAGTCTTTTTCTTAATCTTCAATTCTCATGAATGTCAAGCTGAAGAATCCGTTACCATCGTCAGTTCAGAACCTCAACAGTTTCCATCGTTCCAGATTCAAAGTGTTGATAATAACCCTAATCAAGCAATTTCAACAACAGTAGCAGCCGCAGATGCCAATGCTTGTTCGTATACTGTAGCTATCAAAACTAGTTGCTCTTCAACAAGCTTCACTAGAGACCAGATCAGTCTTGCCTTTGGGGACGCTTACGGAAACCAGGTTCGTTTCTTAAATTTTTCAAAATCAATTCCCTTTGTTTTTTAGGGTTTTAAAAAAAAAAAATCAAATTTCAACAATTTTTTTTTTCTTTTTTTGTTTCTGAAAAAATTTCAACAATTGGGTATATTTTTAACAGATTTGAAAGGATTTAAAAAATAATAATATATTGAGGCAGAATTTCAACAATTGATTTTGATTTATTTGTGATTTTGTTGAATTAGGTATATGCACCGAGACTAGATGATCCATCTTCAAGGGCCTTCGAGAGATGCTCAACTGATACGTATCACTTATCTGGACCATGTACGTATAGAATTTGTCATCTGTATCTATACAGGGTAGGATCTGATGGCTGGAAACCAGAGAATGTGAAGATCTACGCTCCTGGCTCAAGGATTTCTACATTTAACTTCAACGTTTTTGTTCCTTATGGAGTTTGGTATGGCTTCAATTTCTGTAATAATCAAAATGATGATGGAGTCACCGCTGCTATGTAATGGAGGAGTAGAACAGTTTAATTTTATTTTAGACTTATTTGATTACCAGTACTTTCCACTTTGCCAGACTTGTAAATTGGATTCTAGATTACAGCACCTGTAAAACGCAAAATATTTTCCATTAAGATGACAGTACGGCTTTGCATGGGTTTAGCACCTTCACCTTATAAAAGCCATGCCGGCACTGTAATACACCAAACAGTTGTTACAAAATAAGCAGAGCAATAAGAGATTGTTTCAGTTTCATACTATGAACTCATGATGAAAGAAACAACACAGTAGTACACTGTCATGCCGACTGTCTTTACATCATGAAGAAAGAAACAGAACAGTGAATTAGAAATCTATTTCTTTGCCAACAGCTTCTTAGGCAGTTTATCGATGGGTGTGGTCTTGAGTAGGAAAAGCCTAGAAGCACGTTCTTGTAAGAACCCCCATTTCAGTCCATGTGCTTGCAATTCTGCTTTTAACCTCTCCATACCAAGAACCTGTATATCAACCAAAAACAAAATACATCACAATGAGAAACAGAAAATAGATATATCCAGAAACAGATTGCAGGTTTCACTAAATTTTTATTAATACAGAAAACGAACAATCAAAGACCCCAGACTCTGAAGAACTGCAAGCATATAAATTTCCTAACTTAGAAAGAAAATGTTCTTACAGCAAATTCTGGTCGGTATCACTTCTGTGAACATATAGGCAAAACAAAAACGGATGCATGAATCGAGTCCTACCCTAAAATTTGCTTTAGAAGATAAATTTTAGCAGTAATTACTTATGTTAGGTTCACAGTAATCTAATAAACCGGATTTTCAAAAGAACTGTTCTGTGTCAGATGAATGACCATTATTTTGAATTCTGAAGTTTAATATGATATACATGATGGCTTGTTACAAAAATGAAAAATACGATGAATAATCACATTGAGGAACAAAAGGGAACTATGTACCACACCAAGAGTGATACTGTAATAGGCAAAGATGCCACCAGTATGTTGCACAAACCATTTTCTCTTTTAGCTCAAATTCATAAACATATGCTTACCTATAGATTTGTAGGAACAGATACTAGAGGGGGCAGTTACCACACGGTCAATTTCCCAACTATGTCAATCTCTATTCCAATTACTTATGTTAGGTTCACAGTAATCTAATAAACCGGATTTTCAAAAGAACTGTTCTGTGTCAGATGAATGACCATTATTTTGAATTCTGAAGTTTAATATGATATACATGATGGCTTGTTACAAAAATGAAAAATACGATGAATAATCACATTGAGGAACAAAAGGGAACTATGTACCACACCAAGAGTGATACTGTAATAGGCAAAGATGCCACCAGTATGTTGCACAAACCATTTTCTCTTTTAGCTCAAATTCATAAACATATGCTTACCTATAGATTTGTAGGAACAGATACTAGAGGGGGCAGTTACCACACGGTCAATTTCCCAACTATGTCAATCTCTATTCCATACACATGAGAAGCCCCTCATTCTTAGGATCAGAATTGACAAGTACGTTAAAAATAATAAGGCCCTACTTCCCATGTCAAACAAAACCACAAGACAGATTACGTGGAGACTGAAGCCAGGTCATATGGGAGCGATGATAATTCTAAAGAGTTTATGGCATGCATTGCAACCAGTTTTCGTTAGTCAGCTTAGTAAAGGAAGCTCTTACTGTCCTTCTATCCACTTCACCGAGTTTCCCTACTCTCTGATCTCTTCGGCTATCCCTTCAGAGTGGCTACTCTTTGTCTCTGCCCTTAGGTATCCATTAGCAAGTTCATGAAGTCCAGCTCAAGAGACAATTTATATCGCTAACTTATCAAAAGAAAACTATTTGGTGTATTTTCTAAAACTACAAAAGAAAATTCAAAATTGACATCAACAAGGGATAGTGATTCGTGAACATACCTCCATGTCTGCAGCAGAGTTAAAGTCATCAAAATTCAATGGCTTCTCCAAATAAGAGCAATTCTCACCCGCAACTGCTGCTTCTTCAACAGAACCGTTCACTTCATCAACAACAGAGTTTCCAGCCAACTCATCCCTAATCTCCAAGTTCCCGTTGGCACTCTGATCAACTGTCTGATTATCACTTTCAGATTCAGTTCCAACAGACCCATTTCCTTCGACATGAACAGTCTCAGCTTCAGGAACGATTTCCTCACGACTTCCTAACTCTGGACCCATAAACCCATCAATTTCATCATTGTTTCCAGATCCTTGCCCCACTTCAAAACATCCCCTGTTATTCTCTGTCGAACCTCCAGGAGAAGATAATTCACCGCCAGAATTCTCCACTGAACCAGAACCAGAACTACCTTCACCATACTTTAACTTGCCTTCATGACTTCCATCATCAAGAACCTCAGACTTTTCATCACCTTCATCATCACTGCTATCAGATTCGTCCTCATCTTCTTCCACCGACCTACAAAATCAACAAATTTTCCATCAAACTTTAAATGCTAGACAACTTCAACAACAACAATGACACCGCCTCCAATTTCAATGGAGGTGATAATATTTGGGTAATGGTTGGTGGATATTTAGGACTGCATAGACCGCCACCCACCGCCTAGTATCAGTTGCAATCAAATTTCTATGAAACAAAGAAACAAACACATTTCAAGCAAACCCTAAAGAAATACATACCATAACTTCAAACGCTTTTCTGAATTCCCAGAAGCAGGAATGCTCTTCCTTTTAGCCTCCCCCAAATGTTTAAACGCATCCCTCACAGCATTTTCAACACCTTCCATACATTTCTCCGAATCCTGTCTATATTTCTCAATATATTTGTCATCTCCTTTATTCCCAGATTTCTTCAACTCTTTCCCTTTCTTTTTCAAAAAATCCTCAGCAACTTTCTCCAACTTCCTCTCTTCTTCTTCAGCTTTCCATTCCTCCAGCTTCTTCTCAGCATTAACATGTCTTAATCTTCTTCCACTCATATCTCTACAAGCATCAAAATTATCAGTTTTCTTCTGTCCGGCTTTTGTTCCTGCACCACGTAATAGTGAACCGAACCCTCCTTTACCACCAAGAAGGCGACCAAGTAGATTGATTGTGAAAAAGGTACTGCCATCTTTACCAGGTATTTTTATTAGGGTTTCATCATGAATTTGTTTAGTACCTGTGATCAATCTCTGTTGATTTGGGGGGATTTTGGTTAATTTGTGAAGATGGGTTTTTATTGATTCACCTGATATCGTTGGGGTTGTGAATTTTAAGGTTGCAGTTTCGCCATCTAAGAGCTTTACCAATACGTTGTAAACCTCCATTGATTCAACTGGAGAAAGATTTTTTTCTTTTTTCTTTTGGGGATCGGATTAGTTTATATATAGTTGGAGAAATTTTAGATTACATCCTCTCATTACAAATTACTAAAGTTTAGTCCTTATTAAATAGAGTATTTTACTAGTTAGTCCTCGTTTTAGGTCTACCTGACCTGACTGACTAGAGCAGCAAACTGGGCAGTTGTTGGGCGGCCCAAGGGCCAAAGCACCCCTTGACCATTTCATTTCACCGGAAAACTGATATATGGGGTTTGAATTCCAAGAGAGGGCCTTGTCACGTAACACAAAGTTGGATCACCTATTGGTAAATCCAAAAAACCTCATACCCAATTCTCTTTTATAATGACTAAACTGTCGGTAATTATTTAGGTGTCCAGGAAAAAGATATTTCGGATTATTTTTCTTTCTTGGCAGAAGTAAAAAGTTACATTTTCCATTCTCAATGACAAAATAAAGTCTAGATTATGTCGAGCAGGGTTGTCCGTCAACATGAGCAAGCAGCTTATTGACCATTGGAACTGCTTATGGATGGTTGGATTAAATTATATGTATCTTTCCTAAATATTTACAGGTGGCCAACTTATGATATTAGAAATGGGGTGGGATCCGTTGACATGGTTATATTGACATAATCTTCACATTTTAGCGTCATTTTTTCTACTGAGCCCAACCGGAAATGAATTTGAAGCTAATTTTTTTGATGACATGTTCTTATTATAAGTATCTACATTCCAACCAAAAATGAGAGCATTCCGAGATGTATAAAGTCACCATCTACGATTTTGAATATCAGTCGTTGAAGATTAACGGTTGAAATTAAAATTTGTGGATGGTGAAGTTTCGTATTTAGGAATGATTTCATTTTTGGTAGGAATGTAGAGTTTTATATGAGGAACATGTCACCAAAATATTAGCTTCAAATTCATTGTCGGTTGGGCTCAGTAGAAAAAATGGCGCTAAAATGTGAAGATTATGTCAATATAATCATGTCAACGGATCCTACCTCATTAGAAATAGGTCCATATCTTACAAAATATAAAACAAAAATAACCCTCCGCATGTTACCACCCAAAAATCAATGGTTTCTTCCTTATTCAGAAACCAATCCCCCATCAACAGAATTTTTGAGTGAAATCCAATGCCAAAAATGTATAATATATTTAATGGGGTTGAAGATGATGATGATGATGATTGAAGCTCGTCAATTACACACATATATATTATGGAAAAAATTGGGCGAAATATGATTGTATACTTTAAGTTGGGTATTTATTTATTTTCAAAATCATGTTAACTTTCAGGCTTTAATTCTGTATTAATCTTATTATTCCTACACAAGAGTAAAAATGTGCTCTCAGTGTTACTGTTTGCTTCCTTTGATCGTATACAGTCCATGGCATAATAGTATTCAATGATACGATGATCTTAATCTACTAGATTTTGAATAAAATTATCATCGCTTCTCTAAGTTAATCGTATGTTATAAGGAAAAATGATATTCAACATCACCGGAATAAAGAAAACCAACCAAAAAAACAGTTGACGGGTAATTACTTTAATGAGATGAGTTTCTGTTTTTCTAGCAATCTTGACTCATGTGTCTAAGGTGTGTAGCAGAAGATGATCATCATTTTCTCGTTAAGATAACTACAACCAATCGCATCTGCGCGGGACAACACTGCTCGACTATGTCATAACCAGCCAGATCATTCATGGTTAGGAGTGTCACCAATGCAATTCCAGTGCACCATATGATTAGCTTCAAACTTCCAAACTCAATCATATCTATGATGAACACAACTCAGCGGGCATTTTGGAGAAACAATAAATCTAATAAAGGAAAGCACTTCATCTCATGGAAAGTTGTTAACAAACCCAAAGAAGAGGGAGGTTTGGGTTTCAGATACCTACACATTTTCAACAGGGCATTGCTTGCAAAATCCGCATGGAAACTTTGCTTAGATGATTCCTTTATATGTGATAAGTCCCTGAAGGCCAAATAATTTATATATGGTCAAGTTTTTAACCTCATTAAGTAAGGAAACTTTACCTAGTCATGGAGGAGTATAAGCTCGGGCATAAATTTCATTCAAAAGTATAGTTGTTGGTGTATATGGAATGGAAACAATTTGTTAATATGAAAGAACGTGTGGTTTAGATGCACCCCTCACCCAAAAAACGTGTCATTAATCATCAGCAGTACATGTTGTGGATGGGGAAAAATGGTTCGCTGGTTTTTTGGGAAGATGAAGAGTCGAGCGTGTCGTCGAGACTCCTCAAACCGGGAAAACTGCTCAACCTCACATAGATGCACCGCTGCAAAGGGGGTGCTTAGATTCGAGAGATCAATCTGTAGGACTCCGGCCTAAACCAAGACAATGGCCGTTCCAGAATCAATTCGGTCGCAAAGAGGGAGATGGGTTGATCTGTAGGAGGGAAGCTGAGAATTGTGTGGAATCAGTGATGATCAAGGATTGTGGGTGTGTTAAAGGTTTCTGCAATAACGGTGAACTGTTGAGTTCGAATAAGTTCTGATGGATTGATGAATTCTTGAGAGTAGTTACTCGAGAAATTCTGTGTAGATCAAAAACGTTGTTGTTAATCATGGATTCAGAAACTTATTTATATTGTCAGAGTTGTGAACACCTTGATCCCTGTAAGTGTGACGGTTTCATGAGTGGGAGAGTGAGCAAATGGAAGATCGTGGTAAAGTCAGTTCCACGTCGTGTGGAGACTTGATGGATCGTGCACCCACTACTTTGCTAACTCCTTCAACCGTTGACACAACTTACACACATTTCTCATCGTGGATGAATCCACGTGATGTAGGCCGCCAGACCAAAACCCTAGTTGTTATCCCCCAATTTGACGTGATTGATGTCTCACGAATCGTGGAGTCTGCATGACATACGTGTATTTAGTTTGTCAGTTGTTGACTATTAGACAATGAGTCTAGGTTTTGTTGAATCGAGCATGTTTGACAAATGCTCAGCGATTCATGAATGTTAATGTTGCTCATCTGAGCAAATATTGTAAATTCGACGAGTTGTTGAATATTGATGAGTTACTGAATATATGTGGATTATTCGAGCAACTCGAGCAAGTATTGCTTGATTCGAAGAAATATCGATAAGTTACCTAATATTGATAGTTGGGTCAATATTCGAGCAATCGAGCAAGTATTGCTCAATTCGGATATGTGAATCACTTGGATATCCGAGAATTTGACGTGCAATTGAGCAAGTATTGCTCAATTAGACAAAATACTGATAAATTACTAAATATTGATAGCTAGACCAATATTTGAGAAAATGTCGCTCAATTCGACGAAATATTTATTGGTAACGTAACCCAATAAAATATTAAAATATTAGTAGATTACCAAATATTGTATAATTAATCCCCGTGGATCAACATAAATTCATTTGGTGTTTGAACTTGCTCGAATGATGATTCCGTGAAACGTTTGTTCGAAACCCTAATTTTTGAGCAATTGTTCAACAATTGATGAATTGCTGAAAATAGGTCATGAGTGATAGAGGGACCGACCACATGGAATAATGAGCGTCCATGTGGTGACCAGTGCTCGAGTGAGCGTACACCAGGGTTCTCAGTTGGAGAGTTGGTGAAAGAATGATGATTAAGTGTCGGTTTCATCATTTATTGAATTACTGCTGGGTTCAACATTAGGCAAAAACCTAAGTATGAAAGATGGGGGACCGACCAAGAGAGCATGGGGCTGGATTTTGGTGGTCATGGGACTGGATGTTGTCCGTTCGAGCAATCCCTAGGTTGGTTGGAGAGAGTTTGGGCCCAATATGAGCGATTGCGCAAATTAGGTCAAAAGTGTGAAAACGTGTGGGACCGGCTTTGTGCAAGCCCTAGGAATGACTTTGGTCGGTCATTAAGGCATGCACGTGTTGTCGTGGTGTCCATGTCTCCGTACTGAGAGTTTCAATATTTTCTGATGTGCATTCGAGCAACATTGTGAATTTTCAGAAGAGTTTCATCTTCACTGAAATTATTGATTTTTGTTGGAATGAGCATGTATGCTCAATTAATCAATGTTTTGTAAATATTAAAATAAGAATATTTTAACATTTAAAATTGTCGTGAGAGGCTAGCCGGTCACGTGACTTGTTGGCTTTTGGTTTTTCATGATTTGAGCAAAATTTGAGAAGTTATGACGAAATCATGATTTTTGCTCAAACCAAGGAGTTTCATGAATTTAGGAAAATAATAATTATAAAAGACTAGGGATTGCAAGGTGTGGAACCGGCCGTCTATGTTGCCCGGTCCCGCACACCTTTCCCTATTTTATAATATTATTTTTCATGAATCCTTGAAGTTATGGAGAATCCTTGGAGTTATGGAGAATCCATGAGTTTTTGTTGAAACAAAGGAGTTTCATGAGATTAGGAAATAATAATTATAAAAGCTAAGGATTGTGAGGTGTGGGACCGACCACGGCTCGGGCATGACCAGCCGGCTAGGTTGCCCAGTCGTGCACCTTTTCTTATTTTATAATATTATTTCATGAATCCATGAGGTTGTGGAGGATTCATGAGTTTTGCAAAAACAAGGAAAGTTGCTAAAATCAAGGAGTTTTCATGAGTTCATGAAATAACAAAAAATAAGGAAAATAATGGAAGAGGCATGGACCGACCATGGCTATGACACGGCCGGCCGGCCGGTGGGCCAACCACAGGTGCCTCTTATTATTTTATTAATATTTATTGTTTTCTCCTGTTTTGCGTAGGATTCCTCATTGTTTCATATTTTTTGGATGCTCGTTCGTGTATCCAGGTGCTCAGTCGTGCATCATTGTCGAGTACACTTACACCATTTTTCGTGGGGCTTACTCAGGGATGGTCTAGATGCCCGGTTGTTGAGTATTTATTGCTAATCCATGAAATTCAGTGTAACATAATTCATGAAACGAGACAATAAAATAAGTAGTTATTTATTATCAATTCATAGGATCAGCTGCGGATTCGATCATGAACTCGGAATAATAAAATAGGCATTACCATCCCATGGGATCGTGGATTCGACCATAGAATCGGAGTAATAAAATTACTTATTACCATTTCATGAGATTAGCAGTGAATTCGATCATGAAATCGGAGTAACGAGATAAATTGTTGTTGCCATTCCATGAGATCAAGTCGTAGATTTGATCATGGAATCGGAGCAGCTGTTATTGTCATTCCATGGGATCATGTCGTGGATTCGACCATGGAATATGAGCAATTGTTATTGCCATTCCATGGGATCAGGTCGTGGATTCGTCCATGGAATAGGAGCAATTGTTATTGCCATTCCATGGGATCCGGCTGTGGATTCAACCATGGAATAGGAGCAATAATATATTATTCTGGGAATTCAGTGGTGAATGTCACGACAGAATTAATCTATGTGCATAGTC
This sequence comes from Papaver armeniacum, assembly GCA_023531295.1. Lineage (NCBI taxonomy): Eukaryota > Viridiplantae > Streptophyta > Magnoliopsida > Ranunculales > Papaveraceae > Papaver > Papaver armeniacum. The sequence continues at coordinate 48,884 of JAJJWW010009547.1, read as the reverse complement.
AGGAGACGGCTAATCCTGAGGGTGCTCTCAGACACTAGAGAGAACACCCGAGTCTATACACGTCGCTCTACATAGTCGGGATCGGTGAGTATCACCGCATCTGAAGGCGTTGTTGCTCTCAATCTGACGGAGAACCGCCTAATCGTTCTTCTATGCAGATGTGGGTCACTCTCTTGTAGTCAGGGAACAGTGAGTATCACCGACGTCCTGAAGGCGTTAAGCCCTCTCAACAAACAATTATGTAGGAGGACCGCCAAATTCTATTATTCTACATAGAGGTCACAATGAAATGTCAGGGATCGAACACTCAGCTAGTGGAGGCTTTTTGAAAGACATATTCATCATGGCTTCGTAAAATATGAATCGTCACATGCCTGAAGCCGTATCAGAAACATGCAGTATCATGATTTTACGGATTTGACCTTTGTTGAAAATCCACCATCAACACATGTATGTCCATTAACTCTTCTCACCTATCTGTGGCAGTTGGAATATCAGTTTTTTATTTAATTTGTTTGAAGCTAATGCGACTAGATGTATTCTCAACATCTTAGTTCATCAGAACTTTGAAGACATACTAATATGGACTCTAGAAAAGAATGGTATTTCACTGTGAAGTTTACATATAGAAAAATGTTTTGTGGATTACATCATAACAGCTCGGTGGGCCAAAGAATGCAAAGGATATACAAAAACTACTTAAAACTTCCTAAATCTTCCAAGAATTAATCAAGACTTGTGGAAATGCATCAAACATATACTTCCAACAAGAGATAAGCTAGCATCGGTGATTCCATATCTGGATATAAGCTATCCTTTTTGTTCTCAGTCTCCAGAATCTCCATCTCACATTGTTATGAGTTACACTGCCTCAAAATTTGTTTGGTTCACTGTTTTGAGTCTACAACTACATAATAATTTCAATCTGACTGAGTGGATCTGCGACTGGTTTGATAAATTACTTGTTAATCAGATTACATAGTTAGTATTGAGTAAGATTGCTACTGTAGCTTGGAGTCTCTGATCAGCTAGGTGCAATAATGTCTTTCAAGAGAGTGGCACTTCTCCTAAAAAGATAATTTTGAACTGCATGATATATATATCAAATCATGAATCTAGGCCAAATATTGGCGAAGCATAGTGACCCGTCAAACCTGTGATAATATTCAGTGGTTACCTCCTCCTATGGGGTATTTTACTATTAATTCATATGGTAGATACCATGAGAATACTAAATTAGTTATGTATGACTAATCCTTCGTAATTTTGCAGGGTCGCACAAGGGATCAAAATCAGGGTCGGAGCCAGGATGTTTTCACAAGGGGGGGCAAGGCTAATTTGTTTTTAACACAAACCATTACAAAAAAATAATAAACCAAAGCTATTCAACTTAACAATTATCAAAATGTTACACGACGTTCTTTTAAATCTCGAAAATCATCAATAATTGGATCCATGCTAAACATCTTAGCAATTTCTTTTTCAATATGCACAACCAAAGAATCTCCAAGGAACTCATCACCCATTTTGTTGTTACGGTAGAAACTGGTAGGGTAAGCACAAGTTCAATCACCCGGTGTATAAGAGAATATGTAATCGATTTTCCATTCTTCACTAACCATTCACACAAACTAAATATATTCTTCAATTTCTTGGACTCTTCAGAAGAAACAACACTATGCTCATAATGTTGAAGTTGTATATTCAAGTGTAAATTCTCTTGTTCTGTGAAGTCCTTTGGATAAAACTTATCAACCAATTTGCAAATATTATCAATTTTAAATGAATTTTTCCCTTCACGGGGATCCAAAGCTGAATTAAGGATAAGTAACTCCATCGCTTCTTCGTTGAGCCTAAAATTTAGTTCATATAATTAGCATCTATAGCAGCATTAAAATATCCACACAAGTAATGTTGCATGACATTTTAAGTACTTGAATGATGACTAGCTTCAACTCCTTTTACTAATGGAACATAATTAGCATTTAAATAAGGAACGTCTATATTTCTAGCAACACAAAATGTAGTTACTTTAGTTATTAATTTATCTAGCCCATCATCCCTCAAGTTTTGAAGCAATGCTTTAGTTGACGAAACAATTTCCATAGCACAATATCTTGAGATTGGTATTGCAAATCCTGAGAAAGTAAGTCAGTGATGGACATGGTTTCCCTCATGAGATGCAAGATGAATGCAAACTCAAAAGTAGTCATATTTTTGTAAGCCCCATATGCTATTGACCGTTGCGAAGCTTTAGTACCATCTTGAATGACGTTAAGAAAAACTTGACAAGTTGAACTAAACATATCAATCAAGATGGAAACAGATCTAAAATGAGAACTCCAACGAGTATCTGCAGCTCGTTGTAAGTTACCTAACTGATTTAAGCCGCTCCCAGAATCAATCTCATTAATAGATATCATATATTCAATATTAGCAGCTTGGGCAATCATTAATTCATATTTGCGCTTATAAGAAGCACCAACAATATTAATAACCATATTTAGTTTGATAAAAAATTAATCAACTGGTATGACTTCTTTTGTTGCAGCTACTAATGCCAACTATAATTTATGTACTAAACAATTAATATAGTAAGCATATGAACAATCATGCATAATCAAAGCATGCAAACCATGCCACTCACCTCGCATATTACTTTCTCCGTCATATCCTTGTCCTCGAATATTCTGAACATCTAGATCGTGTTGAGTTAACACTTAATATATTTCTTGTTTTAAGGTCAATACGGTTGTATCTGAAACATGAACAAGTCCAAAAAATAGCTCTGGTATCAACCCATTCTTATCAACGAACCTAAAAACTATTGCCATTTTCTCTTGTTTGGATTCATCACTAGCTTCATCAACAATAAGACACAATTTTCTATCACCGATCTCTTCACGAATTTCATTTTTCATTTTTGTCGCAATCACATGTAAAATCTATTTTTGGACCAGCGGCGACATGTAAGATGCGTTTTTTTGGAGCTTTATCTAATATAACTGCTTCAACATCTTTATTATAAGAAGTTAATATCTCAATCATTTCAAGAAAACTTCCACGATTTAGTGATCCTTGACTCTCATCTCGACCCCTTAAAGCATAACCTTGAAACGTAAGCCAACGAACAACATCAATTGAGGTTTGTAATATCAACCTATTTTCAGCAATTTGTTGCGAAATGTAACTTTGGACTACTCTTTCAATATGTTGAGAATGATTCCTCAAGTCCTCTAATAATTTCAGTGAATCCCTGTGAACTTTACTACTCATATGGTTCAAAAACTTGCATCTATCACCATCATTAACTTTCTTCCAGTTCTTAAATCCATTTACCGTAAAAGCATTATTCCCGGCATTGTTTGATGGTTTAGTAAATAGATAACAAGGTAGGCAAAAATCTGCATCTTTATGAGGAGAATATTATAACCATGAAGGAAATAAAAAAAACTATGAATATAAAAAGGGACGTTGGTTACCGAGGTCTCCAGATAGCGGATATGGTGAAAGCTTGGGATGATATGGATCGAATGCAATATATGCTCGTCTAATCTCATCCAGGTGATTAACATTGTACTCCCATATTTGAGGACGTAATCTTGGATCAAACTGCAAATTGATGATACTATCAATTCCCTTTGGAGAATTTGTTGATTGGTTGTCAGGAATTGGAATTTCAATACTTGTTCCTTGAGGAAGTGCCGCTTGGTTGCTAGCAATTGGAATCTTGGAAATTTGAGTTGGAGTTGATGAACCAGCTTCAGAGTCATTGGAAAAATTTTTTTAAAAAAAATTAAGAATTGTAGAGCCCTGTGTACCTTTTTTCCTCGACTGTAATAACAAAAAAAAGAGCAATATTAGACTTAAGTTGAACTTATTCACAGAAAAAACAACAAGAAAGTATAAAATTATAACTTTTCTAAAAACACTTTCATCTACATCCCCATCCATTTGTGTGTGATAATTCAATCTAAATGATCTCTTGGTACCCGAATAATTAGATGAATGGATTAATCATCAAATTTGGGAAAACAATTAGCGTGATGAGTAAATGCCTTCTTAGGCTAACAAATGACGTAATGATTGTTAGAGCAATGCTCGGTCGAACTCGCAAGCGTTGCTATCTCAAGCTTGTTTGTCAAGTTTAGTTGCCAAAACTATAAGTCTTGATTTCTAGTCTACTTATAGCTAAGTCTCGAATTAGGATAGAAAGTGTAGTTGAGCTTTAGACTACACGGCGTTCATCGAATGAAGACGAAGAACTACTCAAGGGAACTTGTGGAACTTCATAAACAAAAGGTATGTGGAGACTTGAACTCATCTATCACTCAAAAGTCTATCTACTCTATCTCCTATTTGAGACAAAAGTCGTATTTCTATATAGACTTCAATTATACACATTTGATATTTCGAGTCGAGTTTATCTCGCTTATCTATTTCTCTAAATATGTGTTGGTAAGCTTTCGCTTTAACCAAGTTCATCTTTTATTCTTGACGAAAGAAAAAAAAACGATAATGTGAAAATCGCCTTGTAACATCTTACATGATTTGTGTGATGCAATCATTTGGTGTAGAATCGGAATATTTCGTATTGATCATTCGATCACTTGAAAATTGCTTTGGAGCTAATAGTTGTGTGAGACATTTATTGTCATCTTCTAAGAATGTTTCAATGATTGAAATGGGAGTTTAGAACATGTAACCATGATTGGATATAAACATAGTATGTGTATTCACATTTGTGTAAGGTCCAAGTCCGGGAACCATAGTATGCGTACACGTACGCGTACTGGTTGGTTAATGGAAGTCCGGGAACTAAGTATGCGTACCCGTACGCGTACCGGCGTAAGTCCAAGTTCCGGAATTCAACTGAGGTTGTAAGTATGCGTACACGTTCACAGATTGGCGAAACCAAACTCAGTCCGGCTACTTAAGTATGCGTACTAGTTTGCGTACTTGAGTAGGTTATGTTCTAAAATCGGTTTTTTCATGAACTAATTCATTTATAAATTAAGGAATGCAATCTTTTTCAAACTGTGGCTATAATGTTCATGAAATGATTCGAGTGAATCAAAATCGATTTTGCTTCAATTGTGTCTTGTATACTTCTATGAAAATATAAACAATTGAACAACTCTCTAACTAGTTTCATTTGAGTCATTTGAACTAGTTGTGATAAAGATTAATAAGGTTGATATGAAAGTGTTCATATGGTTAACCTCGGTTAACTATTGTTGAACCAACTAAGTGTACACTTTTAGGTAAGGTTACCTTTATGTAAATGTTGGTACATTTTATTTGTGTATGACAAGCTAAGTTCGATCTAATGGTTGAAAGATATTAGATTGAATCTAATCAGGTTTTCATCTAACAGTGAATATTGAATGCTTTGTTACCAAGGTAACATTGATTGCAAACCCTGATTTGGAGACTATATAAAGGAGAACTCTAGCAACTGGGAAACCTAATCCCCACACCTCATGTGTGAAGCCAGACCCAACTACTTTCTCTGTAGTTGCGTGTTCTGATCTTGCTGTTTTCTATTGTGATTGAGTACTATCTTCTTTAAGATTTGCTCGAGATTTATTCTCCGATAGGCAAGATTGAAAAGTACTCACAAACACCTTCGTCTCAAGTTTGTGATTCCGCAATATCTTTGTTTTGGGGTTAAAACTGATTTCGTTGAAACGAGTCTAAACCCTAAACAAATCTACTGCACATGAGTACTTTAGATTTGAGAAATAAATCTGTACAATTCTGGCCTAAAGCAAGAAATGGCCGTTCCAGCCTTGCTTCAGTCACAAAATGAAGGAGAAGGGTTGATCTTAGGGAAGGAAGCAGAGAAGGTGTTGAGATCAGAATGATGAATTCTATGAGGTGTGGTTGTTTTATAACTTGTATCAGAATGTAGAACATGCTTGCAGGATGTAAGCTATAGGTTCCGGATGATTTCTGAGCACTTTTGTTGATAACCAAAACTGTTGTTGGTTGAAATAGATTGAAAACCTATTTATACAAGTCATAGTTGAACGCGCTGATCTCGTAGGAAGTGGAGGTAGTTAAGTAGTGGAGAAGTAGGGATCGTGCAAAAGTGGTGAAAACCATGTCCCTGACATGAAGGGAAGATCGGTCTTTACACCCACTACTCTTTTATTGCTATCAATCGCCTTTCCTAACACTTTCTCATAATGGGCGTGTTGCACGTCGCACGATGTAAACCGCTAGACCAATACCCCGATGAACATCCCACAGTTTGTGAAATGTTTGATGTCTCGAGTATTTTCGTGGAAAATATGTAGCAAGTTGCTGAGTGGGTCTTGCTTGCAAGGCCTAATTTATTTCGTCTAATCACGCACAAGCTAGGCGGCGGGCAATCATATGTGACAAGTCAAGTCATGAGACTTGATGTAAAAAAATAACATGCAATGCTCTTAGGTTAAATAATTAAATTATTTGTGAAATCGATATTCCTAAAATATCGCTTGTATTTGATGCTCGTAAAGCATCGCTTTTAAGCAAGCAACTCAAAATAATCGATGCTCATGAAACATCGTTGTTCAAAGCCCGGTTTAGTTAGCCGTAAATATCAATGTCTTAAAAGAGGTGTGACCAGCCATCTTTGGGCAGCCGCCAGGAGATGCTTGGGTAGTTTGATGATGAGCTTATCAGTCCCCATGAAATATGGGCGGCCGGCGGTCCCGACGGCATCTTATTGGTTGCATTGAATTATATCTAGGCCGGTCAATTTGGCTATCCAAGTTGGACGGCTGAGATTGTTTTGCGACAGCTGCATGCTGCCGTTAGTTGAATTCAAGGCTTTAAAATCCGTGTGACCAACCTACTTTAGGTGATCGATTTGATGTGCTGCTGGCAGGTTGTGAGCAACGCAATTGGTCGGATCTACAGTTGAGCCGCCGGTAAACATGTTCGTGCCTCACCGGTCGCTTAAAATCAAATCTAGGCCGGTCGATTCGTCTGGCGAAGTTGGACGGCCACGATTGATTTGAGACTGACATGTGCGGTCTTAATTCGATGAAGACCTTTTTCATCCACGCGGCTGGCCTATTTCGGCTAGCGGTTATGGTTGTTGCTGGCAGGCTAGGAGAATTCTGATTGGTTGGAATAAAAGTGGGCCCACCGGTGAATACCATGGAGCTTGTTTGGTCGCGCTGGGAGAAGGACAAGCTCGTTAAATTGGTCGGCCGGATCGTGCTGTCGTGATCATTATAAGACTGACATGGGCAGCCTATATTCAATTCCTTAAGGAATTAAGTGTGTCGACCAGCCAACTTCCACCTTTAATTAAAAGTGTAGGCTGCGCATTTAGAGCGATTTGATTGGTCGATGGAAAAGAGGGGCCGACAAGTAGTAATATGGGGCGTGGACGGTCGGCCATGGGCGACGCCAACTAGGGAAAACCGGCAGGCCAAGCGGCGTGGCCGCGCCCTTTTTGCTGCTGCCTTTATTTGTCGTAGTTTCTCTTTACTTCTTGTTTTCCAACTTTTAATAGGATTTTGCTCCTACTAGCTCCATGATAGATTAATTTCCTAGTTTGCCTAAGTTTAGTCTCGACTATTAGGGATTGAGATATTGCGCAGACCGCAAAAAACCTAATTTTTGTAAATTAATAAAATTAGGTTAGAAAATTGAATTTCGTGAGCTGACACAAAATTAATCAATTTTTATCTCAGAGAGCAGCGCATCATGCCTCTAATTGAGTATTTTCATGCAGTTTGCTTGTAGAGCTAGTTCAATGAATTTCTCCCACAAACCCATATTTTTATGGAGACTCCAAGCATCATAACTTCTGATGGAAAAGATGTTAATATGATTGTTAAGCCGTCAATCATGAAGGAAAAAGATAAATCTCCTTTACCCACGAATTTGAAAAGAAAAAGGAGGAATGTGAGAAAACCAAGGGTTGTCCCTTCAAATCTTCAAGTTTTCCGGGTGTTCTTGAAGAGTTGAAGGAAGTAAGAAAGGAGATGCGACAAATAAAGGCTTTTGTGTTTAGGACTCTTGAAATTCAAAAGGCCCCGGTTCGGATCACCAAGAAGGTTTGTTGAAATTGACTCCTATCTTCATGAACCTTATGTTCCAATGGATGTTGACGACAAGGAGTTCTGGGGACGATAAAGAATTTTTCAAAGGTCTTAATGTCTAGGAAACTTCTTATGGGAATTTATTCTTGTGTTTTAAGAAGGATAACTAGAGTTTGTAATAGCAATTATTGTGAGTACACATATCTATTTCCAACGTTTTTCATCTTGCAATGTTTTTAGATTTATTTATTTAAATTCTAAAGTTTATTTGGAAGATGATTTTGCAGTATTAATCTTTGTTGGTTTTCTATATTGCAAAAACTTTATGGGATATGTGTGTTTGCATCCGTGAACTATGATTGTCCCATATATGCCAAAAGTTAAGTCTATTATATGTCTTTATGCAAATATTGATAGAAAATAGAATGACATTTTGATGACAAAGATTAAGTCTATGATATCATTATGCATATATTTATGAAAAATAGAATGAATCTTTGAATATTTCGCAGTATTGATCTTTCCCTGATCCACTTTATGTGAAAGTACTGTGTGTCTCCGTAAGTTTTCTTATGTTGAGCATTTCCGATTAAATTAATCATAGATTCTCTTGTGGCTAATTTAATTGAGTTTTCTGGATACAAATTCATGTTTCATGTAATTTTTTTAATGTCCAAAGAAATCCTTATTTTCTTGTAAAAGTAAGGTCGCTCTTGTTGTTCCTTTGGGAATGACATTTTATGGGGGAGAGTTCTTAATTGAACTTGTGCTTAATTACCAAATCTTTGTGGGGAGTGCGGTTGTGGAATATTGTAGGGGTTATCTTGTATCTTTATTAACTCCTTGATGAATACACTAAGTTTCGACTATGTGAAATCATCGAAACAAAGTTGATATGTTCTCTTTTGGTCATGAAGTATCTATATGGAAATTTCATTAGGATCCCACTTGTTTTCGTACCTTTGCCAATTTATATTGACAAAAAGGGGGATAATTAATGTGTAGTTCACACTAAAAATACATATGGTTTACAGATCATTATGTAAGGGGGGGTGGTTTTCATTGTGAGATGAAGTATTGACTAATGGGAAGTGATACATATCACCATAGTATTGTTGTCAAAGTTATGATACAATTGGACTTTGATGATGTGTAATAATACTATGACACTGTATAACAATGATTGAGAAAAATTATTTTCTTATTTTTATAGCTACGGATCTTCAACAACTATGATACTGAGTTGAACACGTTCAGAATCACTGGAGTACTTAAGTGACGAATATTTCGAGTAATGTTGAAGAACCAAGGAAATCAAGCATTTGGATGAGAAGCTACAAAGTTTATTTATTTTGTAATCCATATGTATTGATAGTTTTGTCACTAAAATTGACAAAGGGGGAGATTGTTAGAGCACTGCTCGGTCTAACTCGCAAGTGTTGCTATCTCAAGATTGTTTGTCAAGTTTAATTGCCAAAACTATAAGTCTTGATTTCTAGTTTACTTATAGCTAAGTCTCGGATTAGGATAGAAAGTGTAGTTGAGCTTTAGACTACACGGCGTTCATCGAATGAAGACGAAGAACTACTAAAGGGAACTTGTGGAACTTCATCAACAAAAGGTATGTGGAGACTTTAACTCATCTATCACTCAAAAGTCTATCTACTCTATCTCCTATTTGAGACAAAAGTAGTATTGTTATATAGACTTCGATTATACACATTTGATATTTCGAGTCGACTTTATCTCGCTTATCTATTTCTCGAAATATATGTTGGTAAGCTTTCGCTTTTACCAAGTTCATATTTTATTCTTGACGAAAGTCAAAACATGATCATGTGAAAATCGCCTTGTAACATCTTACATGATTTGTGTGATGCAATCATTTGGTGTAGACTCTAATGTTTTCAGATTAATCATTCGATCACTTGAAAATTGCTTTGGAGCTAATAGTTGTGTGAGACATCTATTGTCGTCTTCTAAGAATGTTTCAATGATTGAAATGAGAGTTTAGAACATGTAACCATGATTGTATAATAGTGTGTGTATTCACATTTGTGTAAGGTCCAAGTCCGGGAACCATAGTATGCGTACACGTACACATACTGGTTGGTTAATGGAGTCCGGGAACTAAGTATGCGTACTAGCGTAAGTCCAAGTTCCGGAATTCAACTGAGGTTGTAAGTATGTGTACTCGTTCGCGTACTGGCGAAACCAAACTCAGTCCGGCTACTTAAGTATGCATACCGTTTGCGTACTTGAGTAGGTTATGTTTTAAAATCGGTTTGTTCATGAACTAATACATTTATAAATTAAGGAATGCAATCTTTTGCAAACCGTGGCTATAATTTTCATGAAATGATTCGAGTGAATCAAAATCGATTTTGCTTCAATTGTGTCTTGTATACTTCTATGAGAATATAAACAATTGAACAACTCTCTAACTAGTTTCATTTGAGTCATTTGAACTAGTTGTGATAAAGATGAATAAGGTTGATATGAAAGTGTTCATCTAGCTAACCTCGGTTAACTACTGTTGAGCCAACATGGTGTACACGTTTGGGTACGGTTACTTAAACCTAAATGAAGGTACATTTCATTTGTGTATCACAAGCTAAGTTTGATCTAACGATTGAAATATATTAGCTTGAGTCTAATCAAAGTTTTCATCTAACTATGAATATTGAATGCTTTGTTACCAAGGTAACTTAGATTGCAAACCCCGATTTGGAGACTATATAAAGGTGAACTCTTGAAACTCGGGAAACCTAATCCCCACACCTCATGTGTGATACTAGTTGCGACTAGAGTCGATTCTCCTTTAACGTTAGGTTTTTCACGAGAACCCGTAGGTTAACGACTTAAAGACTTCATTGGATTGTGAAGCCAGACTCCAACTATTTCTCTGTAGTTGTGCGTTCTGATCTTACTTATTCTATCGTGATTGAGTATTATCTTTTCTAAGATTTTCTTGAGATTTATCTCCGATAGGTAAGATTAACAGTAGTCACAAACATCTTCGTCTCATCGTTTGTGATTCCACAATATCTTGTTTCGTTACCATACGATTAAGATTATTGTGAGGTGATTGATAATAATAGGTCAGTTTCTTCGGGAATATAAGTCGGGTTTATCAATTGGTTCCTGTGCACCTTGATTTATCAAAAGACAAACAAAACTCGTAGGTATTTCTGTGGGAGACAGATTTATCTATTCCAATAGACTTTTCTGTGTGAGACTTATTTTTTTATCAAGTCTTTGACTTTGGGTCGTAGCAACTCTTGGTTGTGGGTAAGATCAGCTAAGGGAATCAAGTGGGTATTATCCTGCTGGGATCGAGACGTAAGGAGCGCAACCGTACCTTGAATCGGTGTGAGATTTATTAGGGTTGAACTACGGAAAGATGAAGTTCATTGGTAGTAGCTAGTGTATGTAGCGGCTTAATACAGTGTGGTGTTCAAAGTCGGACTAGGTCCCGGGTTTTTCGTATTTGCGGTTTTCCTCATTAACAAAATTTTGGTGTCTGTGTTATTTCTTTTCCGCATTATATTTTGTTATATAATTGAAATATCACAGGTTGTGCGTTGAATCGATCAATTGGTAAATCCAACCTTTGGTTGTTGATTGAAATTGATTGATCCTTGAACATTGGTATTTGGTACCATTCAAGTTACTTCTCTTATATTCAATCGGGCTCACAAATTCCTATTTGCTGATTGCAGATTGAATTGAGAGTTAGAGATATAAAACTCTTTGATATACTTTTCTCTAGATTGAGTCTGACTGTCTAGTTGATTCTCTTGAAAGTATATTGGAGTTTGTCTATTCAGATTGCCAAACGAAATATTGGGTGTGGTTGTTGTACCCCCGCTTTTTCAATGGGGTTCCATTATCATGGGATGAATGTGTTGTTACATTTCGTGATGGTAGGACTATATAGTGTCTGCAGGGAGATGTGATGTCAAACCAAACAAATGTATCATGTAATAATGATAAGTTCCACTTGATTCAAGTTCCTGGTATATAATTCCATGTCCTCCATCATTGTTTGTTTCTCTTGTTATGATTGCCAACTTTCAAACATTTCATTTGCTTTGTTTATGGTCAAAAATTTCAAATAAGTTTCAAAAAAATCAAAATATGATTCATAAAACTGATATTGGTACCACGTTAGATAGTGTTTCCAGGTTATAAAAAAAAAGAGGTATGTGATTTAAAACCAAGATGAAGAGTGTATAAAAAAAACCATTGTCAAACAACATAAAACGTCAGATTTCAGACTGACAGAACTAAATTTGCCTTTGATGTTTGAATTAAAGTCATATTATGTCCAAAGTCTCGCCTCCATGTATGTGAGCACCCTCACATATTGGTGCAGCATTCACAAAATGTGCACTTCTCCATGGTCGAGCTACTCAATGCAGACGCAACACTACCAATATGTTGAGACTATAGAGTTCTCCATGTACAGGTACAGTGTTTCTGATTCTTTGGATTTCAGCTAAAGGCTGTAAACATAAAAATTAAAAAAAAATGAGTCAGGTTTCATTGGATTAAAACGACCCTAAGTATAGATTATATATGGTCATCCAATATATGTTTGCAGGCTTTGAATTCTGTAGTCAGGCCCTTTTTTTAATATGCTCCATTAGCTCCTCACATTTTGTTCATCTTTTCTAATGCAAGAATAGATAATATATGGTAATCCAATCATCCTAGTGATAGGGTGTAGAATACATCCTATTTAGTATCTATTGTTTATGCTTTCTTTGCTATTTTTTCTTGTAAATTATGTATTTTACGCTTGTTTTGAGTTTTATAGCTACTATGGAGTCGCACGAACGAAAAGAAGAAGAAATCACCCAATTTGCGAAAAAGGGCAAAATTGTCATTTCATGGGCAAACACTATCTGGAGCCCAGCCAAGGTTAAGGGAAACTCTTTTGGAGGAGTACTAGTAGCCGATCAGTGAGGTTAAGGGGCTATAACTTGATTACCCCTTATCAGAAGTGCCCGAGTACCAATATCCAACCCATTATACAACCCTAAATTCGAGTTTCTTTCTCGCACTCATTCACTCACTCAATCATTTCTACACCAGAAATTGAGAACAGCACAGCGGCTGCTATTGCCGTGAGGTTGAGATCCAGGAAATTCAGATCGAGGAGAAAAATGGGTTTGGTTCAGCAATAGAGATGAAAGACCGTAGAAATTGCAGCTGTGATGAATCAAATAAAGAACACAGAGAGGAGATAGAGGAGCTGCTGTTGTTGAATCAAAGTAAAGAAGAAGAAGAGGATCAGGTCGAGAGAAGAAATTGAATGGGTTTGTTGGTTGATAAACCCAGAGAAGAAATCGCACGAGAAGAGGAATGAGGGATTGAGACGTTGTTGTTGTTAAAAATCGAACAACAGATGGGTTGTGGTTATGAATAGAGTTAGTTGAAGTGAGTTTCTTGCTGCTCTTTGAGTTCGAATGAGAAGATGTAGATTATGGTGGGGGTTCGATCTGTGAGAGATGCAGATGTTGTTGGTGTTCTTGGAGATAGAATAAATGGGTCTAATGGGTTTTGTTCGAAGATGGGTATGACAAAGCCGAATTAGGGCTGCTACTGTCGGTGTTGAGACCAGATCAAGAAATCCAGGGAAGAGAAGTGATGTGCTTCCAGTGTTTTAGGAGATGAATTGTGCTCCTGAGATTGTTACAGATTCAAAGTAAAATGGGTTTGTGGTGGTCTGAGGTGTTGATGCTTCTAGCATTCGATTGAGCTAGTGGATTTGAAAATATGGTGGAGTCTTGGATTGATATGAAGTAGGATGTGCTGCTGTTGAATCACAGGATGGGAGATTGAAGAACTAGAAGAAATTGGAAATGGTTCCATGTCACAGAGATGGTTCCGAGAATCCGATGCTGCTGTGATGGCTTGTATGGATGAATAGAAGATGGGTTTGTGGCTTTACTGGAATACAAGAGTTGGAGTCTGTTGCTGTGACAGTTCAATGGGTTAGTAATGCTGGTAATGCTGCAGGAATGAAGGGTGTTTGTAGCAGAAATTGTGTCGATTGAATAAACCTAGATGAATGTTAGGATTGTGCAGGAAATGAAGTTAGATTGGCCTGAAATTGGCCTGAGAATTGCCCTGGATATAAACGAAACTCGGCCAGATTTCTGTTCAGGCGAGTTAATTCAGTGATTCTCCGATCCAACTCAATGAGTAAGCCGAATCAGCCTGACTCAGAAGCTGACTAGAAGCTAACTCACCATCTGCCTTGACCCGGTTGACTAACGAAGACCGTCAGTTTGACCGTTAACTTGGACGGTGCCGTGACGGAATATTCTGTCGACGGAGAAGAAGATTCTGGTGCCGGATTCCGGCCATAATACCAGCTTTCCGGCGACCAAAATTACAGATTTTTGTGTGGATTCTTCTCATGGGTGTGAAGACTTGGACTTGGAATTGGATGGAGAATTTGGCTCAAATTTGGAAAGAGAAGATGGAAGATGAGAAAGACTTGAATTTGGAAATTGAATTATTATGGAATGAGGATTCTATTCCTTGGAAGATATGGAGAACATTGAAGCCTATAAGTAGAGAAGTTCTCTACACACTTTTACACATCTTTTGACACATCTTTACACATCTCTCTACACACACAACACTTGTGTTTTTGTTTGCTTTTCAAAATTCTTCTTTTAATTATTTGTGTGAACTTGAAAAATTCTCCCTTTTAATTATTTGTGTGAATCAAAAACATGAGTAGCTAATTTTCTTATTGATTGAGGATGAATTCCTAGTTCTTAATATATTATTTGAGTTTTGTTTCAATTCTATCTTGAAGTTTTTCACATGATTATCGTTTGTTTTTACTAATAGGAATGTTTATTCATTCATGATTGATTGATAGATTGTTTAGAGTGCACGCTAAATTGATTTGTTAATTTAATCTAAAGCTAGTGAAAGTTAGGGGATAAGTAATCGTTTCTTGACTCTTTACATAAGTAGCAAACACGAGACCTTGCGGAGGGATTCCGTGGAGCAATTGTGTGAAAACAACGTTAGCAAGTAGACCTTGATCTAAGAGTCTAACTACTAATATCAACCTAATAAGTTCATAAATCTTAATGTGTTTATTTAAATTACATCTTGAGTGATCTACTACTAGGTGGTTTGGTAAATATAATCCGGTAGTCGAGAACTTCCGTGTCCGGTGATATAAGGGATTTAGGGGTTTAGCACTGATCTAGCTGCTTTACCTACGGTTGGTGATAATTTGTGACTAATAACAAGTAGAAAAGAACATAACTTGAATCATTGTTTTGCAACGAAGAAGGATTCCTTGGTCTTGTCTCTCTTATTGATTTCAACTTTATCTTTGAATTGCTTTGTTTATTTTCTTTTGCTTTTTACACCCCCTTTTTGTGACAATTTTTACAACTAGAATCTCTTGCTCCTCGTGGGAACGAACTTAACTACCACTATATTACTTGTTAATTAGGTGGAAAAATATCAATTAATTTGTTGTGGTTACGATAACCAGGAGAAACATCATGCTGTAACCTAGGCATGTAATCAGATACATCAAAGTTGTTTTCATGCATAGTATCATTGGTGTCAACAAAAATTTCAGCATTTCCCAAGTCACAAACAGGTGGTATAGCATTCTCACCTTCACAGAACAATTGCACAGACCCAAACTCAGAGTTAACATCGCATGCATCTGCAGATTTAGAAGAGGCCTCATTCATGAAAGTTGGAGCAAAGCCTAATGTCTCTGAGTCCACAGGCTCCACCATATTTTCAACATACACATGCTCTTCTAACATATCATATTCATCATCTCGAGTAATATGCATACTCATCCCTATTGACAACATTGGTGTTTTTATTCAACTCATTTTCCTCTAGGTGAGGTTCATATTCAACATTAGTGGATTGACTAAGGGCATACTCCCTTTCTACATTTTGTAGATGATCGAGATTCATCCTTAAGAACATGTTAAGTCGTTCAATTGAAAGGGAGTCTTCACTAGTGGGTATGCATGCTTCACATGGATATTCAGTGCATGGTTGTGCACAAGGTTCACTAGCAAACGGAAATTCAGACATGTTGCTATATGGATGATCATGTAGTGCTTTCCATTCAAGTATAACATTGTTTTGCTCAATGAGTTTGATATTCTCCATTATCGACTGCATACATGGGTTCACTGAAGGACAACATTGTTTAACCTCCCACTGTGGCGAATGATACATGTGCACATGGTCATTAGATTCTATGTATTGATGCTCAAGACTGTGAAAAATGTCCATAACAATCCCTAGTGACATCATGGTCTGTGGGGGGTTCGTAACATGAATCCTGCCCATAAGCAAGCTCTCTAATTGACCTATGTGATGATTTTTCATCCCTAGTGTCATCCCAAAATCCTATCATGCCAGGCAATCAAATTGAACTCAAACAAAACACCCATAGCTTAGCACAGATTATGTGGATTTCAAAGATTGATTCAAGAAAAGCACGGTTCATGCACGAAGTTGGCGGTTTACACAAAGACGGCTTATGTGCACAGAACAACACAGCTTATGCAAACAACACAGCACAGCACAGGTGCACAAGAAAAGCAAAACTTGGGTAAGGTGCACAGGGTAATGGGCTATGCTCACTCAAGGTGAAGCATGTGCTGGGAGAGTGTGTGAAAGACAACGAGCTATTGCTACGCAAGATCTGTTACTCAACACTCACTGAAATGCCACAAGATCACCCACACAATACTGATAACAGTCCACAGACTTAACATACCACAGGGTGTCAACTGGTTCAGTTGACTTCAAAATTCAGAGAGTAGGCACAAGTATGCAGATATTAGCAGGGTATATCATTTACAGCATCTTATAGTTAATAGTTCAGTACAATGTAGATATGCAAATGCACAGATGCAAGAGATGAATAGCGAGATGAACAATTCAAGTACTATCACAGGGGCACTTGACATGGTACATAGTATCAACAGCTTGGTTGACCTCGGTTTTACAGTTATGCACAATGGTACAGGGCAGATTACAGTGGGTTTTGTGATCACAAAGACTACATTCGAAGTCAAGCTCTCATGGTAATTTGCCAAGGCGAGCAACAATTCAACAAATATGGCTATAATATCACGGGGAATGAGCAAACTACTCAGATGCAAGGGGTGACATAGTCAACAGGGTCAGTTGATGCTCTAGTTTTCACAGATTCATGAACATTGGTACATGGAAGATAGGTCACCGGGTTCAGTCTAGAGAGAGACTAAGTTGCAGCTCAAATCATAGAGCTTCTTGCACGGATTGCTCGGCAAGTGAAAATGACCTAGCACTCAACACCGGTAATCACACGAGATGTGTCAACAGCTTTGGTTGACAGAGTAGAATATGCTCAAGGTACGGGGGGCTGATGGTGTCAATGCACACAGTTGATGTCAACGGGGCTTGCAAAGAAACTAGGTTATCAAGTTGTAGCTCAAACTCACAGCTTCAGGGGCTGGAGTTGAGCACAGGGCAGATGAAAGCTAAGATTTCACAGTGAAAAGATGGCTAGTTCAGCCAATTGTCAATGCACAGAACACACTAAAGCATGCTTTTCAGATATTGAGCAATACTCGGAAGGTAACAAGTTTGTCGTGTAATAATGTCTCACGAGATGCACATACAAAGATGCTCAAGCACAATTTCAACAATTCACGAGATCATGGGAACAAGGTTCGAGAATGGTCGTCATGAGTAGCTAGTTTGTCGTGCAAGTATGGCTCACAGATTTAACAGGTCATTAACAAGGTTGGCTAACCTCAAATTTCACAGCAACATGCACACAGATACCAAATCTCAGCAAACTTCATTTAATTTCAGCAGTTCAGGGATTGACAATCAGAGCACGTAGAAGTTATTACTCAGATGTCACAGAATGATGCCAAACAAAATATCCTAGTTCAAGAGAGATATTCTCAGTTATGACCATTATTCAGTAGCAGAATTCTAGTTTGAGAATACAATACCGCCAAAAGATAGAACTGGGTTTAGGCACTCCACAATCGTCCTGCGCTTTTCCTTGTCTTCCTTGGGTTTGCTCAGCTGCACCACAGGTACCTGCTAGCTCAACAAAGAGGTTTAGTTCCCAGACTTGCACAGTTACATTAACAGAACCACTACACAGAGTCAGCTAGCATAGATGAGGGTTTAGCAATGAGTAATTGGAGGTCACAATGCAGTGGGTTGAACGAATGTGACGTACTAAGCCAGAAGGCTTGAGCTCGCCTAGGCCAGATGCCGACGATATACTGCAAGTGCAATGCACAGATGAGGTGCAAGCTAATAAGAACACTAAGAGAATGCAGATATGCAAGTATGCATTTAAGATAACTTAACTAAACTGCAATGATACACTTAACAATATGCAATAGAAGATGCAGAGAAAGAAAACTACAGCTAAGCTACACTAATACAGGGCTAAAAGCAACAATTCAAAGCAAGTATATACAGGGTGAGTTGAAAAACAGTGAAGAAAGCAAGTTATCGACACATCACACTACCAATTCCCCGGCAACGGCGCCAAAAACTTGGTAGGTTGGTAAGAGTGTCTCGCCTACGTGTTAAACTGCAAGTGCACAGTGCCTATTGGAGGCAGGGCAAGTACAGGTCGAATCCACAGGGAAATGGAGTTACTGTAGAGTTGATCTTAAGCTTCACTAACTGATTTTCTATGGAAATAGCACAAAAATAGTTTGGTTGTCGATACGACAATTTGGAATTGTGACAAATGCTTCTAAGATAGCAATTATAGATTGTAAACAGGTTGTTGAATTACTAGGATGGTTGATTCCACCACCTGACCCTAAGCTAAGGCAATATCTTGTCGATTTATGCTCTTGATTCCTTTCAGGGAAGGATAAAATGGAATGTGTATTATCTATTCTTGCTAACTCACCCCTAGTATTAGATGTCTTCTTACAGTACATCTAATCACAAAAGTTAATTAATCTCAACTAGGTAATTCACTCTTCCTAAGACATTAAAGCACACCAAGAACACAAATTTGAACAAGAATTAACTCATCATGGGATTAAGGGTTTCCTCTACACCCTAGTAAGGTGAATTAGAACATCATGCAAGCAGAATAAAAACCCTAAAATTGACTGTCTCTCTCACATGAAGAACAACTTCAATTTATACCTCCCAATCACTCAAACTTACAATTAATGCGTACCCAATCTTGTTCCCTCTTCTAAATCGGCTCTGGTAGCCATTAATGAGCTTGTTGGTGAAACCCTAGCTCCAACTATCTCTAATTTAGCTTCTAGGGTTATGGGAGAAGCTAAGAAAGAGATATCTAGACCTAGAGAGGTGGTGAAGGCGGCTGCAGTGTTTGGTGTTGTTGCAGTTGTCGGGAGAAGGAAATGGTGGCGATGGTGAGGTGGTGTTGGGTCTGCCATGGTCGGGGAAGAAGGGGATGAAGCTCTGGGTTTTCTGTCGGGGAAGAGAGAAAGAAAGATAAAGTGAGGTTGGGTCGATGGGTGAAGATATATGTGTTTGTGGTGTGAAGCGGGTGTAGCGAAGGGTCGATGCGATGGGTGGAGCGATCGTAGGATGCAGATGGGCCAGATCTCACGGCTCAGAGTAAAACGGGCTTTGGATCCGGGTTATGGGCCGGGTCTTGGATTGCTCAAGCCCATGTCTTGTAATTGGGTTGCTACTTGTTGGGTTGCAACTGATGCGTGCGCGGGCTTTGGCCTTCTGCTCCATAGACGCTCGTCTCCAATTCTCTGCTCTTTTGGCTCCTTAATTTCTCCGAGCTTTATTTACTACCTAAAAACACAAAATTAATTAGTACAAATATTTATTCTTGAAAACAGGAAAATACGAGAATTTGGGATAATATCTGATTTCTGAGCACAAAAGATGAGTTAAATGCCAATAAAAAGGTGTAGAAATATGCAATATTTGGCACTCATCAACGTCATGGATGATGTAATTATCATTGTGTGGTGGCAGAAATACCCTTTTGGGTCCATATATATAAAAAAAATATATAGAAAATATCTTGTTTTCAAATTCACTTTCTCTCTCTTCTTTAGTTTCAGATCTAGTTTTGTTTCTTCTCTTCATTTTTTTTCTCTGTTGATGATGAAGATGATGATGATGAACGACGACGTTTTTGGGTTCTTTTTTCTCTAATACTGTTGTTGTTGATGATGATGATGATAAAAACGATGAAGATGATGATGATGATGATGATGAAGTTTTTGCGTTTCTTTTTCGTTTTTGTTGTTTGCTGCTGCTATTGAAGATGATGAAGACGATAAATATGATGAAGATGATATTGTTGATGCCAAAGACGATGAAGATGATTTTGATTTTGTTTCGAAGACGATGATTTTGTTGTTGCGGTTGAAGATGATGATGAAGACGATGAAGATGATCACGACGACGAA
The DNA here is from genome assembly GCA_023531295.1 of Papaver armeniacum. Lineage (NCBI taxonomy): Eukaryota > Viridiplantae > Streptophyta > Magnoliopsida > Ranunculales > Papaveraceae > Papaver > Papaver armeniacum. Next base: position 28,375 of record JAJJWW010009547.1, on the reverse strand, counting down.
GATTTATGTATTTTTCTTCGCCGTTGTTGCTGTTGCTACTGTTGAAGATGATGAAGATGATGTAGTTCATTGATTAGAATGAACTCTGTTGAAGAATGATGAAGACGACGAAGTTCATCAAACAGAATGAACTCTGATTTTTTATGGATTTTTTTGTGTGTTCATGTAAAGAATGAACTCTGTTTTTAGATCTTGAATTATTAGGTGTTCATGTTAAAGAATGAACTCAATTCTAGGTTTGAATTAGTTATTTTTGATAGGTGTTCATTTTGTCGAATGAACTCTGTTTTCTTATAGTTTCTATCAGGTGTTCATTTGAAGAATGAACTTTGTTTTCATATAGGTTTTATCAGGTGTTCATTTGAAAGAATGAACTCTGTTTTTTTGTTATAATAATGAAGTTTTGTGTTGTGTTCATTTTACATAATGAACTCTGTTTTCATATGTGATTTAGTTTGGTTTTATTAGGTGTTCATTCGAAGGAATGAACTCCGGAGTTCATCCGACAGAATGAAATGCTACAAAAAATAAGTAAACAAAATTTTTTAGGTTTTATTAGGTGTTCATTTGAAGGAATGAACTCCGGAGTTCATCGTATTTAATGAACTGCTACAAAAATAAGTAGGAATTAACACGGAAGGGTACTTTGGTCCATTTAATATTTTTAAATAATTATGGACCAAATGGAAAAGGTGATTTCTAAAATGACTAAATAGACTTGGGACCACCTAAAAAATGACCAAACGATATTTTCCCCATATTTTGGTATTCAAGTATTGAAGAAGTAGAATCCAAGCCTACAGAGAAGCGGCTAGAAGCATTTTTCTGCTTGATGCTAACAGAAATATTATCAATTTTCTTGCTAAAGGGGATGACAAAACCGGATGGAAAAGCAAAAACTGTTTTACAAGTGATAAAAAATCATACAAACTTTTTTGCTGGTATCTCTTATTTATACTCCTTAGGTCCACAAAAAGTGAGAGGACCACTTTTTATGGGACAAAGGGAATTTATAGGAAATATAATTTCTCAATTTTACTAATTATAAAATAGACCTGAGAGGAAAAGCCCGGAATCATAATAAATAATTGTGTGGTAGTTTTTTTGTTTCCTTTGTTAATTAGTGGTTTGGTACCTTTATGGTTTAGAAACTTGTTTTGAAGCATGCAACAAAACATTTATGTTTTAGAAACCCGTTTCGAGGCATGCAACCAAATTTTGAGCATAGCTAATGGTGACAAAATAAGGTCACTAGGTTGTAAAACCCATTCTCCACCTATTTTAATAATGACAATTATGCTCTTATTTAATTAGTGTTAATAATAAAGATAATAATGATTCGTTAGTAATATTAATGATAGATTAAAGTTAAGTTATTAGCGTTAAATTAGTAGAGAAATCAAATTAGTTTGGTCGTTTTGAAAACGAGAAGATGTGAAGAAAAAAGAACTTGGTTCTTGAGATTTTAGTGGTTGGAAATTAGCAAAATATGTGATTCAGCGAATGAAGGAGAATCTTCATCTCGTAAAGAAAATATTATACACATTAACTACAATAATGATCCGCATTTGGCTTACTTTGAGTACTGTTATTAGGAGGGAAAGAATGGATACGAGGAGGGAAGGATTTTACCCAAATTCCGGTCAATAAACAGTCAAACTCAAATACCATGAATAAAAGTAAATATCTGCAAAATACCTACCCTACCCTTAATAACTGTAATTCTACGATTATGAAGAATCACTTGTATCAGCGTTTATTTTTAATCTGAAAAAGAAAAACCCTAACTTTATATAAAAACATATTAGAACGTAAAATTTGATTGGTATTGTTTACTGTGATTACTACTGATGTCGTTAATCAGGGTCACTAAGAATCTTCCTCTTTCCACAAGCGTTAATCTTAAACCCATATGTAGTGCAGTATTGTAGCCTACGTATGATTGAAGCTTTTTAGTTTTTGTAAAATGGATATTTGTGGCACTGTGTGTTTAATGATTCCATCCATCTTCACACAAACAATTAATTGCACTTTGTTTTTCTGATCTTCTATGCATATCAATTGATTCTTTAAGTATATAAATTACTGTACAACTCGTGGTGCTTGGAATAGAGTTTGCATTAAGGATGATCTTATTTTTGGGATGGTCAGAGATTGATGACTGTAGTTAACAATCAAGTTAGACATCTACATGTTCCACTTGAATACTACAAGATCTTTAGCTATACAAGTAAAGGAACCAAGGAAAAGGTCAGGTAGCCACACAGTGATATCGACTCGAAGGTGAAGAGTAAATCACGACTTGTGTAATGTTATTTTATTTTATTTTGTGATTATAATTAACATCAAGGATATAATAGACATTTCATCATTTTCCTAAGAAGTCAATCCCTCCTCAAAAAAATTAATTCCCTCCTCGTATCCATTCTTTCCCTCCTAATAAGAGGACTCCTTACTTTTTTTATTATGAGAATGATATTGCTCAAACTCAAACTCAACCTCAAGATGATGATTTTTATAAGCAAAATGTACATTTCAAACTCAACCTCAAGATGATGATTTTTATAAGCAAAATGTACATTGATGAGGAACCTTATACTAATAATACACGGGTATATTTATAGACGATGTTTAAACTCCTTTCTTTATACCGAATTCATCAAAAATTGAATTTTTACGGATAAGAATTAACAAGTTGTCAGAAAATTATACGGGTAGGTGGGTAACCCCTGGGTTTGACCCAGCCTTTCCAGTTTTTGGACGGGTTAACAGATGTCAACCTTACCAGGTTAGGGTTGACCCGCGGGTTTTAACCCTAATTGCCAGGTCTAGTCCTAGATAGGCAAATCCTATTGCGGGTATATTAATTATATGTCCCTACTTTTAACTCCCTACAAATATATCCTTATGCAACAATAAATATGTCCCTCCTTTTTTAATAACCTTATCCATTTAATATTAGATTACCTTAATACCCTCACCCATATAATATTTTTTCTTCATTTCAAAATGAACAAATTTCTTCCACTACCACTTCACCACCACCACTAGCATCACCACCACCACCAACATTCAACTACCATTCCACCACCACCTACCAACCGCCACCACCACTAATATTCCACCACCACTCCTTCACCACCACCATTACACCACCACCACTCCTCCACCACCACTAGTATGTTGCCGCCACCACCACTAGTTCTTCGCCGCCGCCACCACCGTCACCGCCGCCGCCGCCACCACCGTCACCGCCGCCGCCGCCACCACCGTCACCGCCGCCACCACCACCACCGTCACCGCCGCCGCCGCCACCACTGGTTCAAATATTTTTGTATCAACAACAATAGTTGATCCAAATAAAAATAGAACCAAAAGTAGAAGTTTATCTAGTTTAGGGGATCAACAACGATAATTTATCCAAGAAAAAAAGGATAAACAGGAGAAGTTGATCCAATTTTAGTGGATCAACAATGGAAGTTGATCCATGTAAAATTGGATCAACAATGAAAGTTGATCCATGTAAAATGGAGTGAACTTGGCGTGAGTCGAACATGCATCATCTGACATGGAGTCAGTCATGCTACCATTGCACCACAAGTTCAACATTGGAAGAAATTTACATGATTTAAACTACAAAGCATGATTTAAACTACAAGCATAATATACTTATCCAATGAAATATCGTCAACAATAGGAGTTCAAAGGATCAACAACAGGAGTTTATCCCACAAAATGGATCAACAACAACAATTGATCCCATAAAAACATATAAACAACAAAAAATTGATCATTACATGTAGCTTCATAAACACCAACAGCTCCAAGACCAGCTTCAAAACCAATCTCGACAACTACAACAACCAGAACCACCATTCTACTACTATTTCCATGACTAATTTCTCATTCGTACCTCTCCACCATTACCGCCACCAACAAATCACACATCTCCAGCACCACCACCACCAAAACAACCACAACCAAAATCCAACACCAATTTCATCATTCCAACCAAAACCACCATAGTTGATCCAATAAAAAATTGGGTCAACAACATGAGTTGATCCAAAACATATAGATCAACAACCATATTTGATCCAAAATATATGGATCAACAACCATAGTTGATCCAATATCACTGCCTGCTTCAACCTAGATAACCATTATATTGCATTCGAAAGAACAAAGCTTCAATCTTCGTAACAACAACTCATACCAACACTTCCACCAACAAATCACACATCTCCAAAGACCACCACCACCATCAAAACAACCAAAACCAAAATCCAATACCAACTTCATCATTCCAACCAAAACCACCATAGTTGATCCAATAAAAAATTGGGTCAACAACAGAGTTGATCCAAAATATATGGATCAACAACCATAGTTGATCCAATATCACCGTCATTTCAACCCGGATAACCACCATATTTCATTCAAAGAATGTGCTTTAATCTCTCAGAACAACAACTCATACCAACACCGCCACCAACAAAATCACACATCTCCAAAGACCACCACCACCACCAAACAACCAAAACCAAAATCCAACACCAATTTTATCATTCCAACCAAAACCACCTCCATCTACATCACCAAGATCGAAAGAAACATACCTCATCCGCTGTTCTTTTGCTACACCACCACCATAAATCGTAACATCAAACAGATTTCGATCTATAATTTCAACATAAAAACAGATCTCGATCTATTTGAATCCGATTCCAAACTCAGTTTTTAGAAGAAGAAGAAGAACAAGAACAATAAGAAGAAGGTGTCATCTGTTGATGATGGTTCGATTAAATCCTGAATCAATTAGCGACAGAGAAGGTGGTCGTAGTTGCAGAGGTGGTGGTGGAGCGATCTGATTTTAGGTTACTGGTTAACTTAGAAGATGGTTAAGGTGGTGTAACGACCTGAGCTAGAAACGAAGATGGTGACGATGGAGATGTCTGCTTGGCGTTGGTTGCGTTCGTTATGATGGCGACGGAGATGAAGATGATGGTGGCGACGGAGATGAAAATGGTGGTGAGCTCGATAGTTTTTCCTGGATGAGAAATAAAGAAGATAAGAAAAAGTCCCTACTTTCAATAAGGTATAAAGGTTGGGGTATATTTGGAAGTCCATAAATTTTTGATGGGCCCCTGATGAGCTTATAGATAAAGAGGGACAAAATTATTATGTGATAAGGATATTTGTATAGACCATCAAAAGTGGGGACAAAAATTTAATTACCACAATCCCTATTGTATGCCTCAAAATTTTGAGGTACGCCTTGAAACAGGTCTCATTGTTTAAGAAAGAACAAAACTCAAAATGATTCTTGATTAACTTTAACTATAACAAAATCAAGAATTCTGCTATACAGAAGGAACCAAATTTCTATATGGACGGAAAAACGTAATGTTGGTTTATACTGACAGCAACTAATAATATGAATTTTGACCAAAGAAAATGTCATTCATCCATGCTTTCCTTGACAGCAGTACTGGTAGTAGAATTGGCATTCTTGTCATCGACTACATTTTCATGATAATCCAAGGTTTTAGAATCACTTGTTTCATATTCTTGAGGATGATGATTACCTGCATCAAAATCTACTTTTTTCTCCGCGACTGCTGGATCGCCCTCGTTCTCTCTCATTGTCGGTGTACTAGTACTTGTTTGGACATTGGAACTTTCATCAATTGTTTTATTTTCTTGAGGATGATGATTACCTTCATCAAAATCTACATTCTTCTCTGCCGCTTCTGAATCGCCCTCGGTCTTTCTCATTGTCGGCGTACTAGTACTTGTTTGGACATTGGAACTTTCATCAACTACATTTTCATGATAATCCAAGGTTTTAGAATCAATTGTTTCATTTTCTCGAGGATGATCATTACCTTCATCAAAATCTATTTTCTTCTCTGCCGCTTCTGGATCGCCCTCGGTCTTTCTCATTGTCGGTGTACTAGTACTTGTTTGGACATTGGAACTTTCATCAACTACATTCTCATGATAATCCAAGGTTTTAGAATCACTTGCTTCATTTTCTCGAGGATGATCATTACCTTCATCAAATTCTACTTTCTTCTCTGCCACTTCTGAATCGCCCTCGGTCTTTCTCATTGTCGGCGTACTAGTACTTGTTTCGACATTGGAACCTTCATCTACGCTTTCATGATAGTCCAAGGTTTTAGAATCACTTGCTTCATTTTCTTGAGGATGACGATTACCTTCATCAAAATCTACTTTCTTTTCTGCCGCTTCTGAATCGCCCTCTGTCTTTCTCATTGTTGGTGAACTAGTACTTGTTTGGACATTGGAACTTTCATCAACTACATTCTCATGATAGTCCAGGGTTTTAGAATCACTTGCTTCATTTTCTTGAGGATGATGATTACCTTCATCAAAATCTACTTTCTTCTCTGCCGCTTCTGAATCGCTCTCGGCCTTTCTCACTGTCGGTGTATTAGTACTTATTTGGACATTGGAACTTTCATCAACCACATTTTCTTGATAGTCCAGAATTTTAGAAACACTTGTTTCATTTTCTTGAGGATGATTACCTTCATCAAAATCTACTTTCTTCTCTGCCGCTGCTGAATCGCTCTCGGACTTTCTCATTGTTGGTGTACTAGTACTTGTTTGGGCATTGGAACTTCCATTATCATGCTGATAATTATGATAATCATCAGCTTCTGTTCTAGGTGTTAACCAAACTTCTTCTTCTTGTTGAAGATTCTTGTAGATCATGCTTCTTAAATTATTTGGTTTAAACCTCAGCTCCTTCTTTGCAGGTCCAGTTTCCATCATAGAACTCATTGCATGTTCACCAGATTCGAGTTTCATTTTGTCTGCTGTTACCTGCTGCGGACGATGAATATCTTGTTCATTTCGCCGAGGTTTGGAGGTATCTTTTTCATCAAAATCTTGATCGTCACTACCATGATCAACAGATTTTACGATTACTACTTCTGTAACCTGCACAGGTTTAGAAGGTTCATATGTTTCTTCTCGAGTTCTGTTCTCCATCATTTCTGGAACATTACAACTTGCTCCGTGATCATTAGAATGATTCCGATGATAATGATGTTCCAGTTCAGCTGCTTTTGGTGTCATTGGTGCTCTCGGTGTGATGGCTTCTAATGTTGTTTTAGGTGTTAACCAAACTTCTTCTTCGATCAGATTCTTAAAAATAATGTTTTTTAGCGGTAGATTTCCTCCAAACGCTAATTTCTTCTGCACTGACCCGCTCTCAGTGTTACTCTTTTGATTAGAATCTTCATGCCCATAGGTGTCATGATGATCAACAATGTTAGCACTAGCTGATTGTATAATCGTTGAAACTGGTTTTTGCGGCTGATGAATTGCAACTTCCTTTTCCAGATCATCTGACGTTATTTCCTTCACTAAATGCTGATGATTTTCATTATGAGCTGATTCTGTATTCTTATTGAAGTCGCTTTCCATTGCATCCAGAAGTTTAGAACTCCCATGATCTAAGTTAAGATTACTAGATTCTAACTTTGTCTCTGGTTTTAGACAAACTGCTTGTTGTTCATTGTGCAAATCCTCAGGAGTTTCTTTTTCTAAATCAGGATTTGCAACAAAAGATTGCTTTGATTGTGTCCCACTCTCTGTCTTCTCATAACTCTTGTGCTCATTAGAATGATCAGCAGAGCTAACCGCACCAGATTCTCCCATTGTATTTGGTTTTAGCTGAACGTCTTCATTATGCAAATGCCCGGTACTTTCCTTTTCCTTACCTTGATCTGCTTCAGAATCTTGATTCTGTTGTGCCCCATGCTCCATTGTTCCATGACTTTCTTGGTTACAATTTGCATCAGTACCTTGCTCCTGGGTTGCTACATTATCTGTTATCTTTTTACTTTCTTGATCATTAGTATGAACATCCGAAGAGCCAACTCTACCAGATTCTACTGCTATCTCTGGTTGCAGGTGAAGTACTTCCTTTACATCATGCAAATGGTTGGATGATTTGTTTTCTAAGTCGACATTTCCCCCAAAATCTTGACTCTGTACTGTTGCACCCTCTGATGTCATCATATGACTTCCTTGATCAGCATGATAATTGGCTGAACGAACGGTACTAGATTCTTCTTGTTTCTTTTCCTCTGAAGCTTGACCAACTTTTTGATCATTGTGCTGAAGCTTAGACATTTCATGTTCTTGGTCAAGATTCCTGTCAACATCTTGCTTCTGTGTTGTTGCGGTCTCCATTGTCTTATTCCTTCCTCCATGGTTAAGATGGTCACCAGAAAAACTAACCATAACAGATTCTACTTTTGTTTCAGGCGTTAAGGTAACTGTTAATTGCTCATCATGCAGATGCGTAGAAGTATCCTTTTCTGGGTAATGATCTGCTTCAACATCTTTCTCCTGTATTGTTCCATTATCTGTTGTCTTCCTAGTCTCTTCCTCATTAAGATGATCATCAGTAAAGATAACACCCGATGAATCTGGTTCAGTTTTGGGTGCTAGCTCGTCCACTTTTTGTTCGTCAGGCTGATTATTTGAAGTTTCTATATTTAGGTCTGCATTTGCTTCAATATCCTCTTTCTGTATTCTCCGGCTTGCCATCGTCTTTTGAAGGTTATTAGTTCCAGGATCATCAAATTGATCAGCAGAGCTTGTAGTACCAGATTCTAGAGATGCTCCCGATGTCAGTTGAACTTTATGTTCTTTATCCGCATCTTCAGAAGTTCCAGTCTCTAAATTTTGATTTGCTTCAAAAGCTTGCTCCTTTATTAACGGTGTCACTGCTGCTTCTGGCAAGTCCACCTGACGTTCAATCAACTCCCGGTTATCTCCTTCAACATCTTTGACTGACTTTGATTTCTCCTCTTCAACTATTATTGGATCCTTCACATCGTTGATAATATTATCTTCCTCGGGGGACTGCATAGAGGATTCCTGTCCATTGAACTGTTAAAATTGATATTATCTTCTAGATATATAGATTGGTCTAAAAGGGTGTGGTGTAAATGCATATCGGCTTGATGCAAACAAACTAACCTGTGCAGCTTCATGATGATCACTGTCCACGAACGTCTGAACAATCGAATTTTCAACTGGAAACTGGGTAAGTGAAGACCCAGAAACCGTTTGTTCGACACTCTCCACCAAATTCAGATGAAGACCTTGGTTATGCATCTCTTGTCCCGCACTTGATGACGGGTTACGATTCGTCAAACCCTCCTTTATAGGCTCATTCATTACAGATGAAGTAGAATGAGAGTCGGTTGTTACCGGATGCACACCATGTTGGTAACCTTTTGAGAGATTTCCTGCTTCTGTTGAAATGATGGACGGCTCCTGTCCAATGTAGAAATATAAAAATATGTTACAGAAATTATAGTAAAATATTAAACCTTTCAAACTTTTTGTAGTTTTATTGAAACAACTGACCTGTGTTTCCTCCTGATGGTCATTGTTCGATTTTTCAGATGGAAGCTGCTCAACTGAAGAACTAGAAGCTCCTGGGTCTACATTCTCCTCCAACTTCAATGAATGAACTTCATTACTCATTATCTCTGGTTCGATAGCTGAAGATGAGTTCTCATTCATCACTCCCTCCTTTATCGGTTCATCTACCGATGAAGTTGATTTAGAATCAGTTGATACTGAGTCATTCACATCCTTGATGATATCTCCTTCTTTTGTTGAAACGATGGGTGATTCCTGTACATTGTAGAAATATTCAATGAGTTAAAGAAGTTTTAGTATTATATTAAACCATCAAAACTTTTTGTAGTTTTATCGACCTTTATTTCCTCGTGATGATCATTGTTCATGGATGGGCGAACCAATTTTTCAGATGGAAGCCGTGCAACTGAAGAACTAGAAGCTTCTGGATCTACATTCTCCTCCAACTTCAATGAATGAACTTGATTACTCATTATCTCTGCTTCGACAGCTGAAGCTGAGCTCTCATTCATCATTTCCTCCTTTATCGGTTCACCCACTGATGATGTTGATTTGGAATCAGTTGATATTGAGTCATTCACATCCTTGCTGATATCTCCTTCTTCCATAGACTTGGTAGATGGTTCCTGTCCATACTCGAAGAATTTAGTACATTTTGAACAAGCGAAAAGCAGTATTTATTAGAGAAGAAAAAAAGGTGCTAGGAAGCAACAGTTTTGTGCTACGAATTTATTATATTTTTTTTCTTTGACAGGAAAAAGAGAAGGAAAAAAAAATAACAATAAGAAAGAAAATGCATCATAATCTGTCCTCCAACCGCCTCCCGGAAAATGAAACGATCTTATCACAGCGATAACTATTGAGTACAGGATTTGTAGAAAGAAAGTTGGAATTCAATGGCTGTATGTCTAGACTAAGAACTTCAGTAGATTTAATAAAAACTTAGTATTGACGGTGGCATTTTGTTCCTTGAGTTCAAAAAGAAAAAGGTCCGTGACAATTGTCTATAACCTCAGGGATGAGAATTGGACATCTTACAGTTTCATGATAACAAACAGACTGACCTTTGCTTCTTCAGGATGCTCATTATTTATGGGCGGCTGATAGACAAATTCTTTGGGTGGAACTTGTGAAAGTGAAGAACTAGAAGGATTTGGTTCAAAATTCTCCTCCAGGACCAATTGCCCAACATGGTTATGCATCTCTGGCTCGGTACTTGATAATGGGTTCTGGTTATCAGTTAACGGTTCACACATCAGAGAGGAAGTTGGGTACGACTCGATAGCTGGTGGATCCTTCACATTCTTGATAGTGTTCTCCTCCTCTGTAGACTTGAAAGATACTTCCTGTACATCATAAAAGAAAAACATAACTGTCAATGTATGGTAGTGAAATTTGTGTCCTCAACGGCAAGTCATTATTGATAACTGCCGTTCAGCAGATCTATGATAACAAAAAACCTGTTTTTCATCAAGATGATTCCCATCCACGGATGTCTGATTCGTTAAGTTTTCAAGAGATGGCTGTGCGAGTGATGAAGTAGAAGCTGTTGTGTCGGCAGTGTCCTCCAAATTCAATTTATAGACTTGACTATGCAGCTCCTTTACAGCATTAGACGATGGACTTTGATTCACCGAACCTTGCATACTTGGTTCTTCAAGTAATGCTGAATTTGTTTTGGAATCAACTGCTAATGGGCCTGTTAAACTGTGTTCTTTGCTAGAACTGATAGGTGGTTCCTGTCCATTTCCAAACAAGTTAGCTAACAATTGTGAACGGTGATACTTCGGAAGATGGTGTAACACTGTGGTCTAGAAGGAACAACATTCACAAATGGAAACTGAAATTCAGAATCGACAAACCTGTGCTTCATTGTGATGATCACCATCCCTGGATGGTTGAACTATCAAACTTTCATGTGGAAGTTGTCTCGCAGAGGAACTAGAAGCTATTGGTGCCACATTCTCTTTCCAATCCACTTGAGGAACTCGTGCAACTACCTCCGGTTCGGTACTTGAAGACGAAGCTTGACTCACCAAACCTTCAATGTTCGATTCAGTCTCTGAAGGACAAGGAGGTGGGTTGGAGTTAACAGGATTAAGCACTGGTTGTTGCTCGATGGGAATTCTGGTATTGGCATCAGTAGAATCTGTACAAGCTCCAAAAAGTCCTGCATTTATGACAGCGAGGTCGCTAATTTCTGTGACTCCGTTCGATTTTGATTCAATTTCATCCACTGTATGCAGGTCTGGTGAAGCTGCCCACAGATCTTCACCGACAGAGCTGTTACAGCTTCGGACATTCTCATTGTAGTTTAGAAGTTCTTCATCTGTAAATGCAGTATTTCTTTCTGATGAAGCTGAAGGTGAATTCGCTTCTGATACCTCTACTTGCATGTCAGAAGCTATTGATAAAACAGAGGTAAGAACTACCCCTTTATCCTCACAAAACAATGATTCTTCGATTGTCCTCTTTTCAATTGCAGATGGACTACAATCATATACTGGTTCGTAGGGTTGACTATTGTCCTTGACTTTCACTGTCTTACCACTCTTGAAATCATAATCATTCAACGCTGATGATGGGCCCGCTTTAGAATCATCTCTATTGAGTTCTATAGCTTGTGACTGAACTTCATTTTTGCTAAACTCAGATGAGGAAGATGAAGAGGATGAACTCAATCCAATGTACTTCTCTTCAACAATATCAGGTTTCATGTATGCTTCACTTCTTTCTTCTGGATGAATTTCCACCACATCTGCTTCAGGGGATTGAGTTGTTCCTTCAACAAAATTAGCCGCCTGATCGATGGGTGGCATCAACTCGCACTCTTGAGCTGATTGTTCTTCAATTGGATTCATTTGATCTTCCTGATCTGGAACCAAAGATCGCAATTCTATCTCAGTACCTAAACTCGACGTAGAATCACTTCGTGCACACATTGGTCTTTGCTCCAGCGATCCCATATCTTCGATTACCAAGTAAGACCTGATATTATTATCAGATTTATCTTGCTTGAGCCCTCCTATGTATGAAGTGGATCCGTAACAAAAACTTTCATGTCGACAAAATATATCTTTTTGTATAACATTCATAAACTCTTCATGAAAACTGTCTCCAGTTAAATTGGGTCTTTCTTCTTGTGGGTCATAGGGAAGATCGAAAGGGTTCGCTCTTGGAATCAAAACAGAAGGAGCTGAACCTGGGATAGGAGGTAAACCTGGAATTTCATTTTCTGTCGGATGATCAAACGGATTGCTTTTAATAACTGCTAATGGCGCAATATGAATTGGAGGGTCATTATGGTCTAAGTCAACCAAATTCTTTTCAGCCACCATTCTCAACATTTTTTTCCTTGCTCTTCTCCTAGCCATCAAACTCTCCAATCTCTGGTTCCTCTCTATTTCAGATTCCCCAAGATCCATAAGATTCTTCTCATCATCTTCCGTCCATGTACTGGCGGATTTAGTTCCGTTCTTTTCTGCTTCTGACTCGAAACCATCCTCATTTGATCTATCAGATTCTTCTGGTGCACCATCAAATTCACCGATTGATAAAAGAACAGGTTGAGAAGGTGCATCAGTCGTTACAGGGTTGATATCCACCTCTAAAGCATTTGATGAAGAGCTTTCTGCCTGACTAGAAGTAGGACCAGACACTGAATCAGAACCCAAAGATACAGCAGTGCCTTCGTTCTGTTCCAAAGATGGATCCTGAGAAGAGTCTGATGCATCTCTTAGGTTATCAGAAATTTCACCTATTGGCTTACCGATCTCCAATTTGCCATCTTCATGAATTTCTTTTGATTTTTTATCAGCTATAGTTGTACCATAAGCCGAACTTTCAAAATTGATTGGCGAAAATGAAACCCTTTTCGTACTCTTCTGCCTTCTGCTTAGACCTCCAGCCAATCTTATACTTCCAACTGGCTTCTCATTAATATCTGTTGCCAAGGTCTTCACATCATTGGTGGTTTCCTCACATGTTTTCTTATCTTTCTCAATAATGGGTTCTTCATCTTTGACATGTTTACTTTTAGGTGAAGATTGATGTTTTTGCTCATCAGCTTCCAGACGTGTTTGACGAGCATCTGTACCGTGCCCTAACGCTACAAGCGATGCAATAAGAGCAACTGTGCATGTAAAAAGAGGGAACGAAGATAACAAATGGTTGAACACAGATGGAACAAATCTATATAAAAGATAAATGAAAAGAATAACAAACAAAACTGAAGGATGATACCGAACTACTCTATAACATGTCTTGATAATTGAATATATGGTTCTCAAAACAAGAAGAAAATTCGTTACAACACCCATTTTCTGTCTCCCTCATGTATCGCTTACATTAAACATTTCTATGTACATACTCAATTAAATCATCGAAAAAACCAATCAGAGCAGGTTTATGGAGGAATCAAATGATCATCAGTTTAGCATGTACCCATAAAAGAAATGAGAAAACAAATAAACAGCTAAATCTTTCTTCTATGGACGAAACCCTAGAGGAGAGGAGGTGGTGGATGATAATGGTGGGGAAGAAGATTAATCAAACAAAAAGATCTATTGACTTACTTCAAGATAATGCAAACCTCTGATTTTGGTGTTTAATCATAGAAAGAAAATATTTTTACAGGAATTACACCTTTTTAGGATATGAATCCATTTTTAGATCCTCTTCTTCAGGACCTTTGTTGGGTCATTTTTTTTCAACAACTACCATCCTTAAAAAATATAAGGCGGGTACTACATAACAAGAAAACAAATATTTCAGCACAATCAAATCCAGTTACTCAACCTAGCAAACTATTTCGTATTGTCAAGCTTGTAAAAGAGAATTCTACATTGCAAACTATTTCGTATTGTCAAGCTTGTAAAAGAGAATTCTACATTGTGGTGTGCGTAACAGCTCATGACAGCGCTCACTAAGCTACAACCTCATTTTCTAAATTTTCAAAAGATGCAAATTACAAGCAAGGTTTCTCATTATGATTTACTTTTTTATAATATGGTCATACTTCGGTTCCGCGAAAACTTGTATGGAGGAGGTACTAGAAAACGTGCAACAGCAACAGCAACAACAACAACCAAGCCTTCAGTCCCAAACAAGTTGGGGCAGGCTAGAAAAACGTGTACCTTTACACAAAAACCATCTGAAAATGCACCAATACTCTGACGGGACAAAAAACTAGAGTCAATATGGAGATAATGAAACATACTAAGAATTGAAAAGGTTGCAAACGGAAGAAAATATCGTTTATCTGAGGCTTCTGTATATAAGTAAACAAAATCTATAGTTTATGTTAAAAATATCATCATGTTAAACTGTTAACTCATACAGTAACATAATTGTTATATAACCACATCAATTGCCACTCTTGTTCATTTAACAGCATTTTGTATCATCCACAATCACCAGAAGAAGAAGAAAACATCAATCTAGTGAAGATAACATAGATATGCACAAGCAAAAGCAACAGCACTGCAAACAACTATTTAAGTTGTACCTTGGACACTTTCTTTTGGTACTGACTGGATGAAGAAGAAGACCCCCTTTCTCGTCTAGGCGCTTCAAGTCCACTGAGTCCTGAAAGGTATTATCATCACGTTCATAAATTATCAGTAACAACAACTCCAATATGACATCCAATCCAATCAAATCAAACTAGTAATCCTAACAACAAATCGAGAACATTCTCTTCTTCATTTAGGTCAAAATTGTGAAATAACAACGCAATAACAAAGTTACAAACACAAAATCAACTAATTAGCAACTTGATTATTTACCTGACTGACTTCAATGAGTAAGTAATCGACCGATCTTGTGTGACTTGAAAAAGAAATTCAGACTTATTGCGCCACTGATACTTCAAGCTCAGTGGCAGCAGAGCAAGTCTAAATATGGTTTTTCATAAGTTTTAGCCGCGCTATTTCTAACATTATGGTGTCTGGCTGGTTTATACTTTATATTGAGTTCTTCTAATCTAACAGAAGTGTCTCTCCAAGAATTCAATGTGAACCAGCCAGACAACTTTCTCGACTTTGGAGAATGATCTTCCGTTTCTAACTTTCTATCGCCCAAGCATATCCGATGAAATAGGGGCAACCCGGGCAAGTAGTGAAAAAAAATCTCGATTTTATCCTATAATCAGTGGGCAGGTGCCAGGTATTATAAAAGAACCATTTTTGTTTGGGGACCATGGTTTTTTTGAGGGGACCATAGTCTTATTAGGCTATAGTTATAAGGGGTGTCCTATCATTAACATATTTACTTTTTTACCTAATTAAAATTATAACTAATCCACAACTTCTTCTTCCTCTATTCTACAATTTTTCTTCTTCTCTTCTTCATCAATTTATGATCATCTAACCTTGATCATATACAAATCTAATCAAAATCATCAAATTTTTAGCCTGGTCGATTCATTGAATTTTCATCGTCGATTAATCAATCTTTTATAAACAAACCTATCCATAAGTATTTTCCCACGAACCCATTACTTCTAATTCGTTTTTGATTGAAATTTTGAGCAATAGTCATCAAAATATGGTTTAAATGGAAGTTACAGTGGCATGTTCGGTTAGGAATAGTTTTAAAAAAAACTAGTTTGCTAACCGAACATTCTGAAACCAAGAACACGAAGAACACTTCGGTTATCACGAATTAATTTTTTTCTTAACCGAACTCAGAGTTCAGTTGGTTCGCAAAGAAGGCTAAAACTATTTTCTAACCGAACTTTACCAATATAAAAAAAAAAAAAAAAAAACAATCAAATGTAACCGAACTGTGTTATTTTTCCCACTATGTTGATTTTTGATTTAACCGAACTTTGCCCACTATGTTTGGTTGGTTCGTAAAGAAGGCTAAAACTATTTTCTAACCGAACTTTATCAATATTACAAAAAAAAAAAAAAAAAAAATCCAATGTAACCGAACTGTGCTATTTTGCCTACTATGTTGAGTTTCAATTTAACCGAACTTGTCCCACTATGTTCGGTTTGTTCGCAAAAAACCTTGACAAACCGAACTCTTAACTAATTGTGTGTAGTTCGGTTAGATATTGGTTGGTATGAAGTTTGCGAAACAACCGAACTTTATACACTAATGTGCAATCTTATTTTACATAAGTTCGGTTAGCTAGTAGTTGCAAACTAACCGAACTTATAGACCCTAAAGTTCGGTTACATTTTAAACCAAACCAACATACCACTGTAATCCTATTTACAAAGTTCGGTAACATGTCCGTTAACCGAACTTCAAAAAAACTCCATTATTGGAGAGTTCGGTAACCTGCGTGTTTAGATAAAGTAACCGAACTACACTTTCAGATGAGTTCGGTTACATGTTCTTCACACAAGGTAACCGAACAAGCCCAAATCTGCTTAACAAATTCACATTTTTTTGAAAATTTGGACCAATTCAACCAACATTATCTAAGTTTAGAGCATACCCGGGTACCCAAATAGTCTTCCTCCTAGTTGTGGTTGGTAAAATCCATCGTTTTCATCTTGAGATTGGCTTTGGGAAGAATACATTCACCATCTCATAAATAATTCATCACTTGAATAGTCTAGCTTAGTGAACTCAAAAAAAAAATTATTTTCCATGTTTTTCTTCTTCATCTTCTCTAACTTTTCTCTCTCAATAATTCTACTTCTTTTTAAAAATCGATTTTTAATCTCAAATCTTTATTCAAAATCATTTCACTAATCACACTAACTAATATTAACACTAACTAATCATTAACCAAAAATAATCATAGGGTAATTTAGGTATTATCATAAATATCTAGATAAGGGGTGACCTAAATTTACTTCTAATATCTTACCCAAAATAAAAGAATGGTCCCCCCAAAAAAAGGCTGGTCCCCAAAAAATGGTTCTTATAAAGTGAAAAATACTAGAATCCCCTACTATATGGGTTCAACATTTACAAGCCCCACAAAATGGATCTTCCACCCTCAACTCCATACTTTCAAATTTTCATATTTCTAGGCCCGAACTTTTATTTTTGGGGCCGGGTTTTAAAATTCTGGATTGCCGACGTCACCTATATTTTTAATAAATCGAAAAATACCCAAAGTAACCTCCGGTATTTATACACGTTTTACACCTAACAGAAACCGAAAATCAAATAATTTTTTTCCTAGCTCTCTCTTCTTTCTGCTCTCGTTCATTCATGAACATCAAATAGATCACCTCCGGTATTTATACACGTTTCTGAAGATTCATTGATGAACATCAAATAGGTTTGTTTTGTTTTATCTTTTCTATCAAATACGTTTTATTCAATAGTTTTTTGATCGATTTTTTGTTTTCGATCTTCTACTGATTTCCGTTTTTTTACTCGTTTTTATTTTGTTGAATCTGAGAAGAGGTTGAAGACAGGTTGGAATAGAGGAAGCTCAAATATAGGTACGAATATGATGTTGGTTGAGCTTATTGATTCGATTTTTCTTAATTTTTCTTATTTTTTTTTCATATTTTATTATTTTTATCTTACTGATTTTTGGATTTCGATTTGATTATTAGAAGATGAAGTATAACCAACATTAGTTTCTGAAGAAGAAGAGAAAAAATCTAGGTATGAATTTTGTTGTTTGTTTGATTTCAATTTTGTTTTCAATTTTTTCAATTTAGCATTTCCGATCTGGGAATATAGTTAGCATTTGTTGAGAATTTGTTGTTGATATTGAGAAGACGATGATGAACCAACATTATTTCGGAAGATCAACTACAATTTGTTTTAGGTAGAGATGCTGGTTTTTTTTTTTTTTTTTTTGAAATGTGTAATTTAAGGTTACACAGTAGAATGTGTAACTTGAAGTTACACATATATGTTCTGTAGCATATAGTTATAGTAGTTGCATCTTTTAAGACACATTGTATCTCTTGTTTTCCTTTTTGTTGAGTATATTGATTGCTCCTTTGATTTTTAGCTTGCCGCATAGAATATACTTCTCACGAGGGGGCAACGCCCCCGAGTGAATTGCGTTCGTTTTTTTATTTTGATATTTTTATTATATGTTTGATATTTTCAGGTTGTCATGGATGCTGTTAGTTGCACTGCTGTTAGTTGCACTGTCGTTAGTTGCATTGTTGTTGTTCACTTCTTTTCAGATTTCATTACCCTCCGTGTTAATACTGATATCAAACTTGATGAGTTTAAGGAACAAGTTTGTAAGGAATGGAAGCAGTTTACTCCACTTGGTATTTGTTTCTTCTTCCGAGAAGGTGGGAAAGATTTGCCACTTGACTGTGATTATTCGTTGCAAGCTCTTATATCCATCACAAACAAGTAGAAGCAAGACCAAAGGTGTTGATATTTTCTTGCAAAATGTTACTCATGTAGCCTCTTTATCTACCTCTAGGGCAGATTCTTCTATTTCTAATGGTTCTAGCAGTATGTCTTCATCGAGAAACAATCGTCTTTGTTGCAATGTATTTGGAAGACAAAAGCAAGCCTGCAAAACCTTTGTTATCAGATGGTTGGCCCAAGGTTCTTGGTGAGATTGGTCATGTGTTTGTTGAAGGAGTTAAGCAAGTCAGGGTTGCTTTCACCAAGTATCGTCTTCGCCCGGTTTCAACATGGTTGTAACACACAATGAGCGTTCTAGGTTCACGGCTAAGTGTGCAGATAAAAAATGCGGCTGGAAATTTCATGCAGCTTCTATTGATGAAAGGAACGAAATGTTTCAGGTAGTTTTTCTGTGTTCTGTCATCTAATGCTTAGCATATGCTATGTTTTGTTACTGATGTGTAACTTTGGGTTACACATGATTTTTTTTTGCACCATAGTGTTTTCCTCAAGTGAATTGTTTATATTTTGTATGAAACTCTTCGAGTTAGGTCTTATAACCCTGAGCACATTTGTGGTGCTGGTGGGCGCAACTTGAACCAAACTTACTCCACCAGCTTCTCGTCTAGTTTGATTGAGGAAGAAGTTCGCAACAATCCTCACAAGAATCCCAAGCAAATTGCTGATTTCCAGACCAACTATGGGATTAACATGGAGTACTATCGGGCATATAATGCTAGGGAAAAGGTTTATGAGACGATTTATGGCGACGATGTCAAGTCCTACTCGCATTTGGTATGGTATATTGATGCTATAAGGGAAACCAACCCCGGTAGCGTGATAAAGTTTGAACGTGAAAATAAATGGTTCCAACGGATTTTCATCGCATTTGTCGCATGCATCAAATGGTACCCGGTTTTGTCGTGCAATGGTATACTTGGATACTACTTTCCTTAATGGGTACATTCAAAGGTTGCTTGATGGCAGCTACTGGGATCAATGGTGGTAAAGGTATGTTTTTTTTTTTTTTTTTAACAACTTCAGTTTACAAATAACTGAGAGTTACACATGTGTAACTCTCGCCATTTTTGCTTTACTCAAAGTGTGTAACTAAGAAAATATCATCTCAGTAACCTTAAGTTACACATTTGTTTTAGCATGTGTAACTTGTATTTACACATTGTTTTCTGTTTGTGTGAAACTTATCTTTCGATTATGCACAATTTTTTTTGTAGGATTTTTTCCCCTTGCTTTTGCACTAGTCGATTCTCAAGACTGTCGACAACTGGGAGTGGTTTTTGAGGAATTTGACTCAAGTTGTTGGTGATGGGAGGCCAATCACCTTCCTTTCGGATCGTCATGAAGGACTCTTGCGTGTTCCTCTTGTCTATCCGAGATGGGTTCCACAAACTTTGCTACTATCATTTGACGAAAAATATACCCATCACTCGCAACAGATCCTAGGTACTCGCTTGTGATGGACCATTTCGAGAGGCGACATACGCACTCTCACCTGAAAACCATGCGAAAGCCATACGTAAGATTAGAGACTTGAACGCAATTGGGTGGCTGATTACATCGAGACCATCCCACCCGAAGCATATGCGAATGCCTATTTCAAAGGTTGTCGGTATGGACGAACATCTAGTACTCTAAAGAATCAATCAATAGCTGGGTTGGTTCACAAAAGATGCCTGCATCTGCTCTTTCTTGATCGGGTTAATTGATTGTGTGTGTGTGTTTTGTTGTTTGTTTGTCTTTTTATTTCATGTTTTGTCAATTTATGTATTCATCAGCTTTTTTTTTCCTTTTCATATTAGGAGGAAAATAATGTGTTTGATGGCAGAGCGTCGTGAAATTGGTGCTAATATGATGACTCCATTAACCCCTGAGTATGAAGAAAAGCTTGTGGCTCTTCAAGATGAAGGTTTGGCTTGGGAAGTATTGGTTGCTAGTCCTACCGTGTTTGAAGTTATTAGCGAAAGGTCTCACATGGTAGACCTCGAACATGAGACTTGCACCTGTCAAAGGTTTGATTTTTATGCCTTTGCTTCTCTCTGTATGTTCTTTTTGTTCCTTTTCGTATTAGATATATGCATGTGTAAATACTAGTTACACATCTATTTTGAAAGTGTAACTTAAAGTTACACATCCTGTATACGCACTTGTAACTATCTAATTTTGAGTGTTTTATGTTTTATATGTGCAACTAACTGATTTTTTGTTTGTTTTTGTTTGTTTCAAGGTGGCGCGTATATGGATTCCCTTGTGCTCATGCTCTTGCAGCCATACGGAAGATTAAACGTGAGGCTATTGATTTCATTTCACCGTATTTTACAAGTGACTATTTTAGGAAGACTTATATGCATGCCATCCAGCCGATTCCCAACTACAACAGGCCTGCTGAATATCATCCAGATGACACCGTCATCCCGCCTACCGTGAAGAAGCAACCAGGTAGACCCCCAGGAAAAAGGATTAAAAGTAAACGTGAGAAAAAAGTGAAGAGAAAAGTTCGTTAAAGAATCGCAAGGAAACAGTCACAACAAGGCAAAGGTTGCGGAATCCTCAAGTTCACACCTCACTAGATTGAGCCTACCAAAGTTCATTTTTTTGCAAGTAATGATTTTATGTGTCGATAGGTTTTTGTCTTGGATTGTTTGTTTTTTTAGTTTTATTTTTTCTGCAACGTTGATTATGTGCAAGGGTCTATTCATTCAGATTTTATATTTTTGTCAGTTAACAGTTGAAATGCATTTAATTCTATTTTTTGATTTTTTTGTGTATGTCTGATCAGTGGTCAAATTCTTGTGTAACTTCTGATCAAATGTGTAACCAGAAGTTACACTGCTGTGAATGCATGTGTAATATTAGGTTACACATGATAAATGCTGGTGTAACTTTATTTTATTTTGATTTATTGGGCAAGTCCGATCAATGGCTTGTGTAACTTCAGTCCACACTCAAATATATGGATGTGTAACCAGAAGTTACACTGCTGTGAATGCATGTGTAATATTAGGTTACACATGATAAATGCATATGTAAACTCAGGTTACACCTAAAGCATCAAGTTAAGATGTGTAATTACTTAGCCTCTTGCATACTTTCTGAAACCTGTACACACAGCTGTAAAAGTTCTAACAAGATAAAAGTTTTTAATTCAAAGAATTTTAATCCAAAAATATTTTCAAAACCAAGAACTGCTAAAATCTACTAACTGATGAAATTTAAAAGTTTCTAACAACATTTTTTCCAAGTCTAACATCTGCTTGTGGCTAACAACATATTTGCTACTATAGATTTTTTTGTAATCCTAATGATCATGCTTTTACACATCTCTCGATGGATCCGAAAGAATCTTGTATATCATGCTTCCTCTCATGCGGTTCAAAACATCACCCACCATAACATCATACTTGAGGTTAATTTTTGTCAAGTGGTTTGTTCTTCATCCCGATCTTCATGTAAGCGCATACACATGGAAGACAACAGGAATTGTACCTTGTGGCGGCGAAGCCAAATATTTGGCCTTTTCATTCATCCCAAGAGCATAAGGACACAAGAGTCTCGATTACGTAGTAATTGCAAATGCATATTTCTTGGCTTGAACAAGGTGTTCACTCTTGAGTTCCTTAACGTTTGATGAGTTCATGTAGGACCAAGCATTAGAGCTCTTCAACTCATACTCCAGCGGTGTGTAGTGTGTGTTGTTGTTGCACATTGGGGCGAAAAGTCCGATCAAGATCGTTCTTGTACTTGACATACTCCTTCGCAAGCTTTGGAATCCAAAATTTCTTGAATTCTCCGTAATCGTTCAAGTACGTGATCTGCAAAAACCATTTGGAATGTCAAACTCACATTTTAAATCAAAAGTTTTACAAATGAACAAGTGATTATGTAAACAGAAGTTACACATAGGGGCTTGGGTTTTACACTAGAAAAAATAAGAATGTGTAACTTCAGATTACACATTATAAATGGTTGTGTAACTTCATATTACACATTATAACTGCATTTGTAACTTCAAACACACATTATAAGCTTTTCCGACATAAAAAAATCATAATCTTACAACACACACTATACATTATAAATGGAATAAGATTTTCAAATGTATCGAAGTACTTACGTATGCTTGTGGCATGGCGAATATAGCTTTGTCATACTTGCCGTTAGAGTTCATCTTTGTCCTCAATCTGCTAATGTAGAAGTCGATGAATTCTGACTCCAAGAAGGATTCTTTCTTGGTAAGTTGTAGCATTAGTTCTCCGAGATATATTAAACAAATGGGCTACCATTTTCGTCGCGTTCAATCCAAGTAATGTCTCTGCATTACAAAGAAGTAAACTATTATTCATCAACATAACAGAATCAACTAGTAATATCCAACAATCAATAACAGAACCATTTGGAATGTCAAGCCTACTTGGAGTCAAGCTACTTACCTTTTCGAATGAGTATGGAAATATTCAAGCACTTTCTCTTTATTCTCGCCTTCCATCCTTTCGATAACTTCAGAACCTTTCACATCCTTTCTCATCGTTTCGTCATCTTCTTCAAAGAACCTCATCCATTCTTTCTTCTTCTACTCCTGGAACTGCGTCCATTCTTTCTTCATTAACAGTCTTCTTAATCTTCTTTGACCTCTTTTCATACTGCTTCAGATCTTGTGTTGGAATTTTTCTATTCCTCAGCACCCTTTGTTGCATCAATGCTGGTTGGTTTTCTCTTATTGTATTCGCAACTTGCTTCAGCAACTCTCCTGCAGGCATTGGAGTTTTATCTAATCCAAGGCTAAAAAAGTCCGCATGGGTTATAGCTGCGCAAACAAATATAGGCATAATCTCAGTAAATTAGCACATTTATGTAACTTAAAGTTACACAAGCCAAAATAATAATGTACTGTATGTAAACTCAAGCTACACATGCCTTTTACAATGTGTAACTTGAAGTTACACTTCCATTACAAACAAAACAAGCCAAAATAATAATGTAATGTATGTAACCTCAAGCTACACATGCCTTTTACAATGTGTAACTTGAAGTTACACTTCCATTACAAACAAAACGTAAAGGAAAAATAAAACGGAAGAGTGGTTACCAGTTGAGCTAGGTTCTTCATTCTCCATCACTGCAGGTCCAGGTTCACTTTTGTTAATGTCACCGACAATCTCATCAAGCATTTCACTCACTTCAACATCCGTCATATCAGTAGGGTTAGCTTCTAGTTGCACCAACATGTAGGTCCGAGCATTGTCGTCCGTGTTTGCGGTGTTGTAGCAAATCACCATGGAGTCCTCAAACTGTGAAGCAAAACCGTCGTCAATAGTTTCTGATGTTGGATGAGTTGGAGCAGTCAGAACCAAACCGTCACCAACAGTTTCAGGTGTCTCTTCAATGACATTTGCATCATCACCTATGGCTTTCTCATGCTGCTCAACCACAACACCACCTTCTGCATATTTCTTTTGTGCCTCATCAGCAGCATGCGTCTCTTCATCAGCTTTCTTCTCGCACCTCATCAACAACACTGCAGTAGTGCGCTTTTTCTTACAGTGGGCTTCTTCTTTTGATGAGCCTTGCCCCCTCTCGCGAAGTTTGAGCTTGCGAGAATTTTTTGGCGTATTTCAGCCGCCAGCTCATACATGGAACTACACAAACATTGAAATGGGAATTAGGATGATGATTATGGTGTTAAAAAAATTTTAATAAAATTTCAAGAAGAATATATCATGTGTGATTTGACTGGCTTGGATAACTAGCATGTGTAACTTCATGTTACACATGAACAAGGCATGGATACCTAGTGTAACATGCGATTACACATGCATCTAACTAGTGTAACCAAGTTACACATGCATATAGCATGTGTAACTAGGGATTACACATCCATATGATTAGTTTACTCAACAATAATCAAGTGTAATTAAGTTAAACAAGCATATTAAAAATATGAACCTAAAAAGGTTCAAAGACCTTAGTGTCAACTAATTGGGTACCTCTATCAAGTTAAAGAAGCATATTAAAAATGAACAACTACTTACATTCTTCATGGAAGGATTTTTCCGTGTCATCTTCCTCTTTCTCTTGCTCAGTCTCTTTATCGGACTCTTCTTCTTCATGTTCACTACCTCCATGCTCAGTAGCTCCATCTCCTTGTTGATCAGTTTCTCCATGCAGTAACGCTACTTCTTCATGCAAAGTAGCTCCACGATCAGTACCTCCATGTCCAGCATCTTCATGTTGCATAAACTCTTCCTGGGTCACTTTGTAAGGATCAATACCCATTGCTTGCATAATTTGGCAACTAAAATTGTGAATCTTGAATTCTGGTGTTCCTGAAAGGTCCCCTTCTGATATCCCTTCCCTGGCAATTGCATACACTGCTTTAAACATTGCTTTGTTTGCTTGCAGTTGCTCTTTCAGTTGGCCATTCTCAATGGTTTGTGCTTTCAGCCAGGGTTTGCAGGTCGTCCTTGCTGGGTACCACGGTTGATATACCTAGCTGCTTCTCAAGCTGTGAAAACTCAGCCACAAAGCTAGGAGTTGGCTGCAATTAAAAGATGGAGAGGTTAAAAAGAGATAGCAAAAAACAGTTGAATATTCTAAATAAACATTTTTTCAGTTGTATGTGTAACTATAGGTTACACAAGCACATTTTAAATGTGTAACTTATATCTACACATATAAAATGTATTCATCAAGTTATGTTTGCATGTGTAACTATAGGTTACACAAGCATATTTAAATGTGTAACTTATATCTAAATTATATTTATATTACCATAAATTTACAAAACATAAATCAACTAACACTTACCGAAAACTGTGTCATCTCTGTTATAGAAATGTAATCCGAAATCTGCATATAGATCCCACCTTCCAACCCGCGGGATATCTTCTTCATGGTTTGCAACTTTCGTGATTGAGCCTTCTGGTGCGTGTTCAGCAAACAATATCTGCAACATATATAAATTTTAATTAGTCAAGCAACTAATGTTAAAATATCCCGAACGTAACACTAAAAGTGCTTTGGAATAGAAATTACACACAAGCTTTACCAAAGAAGTACGCACACAAGCCTTCACATTTGCCAAGCAATTAATATTATCATGAATTTCTTCAAACAAGTGCTCGTGTATTAAGTCAGGCCAAGACACCTTTAGCACCGTCTCATATGTTTCAACGATACTAAGATATTTGACGTTCACTCCATTAGCATTTATGTCGCCAAAAAATAATACACAACAAAGATAAAAACCTATCAAACAAACTAGATCCTTCTCATCAATTTTTTTTCTTTTCCCACTTTTGCTCCTTTTGGTCATAAGTTGTTTTATCTTCTCTAAAATTTTTGTCTTAGTCACTGTTGTCTGATGTGTTGTGGACTTAATATCGGTGAAGAACTTGTTGTACAAAACATTGTCAATCAAATCCTTATGAGAAAAGTTCTTTAATAGCTTTTGACCCTTTCTACTTCCAATCCTTTGCATGTAAAATAAACCAACCGGACTTTGCGGTGTAGACTCTATAAACTTATCATCACCAAACTTGAAAGAACAAGGTGTGTCACAATCCATATCAAAGCAGTTCAAAAGCTTCAAGACGCCGCTTTTGTTGGTAGTGATTTGTTTTGTTGTACTTGGTACAGCTGGATCATACTCATCGTAATACATCATTACGAGCTAAATGTAAGCAACTCTCAAAAGATATCTCCGAGCCCTATCGCTTAGTCCTATAGGTTTTATTACCTTTACCAAATCCTTAACGGCATTCAAGGATTGCCTTAATTTTCCCGTACACATCAACCACAAAAATAGTATGAGTCGATTGTGTGTACTTATCAAATACACTCCTTTATAACTGCAAAATCAAAATCATGTCACAAACTATGTGTATTTGCCAAGTACACAAACTGAATCATTCTATTATGTGTTGTGTAACCTCAATTTACACATGCATATGAATCTGTATTTGCATGTGTAACTATAAGTTAATCACACCACAAGGCAAGTCACAGATTTTGAATGTGTAGCTTGTAGTTACACAAATCAATTGGCAAGTTAGTGTTGAGATTTTCAATGTGTAAATTATAGTTACACATACACAAATAATATATAAACCATTGTAGAGTCATTGGTGAGATTGTTTAAAGTGTAACTTATAGTTACCCATGCCCTTTCCAAGTCAGGTGGTTACATTTTCCATGTGTAAATTATAAAGGAATGAATGATTGAGGCCCACGACATGAGATTCCAAATGTGTAAATTATAGTTACACGCCTCCTTGGCAACTTCAGAGGCGACATCTTGAATGTGTAACTTACGGTTATATCACTCATTTATAAGTGTAACTTCAAGTTACACACTCAATATACATACCACAATACAAGCAATTGGTTAGATTTTGAATGTGTAACTTAAAGTTACACAGGCCTTGTTTGTATATTTAAACATTCAAAGGCATTTTTTCACTAGCATGATACCATAACAACACATATGCTCAAATAATTTCACATCTAAGTACAAAACATTGTCAATCACTACTAGTTACACATCCTAAACACAACTAATTTTTTATGTGTAACTACTAGTTACACATCCCAAGGCAAGTCACAGACAAAGCTCATTTGGTATGTGTAAGTGTAAGTTACACAATCAATATACAAACCACAACACAGTCAGTGGTGGCATTTTGAGTGTGTAACTTATAGTTACACATGTCCTTTGTCTATGTAGTTACATATTTCACAAGTATTACATGAGAAACAAACATAAGACCACGACAACAATAGTTTTCACATCTTAGTACTGCACGTAATTGTATCATCTTTTCCGGAGGGATTCATTTTTCCTTTCACCATTTTTATTTCAAAAGAAAATTGATTCTAATCTAGTTGATGTAGTAATAAAATCAAGTTAGTTGATTGCAATTCAACTTAGAGTTTCTAGGGTTTTCAAACAAGAACATCTCATAAATGAAACCCACTAAATCAAACTACAATCAGTTATATTACATCCATGATTTACCTTTGTTTCTATTCAGTCGGTTATTTTATGGATTTTATGCACAAACGATTGTTCTCCTTCTCTGATCTGTAAAATTACAAACCCTAGTTCAGCAATTTTTGACACATGAAATTAGTAACAACAGGAATCAAAACTAACAGATCCAAATCAAAACATACCTAGTAATTCATCGTCGGAATATTTCATCAACATGAATCAAGAGTAATGGCGATTTAGGTTTTGAATCAACAATCAAATCAAGCTTTCGATCTTTGTTTTCATAGATTCAACAGATGATGAAACCGAATCTGTTTCGATCTGTTTCTCGATTTAGGGTTAGCAGATTCAAGAAATGTTTCTCTCAGTTTCGATCTTTGTTTTGCAACGAGATTTCGGGAAGATTTCTTGATTTTTTTTTGGGTTTTTTTCTGTTTTGATGAGTGAGATTTGATTTCTCTCTCGGGAAATGAAATAATGGCTTCGAACGAGAGAAAGGTAGGTGACGTCTATTATATACTTGAGGTTAATTTAGTCTTTTAGCTTTCATTAAATTTTTTTAAATTCGGGCCTGGTTTTAAAACTCTTTTAACTAGGGGCCTCATATTATGAGTTATCCATAGGTTGGGCCTTAAC
>JAJJWW010009546.1:0-92555 GCA_023531295.1 Papaver armeniacum | reverse complement strand
TGCAAAAAAAATTCGTAACGGCCCTGAGCTGTTACCCGTGGCAAGTCGTAGGGCTCAGAAAGCCATTACGAGTAGTTACAAAAAAATTAAATAACGACCACAAGCCGTTACAAAAAAAATGTAACACCCACTTTTGCAACAGGCGAGGGCCGTTACAACCCGTTTTTGTAACGGCCTGGTTCTGTTTCTAATCCCAGAATTTGGTGTAGTGGAAGTAGAGAATGAAAAATTTACGACTCATATCACCTTTTGTGAATTCTTCCACAAAAATTGGAATGCATGTGGTTAGGAACATAAGGGTATTTATCTCCACCTTTTAGACGGTGCTTTATCATTGGGAGAAAGTTTTATGAGGGAATATATTCATTTCTTAGAAAGAAAATTATTTCCATATCAAAAACAAAATAATGGTACTCAAGTACTTTTGAATCCCAAAAATATTATTTTTGAGTCGAGTTGGCTCAATCAATTGGACAAAAGACATCATTTTGAACAGAACCGATATCATATTAAAGAGAAAAGAAAAATGAAATTCCAACACCAAACTTCTTAATGGAAAAAAATGGATTTTTAGAACAATTAATGTAAAATTCATAGTAACATTTTACATAGTAGATACGTTATTAAAATTTGCAATCAAAGAATATGGAAACCTATAGCAATATAAGCATACGTTGCAAAATGATAATAACAGCAAAAGAAAATGATAGCAGTTACAAGCTCGAAGCCTTTAGACAATACAAAGTCAGACGTTACAATTGATTGATTTACAATACAGACTCATACACAAACAGAACTCTGAAGACAAATCATGGCTTTCGAGTAATAATATAGATTTATACGGACAGAGTTAGTACACTGAAACAAGCAATTACTTTTCAAAATGTGTAAGGAAATTAAACAGAGAAGAAATTGTGTAAGCAAGACGAACATTGTAGTACACCAAAAACAATCATGATAAAGAATGAGAAATAAAACAATCCATTTTTTTTTACCAACGCCTTCTTGGCCCTAGTGCTATAGGTACATGGTTTAGTTTCCTACTCCATACCAGAGGGTCATGAGTTCAAAGCTTGGTACCAAGAAAAAAAACAATCCTTTTTTTTTTCTATCTTCTGTTTTTTTAATTTTTCTTTTCCAAAAAGACAAAGATAGTACAATTTTATATTAAAGCATATATATAATACTGTTTCATCAAATTATATTAAAGCATATATATAATATTGTTTCATCAAAGGTTGTTACAAAAACATGCAATAGGGGTAGGACAAAAACAAGCAATATCATTCTTAGACATGTATTATAATAATCAAGACTAAAACTTTAACATCATAAAGACACTAGACACATATTATAATAATCAAGAATAAACTTTTGACATCAAAAAGATTAAAAAAAAAAAAACAGATCATCATATTATCGTATTTGTTATCTTTAACATCAAAAAGACAAAAACAGATCCAAGAATTCCTTTTATTTTTGTTTGTTTTTTCATGGAGACAAGCACATGTGACGGCAAATATTGAAGTAAAGTAGGATTTTAGGATTACCTTATGATGTCTAATTGAAATGGAAGTAAAATAGTGGCCCAGAACCAGATCCAGTGAGATGTAATTCCCGAGGACTTACTCCACTGCACTTGATTGAGAAGAAAAAAAAAATATCGATCCAAAACAATAGCCCTTCCTTATGATGTGTTGATTGATGTCTGATTGAAAATGAAAAAATAATAAATGGAAGTACCGAACACATTGAGAAGGGTTTCCCGAGATGATATTGTGAATCGATGATAACAATTTTTTTTCCGATGATGATGATGATGCTTATGATTTGCAAGGGATTGCAAAAACAAATCAGATCCAACTTTTAGCTCAGTGGTACAACATCGTGGTGATAACGTTTTGTAGTGATAATCAGAAAGAGAGAACAACTATCTATAACCAGAGAGGCAACCAAATTACATAGGTATAAAATTCTATTTATACAAGAAAGAGGGAAAACCCTAGTATTCTAGTGGACCGCACATATACGGGCCATAGGCCCTATAACAAAGTTCATATTTCTCTGCCATGTTCGGAAGAAAGCTAGGGGGTATGGTTTTCTTTCACTAAGTCGTCAGTCAGGGTTGATAGCAACCAGAACATCTTATGGTGCTAATCTTAAAGCATAGATTGCCAACGTCTTTACTTGTTTGGCTTGTGTGCTTATTTTTATGGGTGTATATTAATTCTTGATACAATAAGTGATAGTCTATTGGTGGTGACGAAGTTTTAGTTAGGCTTGGGTGGTTTGGGTGGTGAAGTAAAGGTCAGATTTTAGCTAGCCGTCTAGACTGTTAAAAACTACCATGAACCGATTGGAGTCTGTGACCCAAAATTTAACCAGCCTCCCAGCTTACCTTGCTGGCAAAAGCTTCCATGAGAATATCCTGGCAAAACATCCTGTCTTATGACATTCCTTGAGCATCAAAATTTTCTCAAGGAATGTCAAAACATGCGGATTTCTATGACATCAAAACATGCGGAGTGCTGCTCAAAGCAAACAACTATAAGCGTGTTCTGATATTATTTTTATGGCGAATTTTTTTTTCTAGCCCATTTTCATATTTTCTATATATGAAGCCCACCAATAAGATTGCATATATGAAAAATCCAAAATTAATTATAATTAGATTTGTTTACAAAAATAAACTTTCATTTAATTATGATTAATAAATAAAAAAAACAAGCAGTTATATACCTCCCTAAAATACACCAAATTTGGTGAAAAATCCTTCAAATTAGGATTCCTAAAATAAATGCATGAGGTATGCGATATTTGGTGAAACTTTCAAATAATCCCTAAAATAACTCACTATGTTTAAGATATTGATAAAATTCAGTTTAATTTTTAGTTTGTGAAAATTCCATCTTTTTTACAAGTGTCGTTTGTGAATATTCCAATTTTTACGGGTGTAATTTGTGAAGAATCCAATTTTCCCATAATTAGTTTTGTGAAAATTATAGTTTTCATAGAAATAAATTTTTTAGTTTTCATCCGTAAATCCTTGTTTTCACCAGTCATAAGCCTTACGTGCTATTGTTGAAAAAAGAATATTCCAATTTTCACTCTTGTGATTGATGAAAATTTCGGTTATCACCTATAAAAATTGATGAAAACTTCAGTTATCACTTATAAAAATTTCAATTATCACTTGCAATAATAATTGTAACAAAAATTACGATTCGTGATATTTAATTTTCACTTTAAGATAAACCCTAGAATCAAATCTAACTCAAAAAGGAAGAAAAAGAGAAAGACAACGACTAAGATTCTTCCAATGGCTAATCATGAAATAGATGAATTATAAAAGTTTAACAATTGCAAGTAAAATAAAGAAAATATCACATCATTAAATCAATCAAATAAATTAAGTAAAGAAAAATTGTTTAAATTTACAAAGCTAATCAAAGTTGCCAGGTTAAGAGAACGCAAGAATCCATGGTATTTGAACATGACGAATTTAAACCCGTGACATCAAAATGAGTTTGCGATAACAGAAGCCCGATGAAGGTTGGAACTTTACAATGGTGCAAGTGGTGTTATAACGATAGTGTTACACCACAATTATTACGTTTATGTAAAGATGAGATAGGAAAAGAAAGAGAACCGCCATAATGATAACCATAATTAGAAGGTGGAGATAAAGATCCAATAATTTTTTTAAGATTTGAGAACAGAAGAAGGAGAGTTTAACCGTAACGAACCGAGAATAGCGAAATAAATTGTCAGAAGAAGCAAAGAATAATCAAGATTATGGTAAAAAAATAGATTTAGTTTGACCGGAATTTATGGTAACAAAATTGACCCATAAATCTCGGATTTAAATGAAGAACCAAGTTGACCGATAAATATATGACCTAGATTTTTCATAAAATATTTTTGTTAACATTATGTAACTAATTAAGGTTAATTAGTCTCACATAAAATATAGAAACCTAAATTCAATCTAGAACTATTAATCTTAACCGTACATCTTGTTTTTTGGGCTACAAATATATATTATCTTAATGATGGGTTTCTAAAAGAGAGAGGAACCAAACATGGGTTCGTCAGAAATTTCCACTTATTTTTCTTGTACATAAGATTATACTACTATACTACTATAAAAAGAATAAGGGGGATTTATCTTGCACTCAAACTGGATGTCCAAGGCAGATTTTAGAAAACAGAATATCACCTCTTCAATCGGCTTTCCTTTCTTCTAGACAGATTTCAGACAACATCATTGTTGCACATGAAATTGTTCATTCTATGAAAAAAATCAAAAAGAAAATTGGTAACATTGGTCTAAAGATCGACATGTCCAATGCCTTTGATAGGGTCAATTGGAACTTTCTTCTTAAAGCCTTAAAATCTTTTGGTTTATCGGAAGATTGGTGCACCTTAATTCACCAATGCATCTCAACAACCTCAATAACTGTCTTACTGAATGGGAACCCTTGTGATGAGTTTAAACCCACTAGGGGTATAAGACAAGGGGATCCCTTGTCCCCTTCTCTTATCATCTTATGTATGGAAGTCTTTTCTAGATAGCTAAGTCACTTAGAAGCACAAAAGAAGGTACAAGGAATAAAACTAACACCAAAATCCCATCTTTTCTTTGCGGATGATCTTCTTTTGTTTACCAAAGCAGACCTAATCAGTTGTAACAATTTACTTGAAGCTATACAGATGTTTAGTAAAGCTTCAGGTCAAGTTATAAACTTCACAAAATCTGGACTTTTTTTTCAGTAAAAGTCCATAACAAACATCAGGGCATAATTTGTAGATTAATGAAAATAAAAAAGATAAATATAAAAGACACCCATTTAGGAATCCCCCTTTTCATTGACAGATCCAAACTCAAAGCTTTCGATAACATTATAGAAAAAATGGAACAAAGAATAAAGACTTGGTTAGGAAAAATACTATCACAGCCTAATAAAATAGTTTTAAATAAGTCCGTGCTCTCTAACATGCCCATGTTTAGCATGGGATATTTTGTCTTACCAAAAAAAAATAACAAAAAGGATCAATGATATACAAAGAGATTTTTGGTGGGGAAACACACAAATTCTAAATGAATTTACATAAAAGCTTTTGATTTCTTATGCAGACCTATAGAGCAAGGAGGGTTAGGTTTTAAAGAAGCAAATAAGGTAAACCAGGCCATGATCAGTAGAATAACATGGAGATTAGTTAGTCATCCAAATGATTTATGGGCACAAATTTTAAAAGGAAAGTATTTCAAAAAAACCCGGAGCTTTACCAATCCTAGAAGAAATCAAACTCTTCTTGGATTTGGAACTGTATTCTACAAGGCATTGATAGGTGTAGAATACATCCTATTTACTATCTATTGTTTATGCTTTCTTTGCTATTTTTCTTGTAAATTATGTATTTTACGCTTGTTTTGAGTTATTAGGTACTCTGGAGTCACACGAACGAAAAGAAGAAGAAATCACCGAATTGGAGCAAAAGGGGCAAAATTATCGTTTCATTGGCAAACACTATATGGAGTCTAACCAAGGTTAAGGGCTACTCTTTGGAATTACTAAAAATGGAGACAACTACTTACTCAGGGCCACCACCAGTGGGGCTGGTATAGCGATGGTGTAAATAGCCCGTTCCAAAGTTAAAGACCTAAATTAGGTCGAATCGAAGAAGAGTTTTTCTTTCTTCTTCATTTGAGGCTGCCGATCCACAGAAGAAAAAACCTTGGTTCAAGGGTTTGAGTGAAATTGGAGGTTGATTGCATAATGGGTTTTGATGAAATTAGTTAGGGTTTGCTATGTTACTGATGCTGTTTGACCGAGAGATTTGAAGATAAATGGGCATAGAAATTGAGAAACGATGATGGGATCTGGTTTTGTTAGATGGCGCTGTCATGAAAGAAACTTTAGAGATCGAGAAGATCTCAGAGATGAAGAATTAGACTCAGGGTGATAGAGATGGTGTTCGATGGGTTCTGGTTATTGTTCAAACAACAGATGAAAGAGGATGAAATTAGGGTTTCGATTTGAATTTGCAACCGAAGAACAAATGAAGGAAATCAGTGATCTGAGATGGGTAATTTTACAAGGGGATTTCCGTCTGAGTCCAATTGACAGCAGGGATTCGAAGGAAGGTGGTGCTAGCGGTGAATAAGCTGCAGAGAATGAGTCCATAATTGAAGCGGTGTGAAGTCAAGAAGATGGGTTTCGCTGAAATGTCCATGGGTTTGAGTGGAAGAAGGAATTGAAGAAAGCTGCTACAGGGAGAGTACACGGGGGATGACGAAGATCTTTGTTACTATGAAGACTTAGGGAACAATGGGTTTGTGGCTAATTGATAGAAGTGTGAGATGCAGCTGTTGTTGGTGGTAGTCTGAGAAGAAATTGAACAGAAATCGGGGTATGTGTTGTTGCTGCTGTCGATATCAGAAGTGGAGGAAATGGTGACGATTTGAAGCCTTGCAATTGAATGACAAAGAAAGTGTTAAATTGCACTTTGTTAGAAGAGAATGAAGTTGTTGATTGAATGCTAGATGAATGTGTAGGATTCTTAAGCGGTATGGAGGCTGAAGAGAGGCTGAACTCGGCGGGAAAGCCACTGTAAATAGCCGAAACTCGGTGGGACTACGCTCTGGCGAGTCAACTCATCGGTCGAATGACCGATCCAAGCCGATCCAACTCACCCCGATTAGACCGATCAGCCGATCAAGACACTAACTCAAGGCGACTCGGTGGTGACTCTCCTTCCCTTGACCGGTTGGTGACGGTTGACCCGTTTGACCGTTATCTCTAACGGTGGACTGACGGAATATTCCGTCGAATATACCTGTGACGGCGAAGAATTCAGGCGACCGACGACGACTTTTCCGGCCGGATTCCGGCCATAATACCAGTTTTCCGGCGATCAAAATTACAGATTCTTGTATGGATTCCTCTCATGGGTGTGAAGACTTGGGCTTGGAATTGGATGGAGAATTTGGCTCAAATTTGGAAAGATAAGATGGAAGATGAGAAAGACTTGAATTTGGAAATTGAATTGCTAAAGGAAAAGGGTTCCATTCCTTGGAAGATTTGGAGAATATTGAAGCCTATAAATAGAGAAGTTCTCTATATCTTTTAGACATATCTCTACACACACAACACTTTTCTTTTCTTATTCTTTGTGTGAACTCTTTAGCATGAGTAGCTAATTTTATTATTGATTGAGGATGAATTCCTAGTTCTTAATACATGATTTGAGTTTTGTTTCAATTCTATCTTGAAGTTTTTCACATGATTATCGTTTGTTTTTACTAATAGGAATGTTTATACATTCATGGTTGATTGATAGATTGTTTAGAGTGCACGCTAAATTGATTTGTTAATTTGATCTAAAGCTAGTGAAAGTTAGGGATAAGTAATCGTTTCTTGACTCTTTACATAAGTAGCAAACACGAGACCTTGCGGAGGGATTCCGTGGAGCAATTGTGTGTGAAAACAACGTTAGCAAGTAGACCTTGATCTAAGAGTCTAACTACTAATATTGACCTAATAAGTTCATAAATCTTAATGCGTTTATTTAAATTACATCTAGAGTGATCTACTACTAGGTGGTTTGGTAAATAGAATCCGGTAGTCGAGAACTTCCGTATCCGGTGATACTGAGGGATTTAGGGGTTTAGCACCGATCTAGTCGCTTTACCTACGGTTGGTGATAATCTGTGACTAATAACATGTGGATGAAAAACATAACTTGATTCATTGTTTTGCAACGAAGAATGATTCCTTGGTCTTGTCTCTCTTATTGATTTCAACTTTACCTTTTAATTGCTTTGTTTATTTTCTTTTGCTTTATAAATCCCCCCTTTTTGTGACAATTTTTACAACTAGAATCTCTTGCTCCTCGTGGGAACGAACTTGACTTCCATTATATTATTTTTAATTGAGTGGAAATATTAATTAATTTGATTGCACCTACGACACGCATCAAATTTTGGCGCCCCATTCAGGGGAGCGATGGACGATTTTAGTTGTTTTTATTTTTCTTTTTGCTTTATTCTTGCTTTGTTAGATTCTATATCGTATCTAACTTAGTTTTTGAGAATCTTATTTCAGGTACCAGTTTTCCATGTATGGTGGACAAGAGCAAGCATATTACAACAATCAATACGGTTTTCAACCTCAACAATATGGCAACTTCCAACCATCCTTAGGATACAATCTAAACCAATCTTTTGGCTATGATCAAATTCCTACAGAACCTTATGGATATTCTCATACATATCAACAACCTTATGACGGGTATGTAAGTGGACAATCACAAGGATGGGAGGATAGTTTTGTTTATCATCAGAAATTCTCTAGTTTTGCAGATAAGATGTCTGCCATGATTGGGGATCTTCAACAAAAGTTGCAAGAATCACTACAAGACCAGCAACCCTATGTTTGGGAGGAACCACGTCGAGACGGCATTGCTAAAATACAAAGAGACATGGATCAATACAAGGAGGAGAGGGATAAAGAAGAATTTTGCTATCAAAGCAATAACTATTCTAATGTGCCTATGGTGTGTAGTGAATATTTGATCGATGATTATGTTGGAAAAGGCCAACCTTTGGAGACTTTTGAAGACGCTAGTGTAGCTTACTCGAGCCTTGATCTTAGTAATGATCAAACACCTATTCAAAAGGTAGAGCTTGAGGAAGATGCAATTAGTGCTTGGAAAAAATTCCTTAGGGAAAGATATGAGTCCGCGGAAGTGTATGAGCGTTGCAACAATGAGGAAGTTATTCCAACTCCGGATCATAATAACGATCCTTCACCTATTCAAAAGGAGGAGATTGGGTGTGACTTACCTATTGTTATAAACGGTGTAACACCCGCACAAGAAGATCTTAAAATTTATACCGATGAGAATCACTTTAGTGAATGGCCCGATTCCGATGATGAGAATGTTGAAGAGATGATGCTAGAGGATGAAACCAAATTGATTGATTTTGTGGAAGACCCAATTGAACTTGCCAATGATTTTAATGATGCCAAAACTTTGGTTAAGGTAGAAAATAACGACGATTGGTTGCAAGACTCGATAGAGGACCACGATATACAAGAGGTAAGTAATTCACATGAATTCTCTAAGGATGAAGAGGATTCCGCAAAACAAGAGATTGTGCAAGGTTTGTCTAACCCTTTGCCTATTGATTCTTCTCCTTTACCTCTTATTGGTTTGAATGTATGTGCTTCGAAAGTATTTTTGGATGATTTTATTTCTAAATATCCACCATTGGAAACACTTGATGCTAACACTATGCAGGTTTGCCAAGAGAAATACATGGAAGTTCCCAAATTCTATGTTCTTTATACACTTCCGAGTGTGGACAAGAATAAGTGTGGGGGGAAATTTCTATCGAGCGATAATTTCACTATTGTTGTCTTGTGCTAATATTTGTATGGAGTTATTGTTTTCAAAACAGGTATTATGGGTGGATCCCCAAATTTTCCGATTGTTAGTATATGGGGAGTGAATCTTACAAGAGCCAAGTCGGGCCGTCGACTTTAAAACAAGCGCTTAATGGGAGGCAACCCATAGGTTTTGTATTTCTTTTGCTTTTTGCTTTTTGTTTTTCTTGTTCCCTATCATGTTAAAATTTCCCACCTTGACTTTACTAGGAGGATTCAATTACATTGAGGACAATGTAAGGTTTAAGTGTGGGGGAGTGGTTAAGCATGTATTTTTTAAAAAATAAATTAAAAAAGTTTAAAAAAAAAAAGTTTTACATAAAAACTCCAACTTTTAGAGATTTTAGAGTCACTAGCATACTTCTAGGTATGTTTACATAGAGATTTTGACCGACATAATTGAACTTGGAAGTGTTAGAGAACTACATTCGGATTTCTTGTTTGTTAGAGTGTTAAATAATGGATTTAATCATGCCGGTGATGCGAATTTGGTGCAGGGAGAAATGCATTATTAGAGTTGCTGATCAATCATTAGTGGAGACTACCCGTATTCATATCATGTGAGGCACCGACCAGAATTTTTTTCCATCAACTAAAGAGCTTTTCTTTTGAGTGTGTGTCACCGTACGTAAATTCCGGGTAGAATGGTGAGCTACCCAACCTCCCACCAATAGAAGCACTACTCTTTGATCTCTTGAGTGCTAATTTTGTCAATCATAAGGGTGACGTCTATAGATGAAAGCTTCCTTCTTGTAGTTCGATTTACAGTTAGCACCATTCTCTCCACAACAACGGATCCATAGAAACACAATCATCATCAACAAGGAGCGACATCAAAATCTACAAGGAAAGTTGGAAAAAGTTTAAGGTTTACAAGCAACGGAACGAGAAAAAGAGCAAATTTCATATTCAAGTAAAGTAACATACAAATGAGCGGATTTTACATATATGTTGAGGACTTACACTACAATGAGGTAATTTCATATCCAAGTATGAAGACTTATTTATAAAAGCGAAGAAAATCAAAAGGTGAGAATTGTTGAAGTTTATGATTTTGAGGCGATACAAGTTGTGAAGAATCAAGCGGTAAAATACTTCTCCCACGGCCATGGTTTATTTTGTATTTAATTTCTCTTGTTTACAAAAAAAAAAAAAAAAAAAAATATTGATTGAAAATTTCATAAAAAAAAAAGAGAAAAAAAACAAGAGAAATATTTGTTTTATTTATTTAATAAGCCGTGGGGAAGGAAAATCTATAAGGAAGTTTCAAGCGACAAGGATTTTTAAGGGAAAAGAGTTACAAAGTGTCAAGGATTTATGAAATTCGAGAGTTTATCACCAATAGTTGAAACCGAAGACGAAGATCAAGACAAGGAGCGGAAGACGTTTCTATTGGATGCCGTGAGAGTGGTGTTATCATAATTGGCGATCGGATGTGAAGGTGAGTAAGTACTCTCATCCTCGATAAAAGTGGTTGATTTCCTTTCTTAGAGATCGTCAGAAAAATGGTTTTTCAAAATGTTAAAAGATGTGGGTTTTTAAAAATATTTCGGAAGTTGTCCTTCCCACCATTCAACGTGTTGCAGGAATTCTCTCTTCATTCCTACCTGCACACATGTGAGAACCATAAAAAAGCCGTCTTTTTGAGTGCAATTATCATAAAATCCTTTTTGGTGAGGCAGAAGTCGAGGCGAAATGCTTATTGATCGTTTCTCAAACACGCGTTCTCTCATTATGGTGTGGTTATTTCTCACTCAACAGTTAAGAATGAGAATATGTTCTTTAGTATTTCTAACTTCTTATTACTAGCATGCAGAAACTCTATGTCCTCATAACTCTTTGGATGCTTGGGACGCTTGAACGCTTTGAAGTTGTGAGTTTTTAGTTTGATTTGCTCGAGGACTAGCAAAGTCTAAGTGTGGGGGAATTTGATAGGGTGTAGAATACATCCTACTTACTATCTATTGTTTATGCTTTCTTTGCTATTTTTCTTGTAAATTATGTATTTTACGCTTGTTTTGAGTTATTAGGTACTCTGGAGTCACACGAACGAAAAGAAGAAGAAATCACCGAATTGGAGCAAAAGGGGCAAAATTATCGTTTCATTGGCAAACACTATATGGAGTCTAACCAAGGTTAAGGGGCTACTACTTTGGAATTACTAAAGGCGGACAACTACTTACTCGGGGCCACCACCACCCAATGGGTATAGCAGTGGGTGTAAATAGCCCGTTCCAAAGTTAAAGACCTAAATTAGGTCGAACTGAAGAAGAGTTTTTTCTTTCTTCTTCATTTGAGGCTGCCGATCCACAGAGAAGAAAGGCACTGGTTCAAGGTTTTGAGCTGAAATTGGAGGTTGATTGCATAATGGGTTTTGATGAAATTAGTTAGGGTTTGCTATGTTGCTGATGCTGTTTGACCGAGAGATTTGAAGATAAATGGGCAGAGAAATTGAGAAACGATGATGGGATCTGGTTTTGTTAGATGGCGCTGTCATGAAAGAAACGTTAGAGATCGAGAAGATCTCAGAGATGAAGAATTAGACTCAGGGTGATAGAGATGGTGTTCGATGGGTTCTGGTTATTGTTCAAACAACAGATGAAAGAGGATGAAATTAGGGTTTCGATTTGAATTTGCAACCGAAGAACAAATGAAGGAAATCAGTGATGGTGGTATCTGAGATGGGTAATTTTACAAGGGGATTTCCGTCTGAGTCCAATTGACGAAGGATTCGAAGGAAGGTGGTGCTAGCGAGGTGAATAAGCTGCAGAGAATGAGTCTGTAATTGAAGCGGTGTGAAGTCAAGAAGATGGGTTTCACTGAAATGTCCATGGGTTTGAGTGGAAGAAGGAATTGAAGAAAGCTGCTACACAGGAGAGTACACAGGGGGATGACGAAGATCTTTGTTACTATGAAGACTTAGGGAACAATGGGTTTGTGGCTAATTGATAGAAGTGTGAGATGCAGCTGTTGTTGGTGGTAGTCTGAGAAGAAATTGAACAGAAATCGGGGTATGTGTTGTTGCTGCTGCTGTCGATATCAGAAGTGGAGGAAATGGTGACGATTTGAAGCCTTGCAATTGAATGACAAAGAAAGTGTTATGTTAGCACTGTTAGAAGAGAATGAAGTTGTTGATTGAATGCTAGATGAATGTGTAGGATTCTTAAGCAGGTATGGAGCTGAAGAGAGGCCTGAACTCGGTAGGAAAGCCACGTAAATAGCCGAAACTCGGTGGGACTGCTGCAACTCTGCGAGTCAACTCGTCGATCGGATGACCGATCCGTAAGCCGATCCAACTCACCCCGATTAGACCCGGTCAGCCGATCAAGACACTAACTCAAGGCGACTCGGTGGTGACTCTCCTTCCCTTGACCGGTTGACGACGGTTGACCCGTTTGACCGTTATCTCTAACGGTGGATTGACGGAATATTCCGTCGAATATACCCGTGACGAAACAATTCGGGCGACCGACGACGACTTTTCCTACGGTTAAGGCCATAATACCAGTTTCCGTGATCAAAATTACTGATTCTTGTATGGATTCCTCTCATGGGTGTGAAGACTTGGGCTTGGAATTGGATGGAGAATTTGGCTCAAATTTGGAAAGATAAGATGGAAGATGAGAAAGACTTGAATTTGGAAATTGAATTGCTAAAGGAAAAGGGTTATATTCCTTGGAAGATTTGGAGAATATTGAAGCCTATAAATAGAGAAGTT
Source organism: Papaver armeniacum (assembly GCA_023531295.1). Classification (NCBI taxonomy): domain Eukaryota; kingdom Viridiplantae; phylum Streptophyta; class Magnoliopsida; order Ranunculales; family Papaveraceae; genus Papaver; species Papaver armeniacum. The sequence goes on along the minus strand of JAJJWW010009546.1, from coordinate 79,385 downwards.
CTCTATATATTTTAGACATATCTCTACACACACAACACTTTTCTTTTCTTATTCTTTGTGTGAACTCTTTAGCATGAGTAGCTAATTTTATTATTGATTGAGGATGAATTCCTAGTTCTTAATACATGATTTGAGTTTTGTTTCAATTCTATCTTGAAGTTTTTCACATGATTATCGTTTGTTTTTACTAATAGGAATGTTTATACATTCATGGTTGATTGATAGATTGTTTAGAGTGCACGCTAAATTGATTTGTTAATTTGATCTAAAGCTAGTGAAAGTTAGGGATAAGTAATCGTTTCTTGACTCTTTACATAAGTAGCAAACACGAGACCTTGCGGAGGGATTCCGTGGAGCAATTGTGTGTGAAAACAACGTTAGCAAGTAGACCTTGATCTAAGAGTCTAACTACTAATATTGACCTAATAAGTTCATAAATCTTAATGCGTTTATTTAAATTACATCTAGAGTGATCTACTACTAGGTGGGTTGGTAAATAGAATCCGGTAGTCGAGAACTTCCGTATCCGGTGATACAAGGGATTTAGGGGTTTAGCACTGATCTAGCTGCTTTACCTACGGTTGGTGATAATCTGTGACTAATAACATGTGGATGAAAAACATAACTTGATTCATTGTTTTGCAACGAAGAATGATTCCTTGGTCTTGTCTCTCTTATTGATTTCAACTTTACCTTTTAATTGCTTTGTTTATTTTCTTTTGCTTTATACATTCCCCCCTTTTTGTGACAATTTTACAACTAGAATCTCTTGCTCCTCGTGGGAACGAACTTGACTTCCATTATATTATTTTTAATTGAGTGGAAATATTAATTAATTTGATTGCACCTACGACACGCATCAGGCATAGCACACATCAAGAAATACAGTATATGGGAGGTGGGAGATGGTTCTTCCATCAAAATCTGGGAAGACAGATGGATTCCAGCCAGAGCTGACACTCTGGCAAACTTTGTCCAAAGGAAAAATACCCACATAACACTTGTGTCTGAGTTAATAAACTCAGAAACAAAGAAGTGGAACATTCAATTACTTCATTCTATGTTTGATAACTCTGTAGTGCAGGAAATTCTAAATATCAACCTGTTAACTACAATAAATGGCCCTGAAACAAGACAAACTAAGATGGACATTGACCGGGAATGGGGAATTTTCTGTAAAGTCTTTATATGCCAAGCTTCTAAACTCTTCCATTCTGGTTTCTCATGAATCTAAGAAGTTCTAGAAAGGCTTATGGAGTATGGATACGTCTCAGAGAATATAATTGTTTATCTGGAAATGCTTGCAAGATGCATTACCAACTAAATTAAAGATCAAATCAGCTATAGATGAAGACAACACTTGTGTTTTCTGTCAATCAGAGGGGGAATCTACTTATAATTTGTTTTTCGAATGTGCATATGCAAGAGCTGTTTGGAATTTACCTCCAATGGCAACACAGGGAGTACATTTTACCTCTAACACTGTCAATAAATCTTTCTTAGATCATTACAATGAATGGAAAACAGGAAATCTACAATCCATATCTATGGCATTGGCAGCGACTAAGTGTTGGTTTATATGGAAAGAAAGGTGCCTTAGAGTTTTCGAAAACAAAAGAAGAATACTGGAACAATTAGCCATAGATATTACCGGACACTTTGCTTTATTGGCACCCAGAAAATAGGAATTAGAAAAAGGCAACTAGCAGTACTTCAAAGACCTTAAAAATTAGCTGGACTTTACCCTCTGCAAACACAAATAAACTAAACTGTGATGCTTCATGGTTGTCTGCAATTACTAATGCTGGTTTTGGTTTTATATTGCGTAATTGGACAGGAACTTTCCAAGCAGTAGCAATGGGAAGTTGCAGGACCTTCTCAGCAGAAGAGGCAGAAGCTGTAGCTCTTCTCAGAGCTACTCAATGGGCTGTTAGGAACAACATTCAACACTTGGTGATAGAAGGGGATAATCAGGCAACAATCAACTATCTACAAGGAAAAGATTCAACAATTCAATGGCAAAGTTTAGCCATTCTAGAAAAAGTAAAGTTATGAGAAGACCAACTAGTTTCCTTTTTAGGATTTCAGTATGTAGACAGGAGAGCAAACAAGGTGGCAGACTTGCTAGCAAAGAAGGGAAGAAGCATAAACACCACATCTTTTTGGAATGACCAATCTCCTAGTTTTTTAATTCCTGCAATTGCTCTTGAAACTGTCAAAGCCTATGAAATTTGTAACTGAAATAACAATATCTTTGTAGTTTCCCCTGCTGATGTTAATCCAAGAAATTCAGTCATTGGTAGAGCTACTCAACATGAGTTTGTCTCTGAAGAGACTGAATCCGCAGAATTAACGGATGCCCAGTAATATAAGTATTATTTTCAAAAAAAAAAAAAAAAAAAAAAAATGGATGTCCAATACCAGTGGGATTTTCTTATTGCTTTTGTGAAAAAGATCGGATTTGGAGGTAGGGGTTCGAACCTCGTAATTGCCACAAATAACTCCTTATAAGGAGGTAAGGATGTAGATTCCAGTACAAGGCAAGGATACCTCCTTTATTATTGCTATGGAGACTTCTTCAAGACCCATGGTTGTTGAAGAGCACCTCAAATCAGTCTTCTTGCACATGACTGCCATATTTTTGCCAACGCTAACTTGGATAATATCAGGTAAGAATCTCAGTCCTGCTGCTTGTAGAGGTAGATGGATATGGGCAGAAAATATTTTGGGAAGTAAATGCATTCTGTATTTATAAGTAAGATTCGTAAATAGAAAGAGCAATCCGTATTAGAGGTCTAAATAACAGCGACGACGAAAGAATTGGTACCCATGAACTAATACATGCAACTTTTGGAAAATCAAAGTTAAGAGCTTGAAATAGATGATAATCTAAGATTTGAGGATAGGTTTGGTCTTACCACTGTTCCAAGCTATAAAAAAAAAAAGGATCGGATTTGGAGGCAAATGATGTGGTTTGGTCTTACAGTGCATTTCAACTACTAAGATTCCAGTACAAGGCAAGGATACCTCCTTTATTATTGCTATGGAGACTTCTTCAAGACCCATGGTTGTTGAAGAGCACCTCAAATCAGTCTTCTTGCACATGACTGCCATATTTTTGCCAACGCTAACTTGGATAATATCAGGTAAGAATCTCAGTCCTGCTGCTTGTAGAGGTAGATGGATATGGGCAGAAAATATTTTGGGAAGTAAATGCATTCTGTATTTATAAGTAAGATTCGTAAATAGAAAGAGCAATCCGTATTAGAGGTCTAAATAACAGCGACGACGAAAGAATTGGTACCCACGAACTAATACATGCAACTTTTGGAAATTTGGAACGGAATGACATTTCACCAAAACGTGCAAGTCAAATGCAAGCCCAGCTGAGAAAAATCTTTTGCCAACCGATCAGAATCAGAACTCAGTGAAGTCCAATTTTCCTCTCTCCCATCGTGCGATAAATCTCATCATTCTAGTCGACTCTCAACTGATAGTTGTCTTTAAGAGATGGCACCTCAACAACCAAAATTTTCTATGGCATTTGCTCTCTGATTTCATTTCACATGTCAAAAAATCCATGACATGAAAGGAAATGCTGTCGACAGCTCCCACTGAACAACTTCTTCGTTGGGCCAGAGAATATTGGAGATAAGTGAAATAAATCTTTTTCCACCCTTCAGGTTGTACACTTGGCTGCAACCAAATAAATTTTGGTCATATTGCTGATGATGATGAGCTCCCATTTTGGCCCTCCAGAACCTCTTGCTTGTTGACCCACATCTTCAGATGGACATTCCTTCAGACCACAAGCTCTCAATACGAAAGAAGCTGTTCTAGGGGTATTGTAAAATGGTACACTTAATGTTACTTTGTTGATCTCGTTATACCCTCCAATTTGGTTCATATCCAGAAACACATACTGAAATAGATCCGCCTCCTGTACAGACATCTTCAGACACAATCTGTCTTTGTCTGATATGTTGAATAATGTGATTTGGAATGTAACACCGGCGGGCAATCCAGAAACAAAGGAAAGAGGGTTTTCTGAGTTGTTACCTGGTACAACGAGTTCTGCCTTGATGTGTTTAAGCATTCCATCAAACACCATTTCTTTAAGTGAAAATAAATCAAGTAACCTTTTAAATGAAAATTGCTGACTCAAAGCACCATCATCTATGTATCCCCTTTCACTCAATGACTTTCTCAGTTCTCCAGCAAATTCAGAAAGTTGAATGTGCAAGTCCTCACAGAGAAGCTCAATGACGGAGATGGTAGATTGCACCCTCTTCAATGTATTAACATTACAACAGATCTCCCTTTCGGACAACCTCACAACACAAGCAAGAAGTACCAATTCTAAGATATGTAGTTCTTCTTTTTTACTCAACCCTGAAAACTCGTACCTTAGCTTTCTAAGATTATAATCTAGCTTTTCCAATAAATGATCCAACATTCCTGTTTTCAGATAATGGAACTTACTTAATGGCAGAAAATGAATCCATATTTCTGCTATATGTTGGACTACCTGAACATACTGAGACGCAAAGGCCAACAAACCAGTTGATCTGTTCGAGTTCACAGCTACTGTTGCCAGCTCTTTACTGCAGCTCCTATATGTAAGAAAAAAGAAAAGCGAGTATCATAATATTTACCGAATAAGTATAGATATAGTGAGCTGCATGAGAAATTAGTTTAAAAATAGAACCTCAAAGTCTTTTGTACTTCATCTGTGAACCCTGATTTTATCAGTTGCCAGGTAGCAGCTACTGTTCTGAGAATAAGATTCACGTTTTTCTCTGCCTCGTCCGTGAAAATCACTTTCCGTTGATGAGATAGAGGGAAAGTTGTTTGCCTTAGATCTCGCATATCATTTTGAAATTGATCTTCAGAGGCTCCGTCACAAATTTGTTGCAGGGGTAACACTTGATTGAATATCTCATCGATATTATGAAGTGGAAGCTTTCCTCCAGCAACAGGAAAGAGATCATCCTCTACAGATGCAGGAACATGTGTAATTTTACTGAACTTATACAAATAGGCCAAAAGGGCATCTTGAGTCGCACAATCTTTTAAAGAAATAGCAATTCTTCCAAGAAAAGGAATTGCATATGAAAATACTTTTGTTGGAATAGAGCATGCAAGACGTTCATGAATGGCTAAACCAATATTGCAGCTACTCTTGGATTATCAAATCTGAGCTCCCCTTCACAGGATGGTTCTATCTGTAAGCAGGGCAGAAGGGAAACAAAAATAAGGAACAGTTATCTTTTACATTTGATACTATTCTGAATGGTGAGACAAGAAAAGACAAAAACCTCTTGAGACACTTCTGTAACAAAGCTGACGGCAAAACTTCCATGGTTTCTACCCATATAAAACAAAACAGAGAAGATATCAGCTTCGTCCTGGGAGGAGAACAGAGAAAAAGTTATACTCTACAAAATTTGTCCGGGATCATGAAGTATCAACCAGAATAAAACTACAACAATTTTTTTTTTTGTAACTGATGTACACACCTCAGGATAAGTCGTCAAGTTGGTAAGAAGGCCATTAATTGATGATTTAAAAATCTTCATAAATGGCAGTTTCAGTAAACGGAGGACCTTTCTGGCTGCATGTCTAATCAAGTTACTTGCATCCACCAGGGTACCAAGAAACTGCAAAGATAGGCCCAGTACAAGATATGAGATAATTGGTAGGTCTAACTTTTGAAAACCAAAAACTTCTCTCGTTGAATGTGTTGCCACTGTCCAACAATGTGATCCAAAAATGCAATTATACGTATTATGTTTAATGGATGCTCCTTGGTTTCATTAAAAAAAAGTACAGTGGACAGGAGGAATACCATATGCATGTGTGCCTCTTGAACCTTTAGACGATCACATGTCACCATACGATACATTGTCTCCAATGTTTGCAACCGAACAACCGTAGAATGGTCATTCAACATGTCCATTAACAAATCCAAAGCATCATTTGCAAATCTGACAGAAAAAGCTATAAGCATCCCCAAGGAATAACATGCTGACCTCCTGACCTTCAACAAGAGCAATAAGAAGAGTGCAGTGTGTGAGAAAGTCGAGTACAAGGTGTAGTCAACAAAGCAGATTGTATTGCCATGGGTTTACACTCAAATTAAGCAAACTGCAAATACTAATAGAATGACCTCATAGAATTCGTCCTCAAGTCCATGAATAAAAGCACCAGCAGCATTTGAAGCTGGTAGGTCCAAATTTTTCGCATTCCTCTTCCCAGGAAATTTTCTTTCTTTTAGGTTACCCAGGACTTTCTTTGACAAGGTCTGCAGTAGTATATCTTCAGACACCATCTTCATTTTCCCAAGAGAGACGAAAGCTTCATTCCGTACCTCCATACTCATATCTCTTACCATGGAACACAGCTGAAAAAGAACACACATTAAAAAACCCAAAACAGGATTAATCATAATTCATCACACAACATTTGGTTCCAATTCAGTCTTACTAGTACCTAGAAAACAACTCAAGCAAGTCCTCCTCGAAATTCAAGCACTCACACTTTTCCTAATGTATTTTCACAATTTTCTAACTATCAAAATCAAATATGTTCACATTTCAATCCTTCTAATTTGAAGTCCAACTAGTACCATACTAGAGACTCGCAAGAAATCCTAGACACATGGTACCAATTGGTGTCCAAATCTATTTCTAAATCACATTAACTGTCTAATTTCAAGCATTACCTGAACAAACACCGAATCCAACCAATCCTGCTCACCAACTTCCATACCAGAATCCGGTAACATCTGCCCCCACTCACAGACCTAAAATTCACAATAAACTCATTTCAACAATACACACGGACATCGAATTAAGAACAACATAGAATCGATTCGACCACTTACCACACCAATTGCAGCCGCCCTAACACAATCATTTCTATCAACAAACAAATCAACCGCCCGATCATATCCTTCCACAATCAATCCACCGTTCTTAAATCCCACAACTGACTTACTCAACCTTACTAAACCATCTAAAGAAATTCTTCTCACATAAGGATAAGGATCATTAACAAAACCTAATAAAACTCCAAGTAAAATTTCATCTCGAATCCGAAATCTAAACAAATTCTTAAAAATCCAATACCTAACAGACACAGATGAATCAAAACAAAGCTCAATTATAACATTCTCATCAAATTCAGTAATAGCATATACTAAATTTTCATCATGCTCAGCAATAGTGAGAAGAACTGATAGAGATTCAACTTTAAATTGCGAATTAACAGAACTACCGAAAGCGAAAGAGCGGGCCGTGTCGAATACGTTACGTGTGAACTCATGATGATTAGTAGCTATATCACAGAGGAGTTTGAGGTAATGATTTTGATTTTGATTTTCCAGGGTTTGTTCTTGTTCTTGTTGTAGATACTGAGTTAGGGTTTTGAATACAACAGAGATGATGTGTTTAGAAGTAGAAGGGTTTATGATTAGTGACCTAATTGAAGATAAAGATTGTATTGAAAGATTTGATTGCTGAATCTCCCCCCAAATTTCTTCGTCCATTTTTTTTTTTAGCGGATTCGCGCCACAGCTGAATGTGTTGGGCGGATTTTCTTGTTCTTTAATGTTGTCGGGACCATCAAAATTTATTGTAGATACTGATGGGTTTTAAAAACTACCAAAACCACTACTAACGAATACAATTCTTCCGGACGTTTGAAAAAACATAAAGTATCATCCCCAAGTTCCCCTAGATTTTGATATAGAAGGGAGAAACCCCGTTTATGATTTTCTCCCCCAAATTTCTTCGGGTTTCCCCACAATAAGAAGAAGGTAGTCCACTTGTTCTTTTTGCACTGCTTAATTGACTACGAATGTAGAAAACAAAATACTATAAAAAAGCATTAGGATCCTTGAGTTTTTTCCTGTAACTCAAAATTTATTAATTACCAATATCATGAGGAAAAACACCATCAATTAATAATTAATTTATATATTAATTAATACTTCTAACTAGAGATTATCATTCATTCTGGCCCCACAAAAAAATTTTATGGTGATTGGGAAATAAAGCTCTCTCATTGGTTTTTCATTTCATTGTAACCAAGTTCTGATAATGAAAACTGTCAATACAACAGAGATGATGTGTTTAGAAGATATTTCCAGATTAGGGTTTAAAATGATTAGAACCAATGATGGCCTAATTGAAGATTCTAATAAATTGTATTGAAAGATTTGATTTCTTTTTGAAATGGTATCTCCCTATTTACAAATTATCTTCGTCCATTTTTTTTTCAGCGTGATTCCCCGCTACTATCACACTGAATAAAATTGACGCCGCATTTGCTACCATGAATGTGTTTTTTTTTAGGCATATCTCGAACCATCCATGTATCTTCGATATTATATTCCATTTCAATGTTTCTTGATTGTTGTTGTTTAATTTCCGACATCTTTTGATGAAAAATTAAGAGGCTTTTCAGTGTTAACTAGGTATTCATCAACTCTTTTTGTTTATTTGATTTTCTTCTGAGTTAAATCTATTGTTGTCAAGAATTTTTAATTCTTTTAGTCAATAGACCTATTGAAAATTAATGTTTACATTTATATTATTATCATATGTGAATTTCCTAGACCGGACCATCAAAATTTATTAATTAAAATGAATCGATTGATTATTAATTAATCCATATACTTGCTCTCGATAAATTAATAATTATTAAAACAATTTATATATTAATTAAGTATATGCTTTTCATTAACTTATAAATAATGCTATTGGTATTTTGATTCCAGCAACAAAGTGTTCGGATACTCTCTCAACTTTTTTTTTGAATTTTTCTTTATTGAACGACTTAAGAAAAGGATCATTTAGCTTTTTCATTTGCAGAAAATGGTAATTTATAACCATTTTGCATTAGCTTACTTTATGAGCATAGTTCTCCCGGTCGCGAAATTAACTTATAAATAAATTTCAAAATAATTAGTTTACATACAAACAAAATATTATATCTATTATATTTCCTATATAAATACAATATCAATATCAAATCATACTTTTATAAACACAATATCCAATCATATTTTTTATTTCCTATCTAAACACAAGTCCTATCCCCTTCACGAAACGAGGCTATTAAAGCAAGACATATTGAATAATTTCTTGTTGGTAAATTTAAAAATAGAGTTTTTTCGAGTAGTTTGATTCCCGCCCCACCATAAAGAATTTCAGCCAATAAAATTTGTGTAGGATCTTTTTATTACACAATATATATTCCTTGAAGAACAACTAAATCTTACATATCTTATAAATTACCAAAAAAAAAACAGAGAAAATGTCTTAAAAAAATCCTTATTAAATTCTAAAATGAAAATTCAAACAATCATGATTGAACTATTAGTCATCATATAAAATAAAATCACATCATATTAGAAAAATCATTCTAAAATTTAATGAAAAAAAGAAAATCGAATTTTTTACACTTCTTAAATTTTAACTAATTCTAATTACAATTTCAAGGATGATAATTAACTGATCATAACCAATTCAATTAAACTAATTATGATTACAATTTTAAGGAACTAATAAACCCTTATCAAATAAAATCAATGATTAAAATTCGAAATTGTTGAAACTTACCTGTTGATCGACCAACAAAAATAATCCCGTCCAACAAAAAATCGTTAGTAGAAAATCATGATGGAAGTAATAATCGACATAATATTTTTTTTTTTTTTTTTTTTTGATGATCAAAAGGAAGAACACACAAGTGATAACAAATATTAAGAAAACTTTTAAGAAAACATAACAAAAACAATTAGCTGTAATAGACATGGTTTCAATAAAAATTTTTTAGTATCGTTCATTCCATAATAAAAAAGAATAAAAATATCAAAACAATTTTGTTTCCAAGACGAAAGATACTTACTATTTTTTTGAGCAAAAATATTCCAAATGAGGAAATATGGCTATTATCAAAAAATACATCTTGGTTATATGCAAATTATGAATTTTTGTAAATTTTAAAATATCTATTGATATTATTTCCATAATATCGTCTTTCATTTATGGAATTTCTAGCTTGGTCAATTTCTATATTTTCATCCTTTGCACGTCACTTTGTTATTCTAGGGTTTCATTCTTCCGGTTTGAGGATTCGCTCTTCTGAAATGTTTGTGATATTCCAGTGGCGATATGTGATTTTCAGCTTTACCATAATAAACTCATGCAGGTAGATGTTGTATATGGATGAGGTGATATTTCTTTCTCTTTTTATCTGTGGTTATTTTTGATTCTTATTTTTCTTCAATGGTTTCTATGATTTTTGTTGTTGTTGTTGTTATGAAATCTATAAGATCAGAAATGGAAGATCCATACATGGATCTGGTGATGAATTTAAATTTTTTCCATTTTGCGTCTTTTTTTTTCTACGATTAAATATCTTGGATTCATGATGTATTTTTGATCTTGCTACTATGCTTTCAGGTATTTTGGAAAGTTTTTGTTCATAGCCATTGCATATTTAGGGTTCAGAGACAGTATGAGGACAGGAGCAGATTCAGATTGATATAATTTTTAGAAAGATTTTTTTATTTTATCTTACTACGTACAACTTGGCGATTTTTGTTCACAGCCATTGCTTATTCAGGGTCCAGAAACCATACGAGGGCGGTAATAATATTGGGTGATGAGGATTTGGTACTGTATGCATGGTCTGGACGAGGCATCATTTTTAGACAATCCAAATATTTAAGCCGTGAAGAAAAATCTATGATTTAAGTTGTATTTCTAAAATTGGAATTTCTTAACCAAAGATGGCATAAGCAGCCGTGGGTGCAATCACAAATGCTACAGTGACTAGCAAGATGGCACCATGCTTTTGAACTTGACAGGGGATTGCTTTTCAACCTAACTGTTGTATATGAGTAACGTCTTTCCTTGCAGCTGCTCTGTCCATTCGTGACCGTCCCTCCACCAGTATTGTTGGGATTTACTATTTAATGATGCTTCGCTCCCAAATGTGTTGTTAATATTCCTTATACGATCAACCCCTCTACTGAGTGCACCAAATACGTATCTTTGGTATTCTTTGTTACCACAGCTCTTTGGTTATAGTTTTAACCAACTAATTGACGATTTCTTAAATATAATAAAGTTGTTCAAAGTATGATGTTAATGAACTCTAATAAATTTCAATTAAATGTTTGTTAAAGTGTGAATAAGAGACCCAATGTATATTAGATCAATATGCAAAAATTAATCCAAATTCAAATTCAAATACATATTCACATTCATATATATTCAATTGCTAGATATTTATAAAATGGATAGCATATTGTCACTTCGTTGGTAGCCTTTGATAGAAAAGCTAGCTAGAAGTTTTTCAGCTGCATACATTATCCATAATATTATCCCATTTATATGTCCTCCAATTGAATCTTTCTTTCTCATCAATTAGTCTTTTCTTGCACAATGGTAAGTAACGGGACAACAAATGGAAAACTACGTTAAATTAGAGATATTATTAAGTTTTTCTAAGAAAATTGGATATCTCTTCTTTCATTTTCTCCTCATTGTTAATTTTTTATTCATTTAGGCTCAGACAATTGCATTCACTTCGGAAGAAAAATTATGGGCTTACCACTACCACTACCACTTCTACTAGAAAACAGCGGGGAGACGTCAGAAAAAGCTTATTTACCAGTAAGACTTCTTTAACCCATTCTTTAACAAAATATTTCTTTTGAGAGTTTATACGACTTTTCCTTAGATTGAGAATTAGCATAAAAAATGAAAATTTCCGGCAGAAAAGACAAGATGCACAATTTATTTCTTCTCTATCTATCTGTCTCCGGAAGCTCTCTCTCAGCTGAACTATTTCATTGAAAGTTGCAAAAATAGTGAGAGGAAATGTACTTTACCTGTTTTGTCGGTGTTTGTGAATGTAGGTTTACTTCACTTTTCGGTGTAGTCCGATGAATTAGATGTTGAAGGAATTGAAATTCGAGTGTTTCTCATTCGAGAAATGCTTTGTTTTCTACTTATTGCAAAACTGTAGGATTTAAAGATTTCACAACCCATTTAAATTTCCATGATAACTCAAATTAAATTTTTTATCAGGATTAATCATTTTCTTTTTGGGTGGACTATTTTCATAGTCAAGTAGGACATGTCAATAATTTTACCAGTTGAGGTTTCCATTTGATAATTTACCAAGGGAACACTAGCATCCTCTTAGCACATCGGGCTCTTCCTATCATTTGGGTTTTCATCTTATGGTTCCCAAATATGCACGCTTACTCAATTACTTGATTTGAATCCTAATTTATTTGTTGTTAGAAAAAATAAAGTACATTCACATGTGTGAACAGTTTTTTATTTAACTTATTTGACTTTATTTAGAACATATATAACATCGAAGACGTTTTGAGGACAAATGGACTAAAGATGAACAAAGGAAGCATTGTCCGATCAACATGATTTTCTTAAAGAAAAACGTTTATGCTCACGTTATTTCTATTATTCTTTGAAAATAATTAGTCAAGGAAATATTTCATCACTCTTTATGAAAAATTAAATCTTGTACGTTCTCCCCACATTTTTTTAAAAATCTGAAAAAAAGATTAAAAAGAAGATTCTCAAATTCTTATATTTCATAAGCGATATTTATTTTCTTACAATGATAAGAAAAATTAGAGATGAAATTCAATGCGATATTTTATTTTAGCAAAATTAAATCATTTTTTTTTTAAGTATTCGTAAATCAAATGTATTGAATATATATATATAATGCATTATTAATTTATATTTCATATGAGGCCTGTATAGAAGTTCTCTCTCTCCGGTGCAACCTGGCCCTTTAAAGACTCTTAGCCTGGTTGCATTTGCAAAGGCGACAATTAGACATACAAGTACGAGAACCATCAGAAGTGAAACTAAGGTTGATTTGGTTGCCATGTTAGTAGAGATATACTCACATATTGCAGGTTAAGAGAATCCACGCGAGAAATATCTTGGTATTTTTCTTATTCTAAATAGAAGACAGAAAGTTTACTTCAATAGTCTAATTTGATAATATGAACAATAGATATCTAAATGGAGAGGGAGAGTATTTGCACAAGCTAGAAAGTCAGTTATGGCGAACAGTGTTCTCAGCACCATTCCAGTTTACCAAATGAGCTCTTTTAAGCTTCTCAAGGAAATTATTAACAAGTTAAACTCAATTCAATTGAGGTTTTGCTGGGACAAACCAGATGAGAATAAGCCACAATAAGAAAACAAAAAAAAATTGTTTGTTCAACAAAGACAAAATGTGACCAAAAACAGGAAATAGTGTTGGATCTCTTCGAATTGAGGATTCCTACCAGATGTGATGATTAGTTTTTTATCTTTCTTTTTTTATACAAAGATATATAGATGCCATAGTATAGCATACATGGTAGGCATAATAAAATTCATGCACTAGGTGTGTGTGTAAGAAACATAAGTCAGGAGATTTTACAATACCGGGGCGTCACTCTATTGCTCCACCCTATTTACCTCTCCTCTCGCCTGCAGTGATAGAATGTAGTTCAGTCCTCATTTGCGTTAATATAAACATCAGATGATCTTTACTCCGCTCCCTTTTTATCTTCCTTCAGTTAATTCCAAAATCTTCATATCTTCCTCTCCCAATGCTTTCGGTGATACAAAACTGTTCACATGAAGTAGCACTTCACTAGGATTAGAGTGCCTAAATTCATCAAGACATTCCAATTTCTTATCACTAATATGTCTCAAGTCATGACGGTAGAAAGTGTATCCATGGAGAAATAGAACTTCATCATTCGTAATGGCGAATATTTTGGCGTCAGTCGGATAATCAGAAGTACTTAAATACTTAAGCCCCGTTTGGGATTGTTTTTTTTTCCTACAAAAGCACTTTGTAACCAACTTGTAACAAACTTTTTAGGAAAATAGCGTTTGGTAAACTTTTTTCAAAGCGCTTTTCTCCAAAAGCACTTCTGTTTTAGGCCAACTTTTAAAAACTACCCAAGAGTAGCTTTTAAAAACAGTAAAATCAGAAGCTGTTGACCCACTCAATTTTAATTAATTCGTTCTCTATTTTAACCTTGTTATTATATTAAAAAGACAAAATCTACCCTTAAATATTTATTCATGTACACTTATTTCACTAATCAAATTTTATCAATTTTTGTTATAAAATAATAATTACAACAACAATAATAATAATAGTATTTAAAGGTAAAAATTAAAATTAAAAATAATTAAAATATGAATAAGAATTATTATTATTTTTTATGTTTATTTAAATAATATTCAAAATAAAAAAAATATATTTTATTATTAATAGATGTAATTTAAAAAAAAAATTAAATCATGTCTATTTTCGTCATTAGCCACATCATAAGCACTTCAAGATGATAATTTACCAAACAGAATTTACAGTTTGTTGGTTCCACAACACTTTACATATTATAGTTTACCCAACGTCTGACTACTTTATTTTTAAAGCACAGCACAACAACGCATAGCACAGCTCAACAGAAAATCACTTTTTTAAAACTCACAACAATACCGAACTAGGCTTCACTCCAATGACTGCATTGAGTTCCTTTATCCCCATCCTTCAACAACCATATGTCACATAAATTACCGTATTTGTGGACAATGCACAAGGATCCTCCCAAGACTCGAAGTTGGTAATTTACCGAGTTATGTGTGCCAAAAGGCCAATTATTTATGAAACAAGGTGGTGTTGAGGATATCATACTGAACTTTTCTTCTTCCAAATCAAAAGCAACAATATTTCCTCCAGTCGACTCTACCCAATGAAGAGCCCCATTCACAAATACACATGGATTTAGATACATTACATCTAGTTTATAGGTGATATTTCTAATGTATCTCTACCCTCTACCACTTCCAAGAGTGTACACATAAACCCACCCTTTATGAATTTTTAACAACCTTGTATTCATTTCTAGAAGGAACATAACCAAATCCACATCTAAAATAATCAGATGAACCATATGTTATATCATTCAAACGCGGAAGTAAAAGATATTCTTTCGTAAGAGGGTTGCATATGTCATAGGTTTATCCATGAAAGATTTGTGTTCGATATCCGAAGAAATACAAATCAAACCATTGCAAGAACCAAGAATTCTATAAATTCTTAACTCGTATATTGGGATTAAACCGATCCTTGTGAATATCATGCAGCTTTCAGATGGAGCATATTTAGCATAGTAAAATTGTCTCTGATTATCAAAATTAGCAGCGCCATAGAAGAGAAACTAATCTTACCAGAAGCAGCAGCATCGTTCTGTTCATAGACACGACTTTGATATTTCTGAGCGAACAACTGATCGTAATTGATGAGATTCCTCCAAGATTTGCATACTTGTTTGCAATGGTAGATTGATTCGGTAGGTAATCGGGAAAGTATGTTTACTTAGACATTTGCTGGGAGTATCCTTTCCATATCGGTTCAGAGAACGCCTAGGTATAAAACTAGGGTTACGAGCTGAATTAGAGATTAGGTCTGAATCTTGATGATAAATAACAGTGATATTTTCTCCGTCAATGGTTCGATGCGGTAGAAGAGGGCTCTTTAGCAATGAGAGAGACATAGAGAGAGTGAAAATGCGAAACTGTCACTTCAGGGTTTTTTTTTATAGCACGTGTCATATGTTAAAAATATTTTGACCGGTCAATTTTGATAACTTGACTTTTCACCTCGAATGGATGGAAAAGTTGAATAGCGGGGAATATTATCGAAAACAGGAATTTTTGACATATTCTCAAGATGACACTAAGTTTTGGGGCATCCCAAATTTAAAATGTCCTTATGTTAAAAGTTGTATGGTTCAGTGTAATGAGGTATAAATGCAGTCTTGATACCTGACCCTCTTTACTAGAACTGATTCATAATTGGTTTAACCTTTATGAGGATGATGATATTGTCGGAATGGATAATGTTGCTAAGTTTTTATATGGGAGGATAAATGTGATCTTACCCTCAACAATAAGCAATCTGCTCCTCTACAGACATCTCAAAAAATAAAGTTCTTTTTTTGGAGAACTATATCTCTATTACTTATAATAATTCAATAATTCTACTGCTAACTCTATTAGCAGCTGTTTTGGGGTAAAAAATAATTCTGCTGGTTTTGGTAAATTTGGGTGTGCCGCCGATAAACAGATCTAAACCCTAAAAAAATGCACTGCACGGGAGTACTTTAGATTCGAGAGATCAATCTGTACAATCCTGGCCTAAACCAAGAAATGGTCGTTCCAGTCTTGCTTCGGCCACAAAATGAAGGAGAAGGGTTGATCTTAGGGAGGGAAGCGAAGAAGGTGTTGAGATCAAAAATATTGAATTTTGAAGGTGTGGCTGTTTTATGACTTGTATCAGAATATGGAACTGGCTTGCGGAATGTAAGCTATCAGTTCTTGGTGTTTTCTGGATACTTGTGTTGATAACACTTGTTCGAGGGTGGTGTGATTCGAACCCAGCATGTTGTGTGCGTTAGGTGAATGCTCCACCATTGTGCTGCATCCCCCATTTTTGTGAAATGTTTGATGTCTCGAGTAGAAAATGTGTGGCAAGTTGCTGAGTGAATCTTGCCTAATTATTCTGACCAATCACACACAAGCTAGGCGGCGGATAGTCATATGTGACGGGTCAAGCCATGAGACTTGCCGCAAGGAATAGCATGTAATGCTATAGGGTTAATTATCTAAATTATTTGTGAAGCCGATATTCATAAAATATCGTATGCATTCGATGCATGTAAAGCATCGCTTTTAAGTAAGCAGCTCAAATAATCGATGCTCATAAAGCATCGTTGTATAAAGCTTGCTTAAACACGTCGCGGAGCTTAATGTGTTAAAAGGAGCACGACTGGCCATTTTCGAGAAGCTTCCAGGAGCCATTCATGCGTGCCAAGGACAAGCCGGTTGGTCTCTATAGGAGAGTGACGGCTGGCGACTATGGTGACATATTATTGGTCGCCTAAGATTTAATCTAGGCCGGTCATTCGGCTGGAGAAGTTGAACGACCGAGATGATTTGCGGCAGTTAATGGCCTCCTTAAAATTTATGTAAGCGGCTCGACCATCCCTTTTGAGCAATCGTTTGGGAGCCATATGTTGAGGTCGTGGCTTGGACGATCGCGGCTCATGGAAGGGGAGTGGCCGTTGATTATGGGCACACCTTGTTGGCCACCTAAAATAGGAGTTAGGACGGCCAATTCATCTGGCGAAGTTGGGCACTCGAGATGATTTGCGGCAGTTAATGGATGTCGTTGATTTAATTTAGGTTTTTATAAAGCCGTGTGGCCAACCAATTTTAGGGCCAACGTATTTTGGTGTTAGCGCACGCTGGGACTTGTTCGGTTGGCCAGCACAATAGCTGGGCCGCTGGTGAACGTATTCGCTCCTTGCACGCTGATTTAGGTCGAATCTAGGACGGCCAATTCGACTGGTGAAGTTGGGCGGTCAAGATCGTTTTGCGGCAGTAATGTAATACCGCTTAATATAAATTAGGGTTTTGTAACTCGTGTGGTCAACTGTTTTGATAAACGTTTAGTGACTCCACTTACGAGTTGGAGAGATGTCGATTAGCCTAGGCATTAGTAGGACCGCCAGTGTACACGATGGCGCTTGTCCGACCATGTTAGGAGGCGACTAGGTTTGATAAATCAAGTGGCCAAAACGTACGGCCGTGATCGTTTTTTGAGACTGACATGGGCAGTCTAGATTAAATTCCTTAAGGAATTTGGCGCATCGACCACCAACTTCTAACTTTATTTAAAAGTGCGTGTGGCGGGTTTAAAGAGATCTGATTGGTCGATAGGAAAGGGGGCCTACAAGCAATCTTATGGGGCGTGGCCGGCTAGCCACGGGCGGCGCCCGTTGGGGCGAACTGGCCGGCCAAGTGGCGCGGCCACGCCTCCTCTTGTTGCTGCTCTTATTCGTTGCGGCTCCTCTTTATTTCTGATTTCTGGTAGGACTTTGCTCCTAGTATCTCCATGGCGGATTAATCTCCTAGCTTACCTAGGTTTGGTCTCGACCAATAGGGTTCGAGATATTGCGCAGGGCGCAAAAAAACCTAATTTTTGCGAATTAATTAGGCCAAAACTTGAATTTTGTGAGCTATCACAAAATTGAACAAATTTTATAAATTCTGTGTGTTAACACAAAATTCTTTTATTTAGAGAGCAGTTAGCGCGTCTTCTAATTGAGTATTTTCATGCAGACCTTAATCTTGATATTTCGGGAAATTCATGCTACTCAGTTGCGAGTGAACACTAATTGTCATGTCATACCAATGTTAGTTGTTCATCCGGGGAACATAGCATAAGAAAAATACTCAATAAATCATACATTAATGAATAATGCAGTAGGTTAAAATTTACAGAATATCTGGGATTGTTGCTTCATGCATCATTCTGGATAAATTTCATAAATATGCTGAATTGCTCAATATATATGTAAGTAAAGAGGTCTGGATACTCATTACTTTTAAATGAATCAGTCTCTTTGCAGAATGACGGCGCATTAAATACATGGCTTTACAATTTTAGCCCTGAACTAAAAACCACCATCAACGTTAATTCCCCTGCTTAGCACGTAATAGTGACATTATTGCGGGGTAAGTACTAGATGGTGACAAATAAAGATAGAAATGATAAGGCAAAGTAGACATATGTTACCAGGATAGAGGCCGGCTCGGTCCTTGAGCAAGACACGTTTAATGGACTACCAAAGCATGCAGTTTATCGTCCTCCTAGCATACATCAACTATCTTCAGGTAGATAAGTATCTGATCGGTTGATATCCGCATCTTAGGCCTTTATATACGGCAGGTGGAGAATCCTCTCTTTTCCCAGATCTTATCAATTTGCGGAATATAAAAGGGAGCGTTTGAGCTTTTCTTATCATACCGATCATCGTAGAGTTGTACTCATTTTCTTTCCAGGTATTGCTTCATATTCTCTTGTAGTTAGTTTTTTCCTTACGTAGGTTGTTGATATAACCATAATGCTTCTCTACATTACATGATGAGAACTCCTGGCGATGATTATTCTTCTAATTCTCCGGAGAAGAGTTTTGAAGTTGATATGCCCAGGGTTTCTCCATTCGAGGAGGTGTTAGCTAAAATTGATCCTCCGTTCCGCGAAGCTGGTCGTCCCATACAGGGTATGTCTCTCACACATTTACGCATCGTTCGAGAGCATGTTCAAACCTTTCTGGCTTTGGTTAGCATGGAGGAAAAGTGGAGGCGCGATGAAACGTCTCAGCCAACGAGTGCCAGGGGTGAAAATATTTGCGGCTCTACTAAAACGACGAAGGATTGAGCATGAGCAGCCTTCTAGTGAGAACAAACATGATTATCCTATTCATAACGGCATCATAATTCTCGACTCTGATGTGGACGAACCGGAACATCCTCAAGAGGCTGTTGGAGCAGTTTCTGAAAAGGATGTCGATGTTGATGCAGCTTCCAAGGAAGAGATTGAAGTGAATTCTGGAGAAAACATTGAAGCGGCTTATGGAGGTAACGTTGGAGCGGCTTCTGAAGGTAACATTGAAGCGGCCCATGGAGAGAACGTTGAAGCGGCTTTTGGAAGTAACATTGAAGCGGCTTCTAAAGAGAACTCCAGCGAAGGCGCCATTAACCCTAGTTTTTATGTTGATACTTAGATTTCCCACTTTGTTATTTCCCTTCGTAGATAAGCATCTTTTCGTAGCTTGTAGATGCTTTTTGATATTCCTAGATAATTTATTTATGTAAGATACATAATGAAGCCAAAGTCTTCATTCATCGATAACACCAATCTTTTAATCTTTTATTTATGCTGCTTTAATAATCTTATGTTTCCAATTGGATGAATGAAATCTCCTGACTGAGCAATCCAAATCCTCGGAAAAAAAAAAACCTCGTAATACCTTGGAGCTTTATACACCGCATCTTTTGGTAGAGTTAAGGTAGAGCATCATATTCGTGCCTCGAATACCACGACTAATACCTTGATTGTGAGAACGAGTTCTTCCCATTCTTCAGATACAATATGGCGGATGGGAAAACGTCACATAAATAGCGCTGGTCGACGAGCCGTGTTTTCTCCTCATGGGAAGGAGTACCGCTCCTGCTTGACTTTTCTTTGTAAATTACATGCTTCTTGAAGATTTGTGGCGCGCCAAACAGGACTGTATGAGCATGGGCGCACTTCCACGAACTGAGAAATCCAAAAATCCGTTTTTTTTTTTCTTTTTTTTTCCCTTTAGGTGAGGAGGCTTCATCTCCAATTAATGGCGCGTGTGACGTGTTTGGGCACGTCTAATTGAGAGGCCATTTCCTCGTTGGCTGCTTGATGATTTCCTTTGGTTACCTTGCTCTTTCTTTCCCTATTTTTTGAAAGATTTGAGATGTCTATTTCACGGTTTTATTTTTCTGATTTTGAATCAATGGGTAATGATTTTATGAGGGTTTGGGTTTACTCGAGACTTCTCCTTGAGATGACTCAGGAGTAAAGAGATTTCTAAAAGGGAAATGATACTTCATTAACTGATGAATTGAAACCCTAATTATGAATGCAAGCACTATAATCATTTTGGAGGAATTATAAATATTGTGTGAAAAGGGAAATTGCTAAAGGAAACACTAAAAAGAATTTCGGGGAAAAGGGCACGACATCTTATGTATTGAAGGGTTTGAGCCACCGGGCGTGTATTACTACGCCTTCTAGCTTTTCTGCATTGATGAGCATGCAATAACCTCCCAAAATAACTTCTGCCACTAGGTACGGCTTGTCTTTCCCTTCTGCGGAATCAGACGGAGCAGGTTGGGCAGCAACTCTCACTACCAGATCTACAACTTAAAATGGGTTTGGGCGTTGCGCCATTACTTTCCTAGATTCCTCATCTTTAACTGTGACAACCTCCAAACTCTTGATAAAATACTTGAAAGGACCAGCATCCCATTCACATCTACTAGTGACGGCTGGGTTGATAATCGAATCGAGTCCCCAAGCCTTGGCGGAAGGAGGAGTGACTGGTTGCAAAAAGGGTTGTTCAATAAGACTTACTTGTGTCCGGAATCTGTGAATAAATGTTGATGGGCTCTCTCCAGGAAGGTGCGTCACATTCGTGAGTTGCTGATACGACAACAAATAATCTTCAGGATTGGACGGCTTGTTGGTGACCCTTTCAGGTATAGACACTGGCAAAGGACATACTCCTAGTTTTTCCTTGTTATCGTGTATCCACGAGCGCCCGGGGACCATATCATAATTTGGATATTCTTTAACCACATGAAATTTGGCGTGTGTTAGAGCATCTCCCACCTTGATTTCGAGATTGATGTACCCGTAAGCGTCTCTAGGTTCTCCCTCTGAGTTTTTGATTATGGTTGGGCAGTGGACAACTTCTTGCTTTGAAATCTTTGCAGATCTCAGAGTCTTGACGGTGACAATGTTAAAATTAGAGGCCGCGTCAATCAGTGTGATGTCGAACTCGATATCCTTCAAGTGAGCGGTGGTTAGGAGTCCCCAGTTACATCTATCAGTCGTGATTCCCAGGAAAGATTGGGGTTTGGGAGTGGCTTCCCTGACTGGAAAAAGACGCTTGCCTGATACAACACGATTAAGAGATGCAAATATGTCTTGACGCTGCACCTTACAGAAATACAAAATCTCACATAAATGCTCCATCATAGCCTGTACGGTCTTGTGGACGGAGTCCCCAGAAATCATGCAGCTCCTGGCAGGAAGAGGGTCTCTGTGAACTCCTTCGGTGCCTAATTGAAGTTTCCTGCATCTACTTTCTCCCTGAGAATGCGTTTCAGTTTTTTGCAGTCACTGGTTGGGTGGTTGACGAACCTATGGTAACGACAATATTTGGGATTTGCCATTTCTTCCTAGGTTGGTGGACGTCTGATATGTGGTAGCTTGATGGCGTCATCTTGAATCCACGCTTCCAGGAGTTCAATTACTTCCTCAATTGGAAAGGGGAAGTTTGGAGAAGCATCTCCAGTCTCCTGTTGTTGCACATGGGTCTTAGCCGCGGACTTTTGGGGTGGAGTTGTCTGATGCGCTGGTGCCATACGTTTGGGTTGTTTTTCTGCTGCTGGAGCTTTCCTCTTTCCTCCTTCACCCACTACGCTTACTGAAGGACCTGTATTATATTTCTTGTTGATGAGGCGCATGTTTCCTCGATTCTCGCGTGCATCCTCACCCTTGGCTGGTCTGGTTCTTTCCAACTGTGCTAGTGCTGTTGTAGCCGACCGTTTAACAGCTTCAAGGAGTTCAGAGAATGTCTGAAAGCGCATGTTCTCAAGTAGGGCGCGATAGATGGGAACCATACCGTTAATACATGACTCCACCAACGGTTGCTCAGTTATATTTGGGTCGTGACAATCCAGTGCCTGAATTCTGAACCTCTTGACATAATCATTTGGATGCTCATTGTTTCGTTGAAACATTCTTCCCAAGTCTGAAAAGGTGATTTGTTCAGACACGAAGAAATACTTCTTGTAGAAAGCGGTAACCATCTCACACCAGTTGGATATGATGTTTGGTGCAACGTTATTGTACCAGGTGTACGCTCTTCCGGTAAGTGACTTCGAAAATTCTTTCAGGTGGAGGACATGATTGTATTCGTGCTCTCCTAAGGATTCCAGAAAACGAGTGATGTGTTCACGAGAATTACCAGTACCATCATACATGGAAAATTGAGGAGAAGAGTATCCTCTTGGGAGAGGAACTCTTTGCACATCAGGAGGATAAGGAGGTTGATGCTGGTGCAGGTCTACCGGGTTTTCTTTGTTTCGATTTTGGAGAAGTCATTCCAGATCCTCACGCGTGATGAAATTGGATGGCTGATTTCTTTCCAATGAACGTTTAGGAGCAAAACGAGCCCCTTCATCCATAAAGGCGCACCCTGCCGAGGTGCCTGCGCCGGGAGTATTAAAAGTGCTCCTCTTTGGCTCCATTTGAGGTTGACGTGGTTCTTGTGGTAGCCGTTCCGTTAATGTTTTAAGGAAAGTAAGTACCTCTTTCTGAATGGTAGCCATGTCCGTTTGATCATTGGAGAGAACTTTTTGTCTTTCCATCAAATCAACAATGGTAATAGGTTGTTGGATTCCTCTGGCTCCTCCAGCCTCTCGTCCTGATGGGGGAGTGGCAGTAGATCTGGTTGTAATCGGGGGCGTTACGCTCGAAGAAACATTGGGAGTGGCGGCAGCGGCTCTGGCTCTGGTGATAGGAGGTGTCACACCGGAGGGAACACTTCCTACGCCGCTGGTGTTGGTGGTAGAGGGTACAGTGCCACGAGATGCGTTGATTGTGCTGGCAGGCGGTACATTGGTATCACAGGCAGGAATGTTGACGCCAGGGGTGTTGTCAGTGCCAGTAATATCGGGATTTGTTGTTGATCCAGACCTAAGATCCACCATCTTGAAATTAAGAAACTGGAATGAAAATTTCAAACTGATTTTGCAACCGAGAGATTAATCTCCCATTATGGTCGCCAGTTGTTTTGGGGTAAAAACTGATTCTGCTGGTTTTGGTAAATTTCGGTGTGCCGCCGAGAAACGAATCTAAACCCTAAACAAATGCACTGCACGAGAGTACTTTAGATTCGAGAGATCAATCTGTACAATCCTGGCCTAAACCAAGAAATGGTCGTTCCAGTCTTGCTTCGGTAACAAAATGAAGGAGAAGGGTTGATCTTAGGGAGGGAAGCGAAGAAGGTGTTGAGATAAAAAATATTGAATTTAGAAGGTGTGACTGTTTTATGACTTGTATCAGAATATCGAACTGGCTTGCGGAATGTAAGCTATCAGTTCTTTGTATTTTCTGGATACTTGTGTTGATAACAATTGTTCGAGGGTGGTGTGATTCGAACCCAACATGTTGTGTGCGTTAGGTGAATGCTCCACCATTGTGTTGCATCCCCCATTTTTGTGACATGTTGATGTCTCGAGTAGAAAATGTGTGGCAAGTTGCTGAGTGAGTCTTGCCTAATTATTCTAACCAATTACACGCAAGCTAGGCGGTGGATGGTCATATGTGACGGGTCAAGTCATGAGACTTGCCGCAAGGAATACCATGTAATGTTATTGGGTTAATTATCCAAATTATTTGTGAAGACGATATTCATAAAATATCGTATCGATGCATGTAAAGCATCGCTTTTTAGTAAGCAGCTCAAATAATCGATGCTCAAAAAGCATCGTTGTATAAAGCTTGCTTAAATCAGCCGCGGAGCTTAATGTCTTAAAAGGAGCACGGCTGGCCATTTTCGGGAAGCTATCAGGAGCCATTCATGCGTGCCAAGGACAGGCCGGTCGGTCTCTATAGGAGAGTGACGGCTGGCGACTATGGTGACATCTTATTGGCCGCCTAAGATTTAATCTAGGCCGGTCAATTCGGCGGGCAAAGTTGGACGGCCGAGATGATTTGCGGCAGTTAATGGCCGCCTTAAAATTTATGTAAGCGGCTCGACCATCCCTTTTGAGCAATCGTTTGGGAGCCTTATGTCGAGGCCGTTGATGTGACTCAATAATGTTGTAGTAAAAAGGTTCGTTGAGACTTGTGAAAGCAATGGATTTTTAGACTTATAAAAATTAATAATAAAGAAAATTTAACACAAAATTGATTCAAGATATGAGAAAATAACCAAGACACTGATTCCACTATTACACATGAATGAATAACATAAATAACCCAAAACTCTAATTATCTTTTAAATCCCTTGTTTCTTAATTCACAAATAATCAGACAAATTCTCAAAAATTAATTGTATCCCTAAGCATAGATTATCTTAATACAAAGCATAACCTATCTAATTGAATCACAACTAATGAAAAGAATTTTGCGAACAATTTAAAACTACTGCAAAAGCAAAGTGATTGAGTGAATTATAATTTATAAATTAGAGAAAATAGAATAGTTACCACTTATTCATGCGTAAATAGCTTCCTCATTGCCTTGGTTGTGGGAGAATTAGCCTCTCATCATGTTGGAAACACGCTCAAAAATCATTATTATTGCTCAAAGGGTGTTTACAAAGATGAAATGGAGAATATGATGAAAATCGAGTGTTTGCAACGGTTATAAGTGTTGCAAACACCGTTACAAAGAATGATAAAAGAAAACGTTCTTTGTTGCCTTTTAAGTCTCGCCTTCCGTATTACGACGCTCGGTTAAGTGTCGATATTCTTTTTGTAGAAGAACGACTGCCTCTGGTGGTCTGTTCTTCGTGTTCTTGGTGCAGCAGCAGCAGCAGAGAATAATTCTGCAACTCGATTTTTTTTGGCTCTGTAGCGTTCTAAATTCTCCCAAACTCTCCGTACTCCTTCCCTGAGTCCCAGCCAACCTTTTTATACTCGACATCGACAAAATATCACATTATAATTGCGTATAATCCTCCCATCACTCGGCAGTGAAGAAAATATATTTTCTTTCCTTTTTTGTTTCCTGCACGCGTCTGCCAGATGAAATCTATCCTTGTTTATCTCTTACACGCTCCTGGTGGTTGCTCGAGCCAACAATCATGCACAGAACACGTTCAAACAACTCCAAAACTCATGCAACCTGTGTACGTGTACGTGTTGCTCTGTAAACTTCAATCACACGATACCGCCAATTCTAACCGAGACTATCGACCATACCATGCCTGTGATGGTCTAACAAGTCGAACCATGAAGTTTCAGCGATTTAGTCTCCTTCTATCACGCCCAAAAATCGATCCAAGACTCTGCCAGTGAAGAACAAACATTTCCCGCCAAATTCCCGAATTTGAAATGGAGAAGAAGGTCAGCCCTTATCCAACAGCAGGGGGTGCGAATATCAGTTGGGTGCCCCTTAGTAATTGGGTTACCCCTTATCCAAAGTGGGAGTCCGAATATCAAATGTCCTCCGGGGGTGTTCCGAGCAACTTTTCGAGCCGAATTTTCCAACAATCTTTATTTCCAAAAAATACCTACAAACACACAAAACACCATAATAAGGACAAAAACGAGTACTAACAATACGAAACATTGAGGACAAATTAGACACATAAATGCGTCTATCAGCCGTGACTTGGAAGATTGCGTCTCATTGAAGGGGAGTGGCCGTTGATTATGGCCACACCTTGTTGGCCACCTAAAATAGGAGTTAGGCCGGCCAATTCATCTGGCGAAGTTGGGCGGCCGAGATGATTTGCGGCAGTTAATGACTGTCGTTGATTTAATTTAGGTTTTTATAAAGCCGTGTGGCCAACCTATTTTAGGGCCAACATTTTTTTGTGTTGGCGCGCGCTGGGACCTGTTCGGTTGGCCAGCACAATAGCTGGGCCGCTGGTGAACGTATTCGCTCCTTACACGTTGATTTAGGTCGAATCCAGGCCGGCCAATTCAGCTGGCGAAGTTGGGCGGCCAAGATCGTTTTGCGGCAATAATGTAATACCGTTTAATATAAATTGGGTTTTTGTAACTCGTGTGGCCAACTGTTTTGATAAACGTTTAGTGACTCCACTTATGAGTTGGAGAGATGCCGATTAGCCTAGGCATTAGTAGGCCCGCCAGTGTACACTATGGCGCTTGTCCGACCATGTTAGGAGGCGACTAGGTTTGATAAATCAAGTGGCCAAAACGTACGTTCGTGATCGTTTTTTGAGACTGACATGGGCAGCCTAGATTAAATTCTTTAAGGAATTTGGCGCATCGACCAACCAATTTCTAACTTTATTTAAAAGTGTGTGTGGCGGGTTTAAAGCGATCTGATTGGTCGATGGGAAAGGGGGTCCGCAAGCAATCTTATGGGGCGTGGCCGGCTAGCCACGGGCGGCGCCCGTTGGGGCGAACTGGCCGGCCAAGTGGCGCGGCCACGCCTCCTCTTGTTGCTGCTCTTGTTCTCTGCGGCTCCTCTTTATTTCTGATTTCTGGTAGGACTTTGCTCTTAGTAGCTCCATGGCGGATTAATCTCCTAGCTTACCTAGGTTTGGTCTCGACCAATAGGGTTTGAGATATTGCGCAGGGAACAAAAAAACCTAATTTTTGCGAATTAATTAGGCCAAAACTTGAATTTTGTGAGCTATCACAAAATTGAACAAATTTCATAAATTATGTGTGTTAACACAAGATTCTTTTATTCAGAGAGAAGTTAGCGCGTCTTCTGATTGAGTATTTTCATGCGGACCTTAATCTTGATATTTCGGGAAATTTATGCTACTCAGTTGCGAGTGAACACTAATTGTCATGTCATACCAATGTTCTGGGTTCAGCCGGGGAACATAACATAAAAAAATACTCAATAAATCATACATTAATGAATAATGAAGTAGGTTAAAATTTACAGAATATCTGGGATTGTTGCTTCATGCACCATTCGGGATAAATTTCATAAATATGCTGAATTGCTCAATATATATGTAAGTAAAGAGGTATGGATACTCATTACTTTTAAATGACTCAGTCTCTTTGCAGAATAACGACGCATTAAATACAGGGCTTTACAATTTTAGCCTTGAACTAAAAACCACCATCAACAGCAGTATACTAAGATGGATTCACTAAGTGAAAATACTGTTAAGATTAACTGTGCTGTCTCTTTTTGTCTTAGAACTAAATCTAGTGGCCGTGGACTAATAATTTGATATTTTGTAGGTTCACATATTGGTTCAAAATGCACAAGCTACTTTGAGCATTAGGTTTAACATCTGGAGTGTCTGGTGGTGCTGAAAGCTGTTACTTGGGAGTTGAATTGGGTTTCAAGAATGTTTCTACGGGAAATGATTATCAGAGTCATATATGCAATGGAATGCGAAAGCTCGGATGTTCTTGGGAGTTCCGAGGAATAAAAGAAGATATTAGATTTCACTTAGGTTGTTCAGATAGTTGGCAATGTTTGCACACTAATAAACTTGCCAATATGCGTGTAGATGTCTTAGCAAAACATGCACAAAAGTATGGGGTTACTGCTACTTGGATATAATTTATCTGAGTTTATTTTTAGTTTTATTTTATATGGCGCTTCAGTTTAACTTCTTAAATAGATTTTCTTTGCATCAAATAGAGAAAAAAAAAATGAAAATGAGGGTTAGTAAATATGAAATGATCTTCTTTATCTGCATCGCGGTCCAATATCAATCCCAAGTGTTAGAGACTACACCATTTTCTTGGATTAGTAACTCGGTTCGTAACGACCCTTGGCGATTCTGAATTAATGTGAGAAAATCTTTGTTACAAACGGGTTGTAACACTTGGTGTTATAAATCTTGTCACTTTAGAATCGTTTCTATAGTCATTATGAATTAAGTGAATCGGATATGGTCCGAGCGTGCCATCCGTGTGCGTGGGTGGTCACACCTTCATCATTTTTCCACCCAAGCCAGTTCTACGAGAGGATATTTCCTCCCTTGGTCACACATGACTTAGCATTTTATCCCCTTGGTCACACGACTTAGCCATTTCATCCTCCATTTCTCTCGACCGCAGAACTCTTTCCTTATCTCTTTTAGTTTCTCTTTCATCCGCCATTTCATCCCCTTCATTTTCATTCCCAGAAGGTTTCGATTTGAGGGTTTTTATTTTGTTTCGATTTGAAGCTGAAGATGTAAGTAATGAGATTTGGGTTTCG
Source organism: Papaver armeniacum (assembly GCA_023531295.1). Taxonomy (NCBI): domain Eukaryota; kingdom Viridiplantae; phylum Streptophyta; class Magnoliopsida; order Ranunculales; family Papaveraceae; genus Papaver; species Papaver armeniacum. The sequence continues at coordinate 50,765 of JAJJWW010009546.1, read as the reverse complement.
ATCTGTTAATTTAAATATTTCGATCTGTTCTTTCAGATATTCTTTTCTAGGGTTTCGATTAGGGTGTGGATCTGTTAATGAGATTTTCGATTATTCATTTTATATGAGATTTTTTGTTTAGGGTTTCGACTTTATATGAGATTTCGATTAGGGTTTTGATTTTATATGTGATTTTCAATTAGGGTTACGATTTAAATGAGATTTTCGATTTCATCCGATGATTTTTGGTATTTTTATAGGGTCTCCGTGTTTATGAAGTTTGACATGATTTTGACTTGATTTTGATTTCAGTAGGAACAACTGGAGGTCGAGAGATTCTTGGAAGAAGAAGCTGATGCTGGGTTCCAACTTCTACTGAATAAAGGTGTGTTATTCAGAAATAGAATTAGATGTAGGATTTCTGTTTGATTATATGCTGGTAATTCGGTAGTTCTAATTGTTTATGATTCTACTAATGTTGTTCAGTTTTTTTAAGCTTGAAATATTATCATGTGGATGCCTTCGTGTTTTGATTTTTAATTTTGAACTATCAACTATAGTTTACTTTATGCTTTTGCTAAATCTTGGCTTATATGAGTAATAGAATGTTGAAAAACAGACAATGTTCGCATTTGACAGAAATATAGCTAATGAGATATTGTGTCGTGGTTCGTGATACCTAGCTGTATTATGTTCTTCCCCTTTTGTTCGAATTTCCATCTGTACTATTTTTACTATAAGCTTCCAGTGGACTTTGCTCATTACCTTTCCTCTTAATGCCAGGTGAACGAACTAAAGGAAAAGGAAGGCTAGAACTAAAGGAAAAGGAAGGCGAGTACTACGTTTGGTTTGAGTGAGTATATTCTAGTGGAGAGGTTGGAGTGCCAAAGTTTTTGTCCTCGTATGTGCATAGTGTATACATCTTTTTGTGGTGTCTGTTACTTCTTTAGTATGTGTATATTACTTTTATATTATGTACAGACTTAGGCAAACCTAAACATAATGATATATATAACATAATGATGCATGTATGATGTTTTGGTGTTGTTATTAACATGCTATATAACATGATAATAGTTATGGTGGTCTGTGAACTGAACTTAGCAAGTTTTCTAGGTTTCTATGTACTGTACATACTTAAGAAGTTGGGTAAGTCTGGTCCTCGCATGATGATAATAGTCATGGTGGTGATTTGCGAAATCATTTTCTCTTATTTGAGAGGATGTTTTCTGTCGTTAACTTGCAGGGCTTCGGCAACCCTACCACTAGGACTAAGGGTATTTTTTAATCTCGTAAAGTTTGTATTTTGAAGGGAAAATGTCATCTAATATCAGTAAGAGTTGGATGAAGTGTCCCCGCAAGTCTCAAGATTATATACAAGGTGTGAGGTCATTTATACAGTTTGCCAGAAATAATGGTGGTGGAAGTACTTTATTTTCATGCCCTTGTCGTCGATGTTTGAATGGTAAAGGGTTACATTCACTGAGGTGGATTTCATTACATTTGCTCAAATATGGTGTTTGCTCGTCATATACAACATGGCGTTTTCATGGGGAAGGATCAGTACAAGCAGTACAAGGAGATCATTTGGTTAGTCCTGCAACTGAAGGTGTGGGAAGAAATGGTACAACATGGGTGGATGAGAGTGTTATAGCAGAGATGGATGAGAGTGTTACAGCAGGGGTGGATGAGAATGTTGGAACCAGCAGTTGTTGTAACAAAAAAAAATCAGCAGCTGAGCGCGCCAAAGAACCGTTGTATCCTTCATGTCCTAAAGGAAAGTCAGCGTTGTATGTAGTGATAATGGTGAACAACATAAAGACTCAATATGGAATTTCAGATAACGGTATGACTGCAATGTTGGAATTGATGAAAGAGTTGCTTCCCGAAGGAAATACCCTGCCATGTAAGTTTCCAGATATCAAAAAGATCATTCAAGATACGGGGATGGATTATATAACGTATGATGCATGTGTAAATGACTGTATACTGTACTGGAAGGATAAGAGTTCATTGCTGAAGTGTCCTGTATGTCAAGAACCTCGGTACGTAAGAGTTTTTAATGATGAGAGAAAGCTTACTCAAGTTGCGCAGAAGACGTTAAGGCATTTTCCAATAATTGCAAGGCTGAAAAGACTGTATAGCATACCATGGATAGCAGAGGCGATGCTTTGGCATTCTAGAGCACAGAAAGATATCAACCTAATGCGTCATCCCATATATTCTTCAGCTTGGCGTTGTGCGGATAATATTTGTCCGGAGTTTGCTAAGGAAGCAAGAAATGTTACTCTTGGGATAGCAACCGATGGCTTCAACCCAAATGGATGTTTTGGTCTTAATTACAGTTGTTGGCCGGTGATTCTATGTCCGTACAACCTTCCTCCTTCGATGTGTATGAAGCGTGAGTTCTCCATGTTATGTTTGTTAATATCAGGACCGAGAGCACCAGGTAAAGATATTGATGTCTACTTACAACCATTGATAGAGGAGTTGAAATAGTTATGGAATGACGGTGTTATGACATTCGACAGCTTCACTAATTCTGAATTTCTGATGAAAGCAAGATTGTTGTGGGATATTCATGATTTTCCAGCATTAGGGACTCTATGTGGATGTGTAACACATGGGTATTATGCTTGTCCTACTTGTGGTGAAGAAACAATTTCTGAATGGCTGCCGTATAGTAAGAAGATATGTTATATGGGACATAGAAGATGGTTGCCATCCAAACACAAGTATAGAGATGATAAAACAAACTTCTGCAGAGGGGTAGAGCACGGTAAAGCTCCATGGCCATTGACAGGGTTGCAAGTTCAAGAGATAGTAGCTAACTTGAAAAGCAAACATGGTAAGGGTAAACTACCAGCAAAGAAACGTAAAAGGGGAGATGATGGGAATGTTGATGAAGAAGTTTCAGAGCATGAACTATTTTCTCGAAGGTCCATTCTTTATGATTTGCCATATTGGGGATCGAACATTGTCCGGCATTGTACAGATGTTATGCATACCGAGAAGAATATAACTGAGCACATTGTTAACACTGTAATGGGAAATAGTAAGTCAAAAGATGGTCATAATGCACGTAAGGATATGCAAGCTATGGGGATTAAGAAGCGGTTATGGTTGAAAGAGGATGACAAGACTGGTAAAACAACAATGGAAGATGGGTCCTTTGCCTTATCAAAATCGGAAAAAGTTACTTTTTGTACAGTCCTGAAGAACTTAAGGGTGCCTTCTAATTTTTGTTCCAATCTTCGCAACAACGTGAGCATTAGTCCACCAGAGCTGAAGAATTTCAAGTCTCATGACTACCATGTCATGAAGCAATCTCTGTTTCCTTTGCTGGTTCATATTGCGACTTCATTACATAAAGATCTGCGAGTTGCCCTTATGCGGATTAGTTTATTTTTCAACATATTATGCGCGAAGGTTATAAACAGAGACCATCTTCTACAAGCGAAAGCAAGTCTGGTGGAAGCAATATGTGTTTTAGAGAAATACTTTCCTCCATCGTTCTTCGTGATAAGTATACATCTAATGATCCATCTGGCGGATGAAGCGTTAATCTGCGGTCCGGTCAGATTTAGGTGGATGTACCCCTTTGAGAGGTAAATTCCCCACTTGACTTTGTTGTTTAAACACAACCTTCATTTTACTTTGGTATCTATTTCACTTTTACTTTAGAAGTGAAAGTGAAATAGAAAGTAAACGGTTATTTTACTTTGTATTTAGTTATTTCCTTTATAAGTTGAGAATTGTTTTTATCCTTATTATAGTCTTCATAATCGTTCATTGCTATTGCATATTCTATGTTTTCCTTGGAATTGAATTTCTTTTTTAGTTGAAAACTTTGTTCCTGCACTCACCAATTTGGCATAAACCAGCTGCAACTCTAACATAGAACTTGGTTAGTTCCTGTTTTGAGATGGCATATAAGTATCTATTTTGCAGCATTAAAAGTCCTGCTTCAAGCTTAAGTATCTACTTTTCTGTGTAGGTTAATGAAAGGTTTTAAAGGGTTGGTGCGCAATAGAAGGTACATAGAGGGGTGCATTGCAAGAGGGTATTCGTTGCGAGAAGCTAGCTTATACCTTATTGAAAATATTTCAGATGATGGTGATGGTACTCATAAACATACTCGACAAGATTTTTTGGATGATGACACTGACTTTGCCGATGAGATGCCTCTAACTAAAGCAAGGGGTATCACTTTAAGTCGAGAACAGTTTGAACAAGCTCGCAGCTGGATCCTATCTAAGTATGTCGGAATAGAGGACTGGCAAAGGTAAATTAAATGGTGAATTTTTACTTCAAATTGGATTTGAAAAAGTCGTGTAACATGTCAAAGTTTCTGTTGATTCAGTTTCCATCAACAACATACACTACCGTTACGTTGATTCATTATTTCATTTACCTTAAATTGTTTGATTGTTAGGTTTACGCCGATCTGATAGTATTCACTTCGGTATTTGGTTGTAGGAAGTATGACTCTTATGTACAGAGTAATCATTTGATCCAACAGACCTCAAAGAATTTCCATATATGGTTGCGCGACGAGGTAACATGTTTCTGGAAAGCAGTTTGTAGTTGTTTGTGATAAAATTGTTATGGTTTATGTTATGCAACTAACTATGGCATGCTATTTAATTACAGCTGTTAAAAGCCGGTGATACTGATTCAACACTTTGGAGACTTGTGTAAGGACCTCTCTTCAAGGCACAATCGTATAGGAAATACCTAGTCAATGGCTTTACTTTTAGCATAGTAGATTGTGAGGCAAAGCATGCATCACAAAACAATGGTGTGTCAATGAAAGCTGTTACACGACTACAAGCGAAGTCGACCGAGGAAGCAGAAATAACATATTATGGAGTCATTAAAGATATTATCATCTTGGATTACATTGAATTTGAAGAAACTGTTTTTTATTGTGATTGGGTTAGGGTTGCTGATAAGAATGCGTGTAAAGTTGATACAATTTCAAAGGTTATAAAGGTCAACTTTTCGAAGATGAAAAGCAGAAGCAGTGTTGTAGATGAGCCGTTTATCCTTGCATCTGAAGCGACTCAAGTTTTCTACTCGAAGGATATATATGAGGAGGGATGGTGGGTGGTGCTGCATGGATATCAGGGATTAACATCCTCAGTAGATAAACTTGAAGTTCCTACGACTTATCAGTCAATTCTTACTGACAATGAGAATTTTGAAAAGCTTATGTGTATTGATTCTGTAGTTTGAACTGAAAGGGCTGCTACCATTGTGATGTGTTATGTTTGTTATCCATCAATGAAATGTTTGTTCTTCAAATTGTTTATTTTTGAGGTGTTAGGTAGTTGTGTTCTGTTTTCTCTTGTGCAACATTTCTTATTCTGATGTTTGGTATTTTACAGGTCATGGCAGAACCAGTTGAGGTCAATGAGTATGGACAACCAATTTCCAAGAACTGCACACAACTTGGTCACCGGAGGGGCACATTGGTTCGTACACATGTGCCTATTTCATATGAAAGCTGGGACATTGTGCCTCAAAAGTATAAGGATGATGTATGGAATACCCTCAAGGTACAAAACTCTTGTCCCTCCTTAGTTACTTCTTTTAGGTGTGTTCTGAAATCAGTAAGCCATTAATTGGTTGTGGCTTTCCAGGAAGAATATAATCTACCTGAGACATCCAAGGACACTGTTCTGAATTTAGGGTCTGGTCCATGGAGGAGATTCAAGACTGAGTTACGCAAACATTACTATGATAAGCGTACTACTCTGGAAGATAGGATTGAAAATCTGCCACCAACTGTAAAGGAAGAGGACTGGAAGGTATTTTGTAAAAGGGAAAGTGAGGCAAAGGCAACGAAAAGTAGAATTGACAACAAGAGGAAAAGAGAGAACTACGACTACGCTCATTGTTCTGGTCGCAAGCCTCATTGTTTAGTGAAAGCTGAACTGGTATGTATAATTTCAACAGTGCAACTTACTTCAAAACTCTTATATATGCACAATGACTGATCCTCTTTTTATTTGTAAATTTAGGAGGCCGCGAATCCTGGCGTAGAGATCACTACTGAGGATGTGTGGCTTAAAGCTCATACACAAGAGGGTGGGACTATTTTACCTAGCGCCAAGCCATACGCTGTGAGTCAAATAATCTTTTCGGTTATTGAACCTGTCAAGGGAAATTTGCTAGCTTGCGTACTATACTATCTATCAACCAAATTTACTAGATTACTTGTCAGATTACCTATTAGTTAATATAGTTATAATTTACTGAAATGTTATGCTCAACACTATAGGATAAGCTTAAGAAGACGTAAGAAGAAATCAAGGAAAAACAGGCTGTGGGTCTTCCAGTTGAAGATCCTTGTGCAATGTCCGCAGCTTTTAGGAAAGATTCTAGAGAAAGGGTTCGTTCTATTGGTCCTATATCTCGTACGCAAATCACGCTTTCTGCTCCTGCACGTGCCAAGGTATATGAACTGAAAGCGAAGGAGGGTGGTGTTCATAAGATGGTGGAAAACTTAGGTGACAAGGTGGGGCTTCTTATCACAGGCCTTGCGTCATTGTGCCACATAGTGAAGGATATGCAATCTTCAACGCCAGCATCAGTTGCCTCAAACATCGCCAACACCTCAAGAGAATTAGCCGTCAATTGTCATCAAGGGAAAAATAGTTCACCTCAATCAGTTTCACATGCTGCGACAAGTTCACATGTTGGCAATATGGTATCACCAGCTTCATCAGCAGTTCGTGAAATACCAAAATGTTCATTGTTGAACATAGATGATGAAGTAATTGCAGTTGGTAAGCTTTGTACTGGTGCTTCAGGACGTATGTTTCACGGAGAAGTCGTACCTGAAAATCTTGCCAAGGTCTATCTTGATGATATTCTCATGCCAGATGAAGTAACTGTGAAGGCTAACAAGTATGCGTGTACCTTCAGAGAAGTTGGAATTGGAGGAGTCGTGCTTCATCCAAAGAGGTCCATCAAATCTAGCAATGGATCATCCGAAGATATGGCTTAAAGTTTATGGATATCTCAGCCATCTTGCTTCGCGTAACAGCTGTCCTAACTTAATTATATGGTCTTTTTTGTTCTTTTTGTGCAGTTAACACACTTTTGTGCAGTAGTGCATTACGCGAATCAACCTTTTTTGGTTTAATGTAGCTTTTATTTGGTGTAATGTAAACACGAAGCGACTTTTGAATAGATTTTCATTTTCAGTTCAGTTTGTGTGTATACATTAGTGTTTTTTGTTATGTTATATGTGAATGCAGGTGACTTCACAAAAAGTCAGTTGAAGCAGTAGTAGCCAACTGGGGAAATGTCAATCCCTGGTAAGCAATTCACTTGATAATACTTTTTTATTATTAAGTTTAAGTTATGGATTTTGACCTTGAGTTTGTACTTGCGAGGTATTACGCTAGCGGGAACTGCAGTGTAATTGGAAAGGTGGAAGGTGTAACTAAGGTACTTTATTGATATCCTTAGGACTATTGTGTTGTTGTATCTATCTGAACCATGTAATATGTGGATCAGGATAGGTCGGGATACTTGTATTTTCGACAACTCCCTACTTTTTTTCTCTCATTTTGTATGTACCTAAAATCACTTTATTTCTATGTACAGGCTGGTAGCAATGTTAAGACTGGTGGGGAAGCTTGCTTTACTTTGGGGTGGTCTACGTGATGCTATGAGCTTGACTAACAAGCTAAGTTCTTACACATTTCAAGAGCGCCCCTTGCCTCGAGGTAACTTTATTTTTCTTAGCAACAAGATTCACCTTGTCGTGTAACTCGTTATCCCAAAGAAACTATGACATTCTTATGCGACATCATACATGTATTGTTCCATTTCCATGTTGAGTGCAATCTTATACATTTTCAAGGAAATCCTTAGCAAACTAATGTCAGATTGTATGGCCGTGGACAAGAGAATGCCAGTTACAAAATTTTTTAGGTAATCAATACGTTTTATTGTATGGCGTATTCAATATACGTTTCCTGCAAGTTTGAACTTTACAATTTCATGATACTGAATATTAGGGAACAACAGTTAGACTCTGGTCTTGGGATTAGGGCTTTTGCTAGACTTAGTAGAATTTTTTTTTTTTATTTTGAATTACTTACTCAAAATAATCAAGTATTTGACATGGCATGCTGTTTCATTGATTATTTGTACTTCTCGTCGTGACTTGAAGGTTTGGTGAAGGATCTGTGGGATGGATGGAATGTGATGATGGTTTGATAATGCTTCATTCTTGGAAGAGATGACTTGTGCAAGAGCAATGGGCATTGAAGTTACTGCATAGCTATTGCGGCATTGGATTCCATCAACTTCACCAATTCTGCTTCAAATGTGAAGGCAACTGATTATGTGAGTCCTGTTTCTGTTGGTTGATTCTTATCTCATATACCCTAGGAATATATCCTAGGAATTATGCAATAGAATAAAACTTAGGGATTGTATTTTAAGTTCCGAACCAATTCGAATGTAGAAAGAACAAAAGTTATTGTTAATAAAGGATGTTATTGTTGAATGTGTGATTGAATCTATGGGATGGATGGAATGAAAGATTTGCAGGTTATTTTGAATTTCGTCGTATTTCCGGCTGAATGTGTACTGACCGTGGTCAATATTGACCAGGTCAATTTTTTTTTGATGTTACTAAAAAATTCGTGACTGCTCCAAGCTGTTTCAACCTGCCCTGTAGTAACAGCTGTAAGCTGTTTCAACCTGCCCTGTAGTAACAGCTGTAAGCTGTTTCAAAATGACACGTAGTAACAGCTGAGCCCTGTTACGACGTCCCTGTTACAAAATATTCGTAACAGCACCCAGCTGTTTCAACATACACATTTTCTATTTTGAGACGAGTTTACTCGCCTATATCGAGACAGCACCCAGCACCCAGCTGTTACGACGTCCCTGTTACAAAATATTCATACATACACATTTGCTATTTCGAGACGAGTTTACTCGCCTATCTTTTTCTCGAAATATTTGTTGGTAAGCTTTCACTTTAACCACTTTTCATCTTTACCCGTGACGAAAGTCATGATGACGTTTCAATCTTGAAAATAGCTTTGATGACAATAGTCGTGAATAACGATTGTTATAACATTATAGAAGAATGTTTCAATGATTGAAATGTAGAGTTGAGATTACCATCTATGGATATAAGCATATATAGTGTGTTCGCACATTAGTGCATAAATCCGTGTACCGGAAACCAAGTGAGTGCATATGTGTGCATGCGGTATTGGTGAAGGAGACAGGTTGGGTACGCGTACTGGCGGAAGTTTTCTAACCGAAAATTTCTGCTGAGTTTGTAGTTTGCAAACTGTTAAACCAGTCACCTTAAGTACGCGTACGCGTACCCACAGAAGTTTTCAAACCAAAAATTTCGGTTGAGTTTGTAAACTCAAATCCAGTAGATAAGGTACGCATACCCGTACGCGTACCCAAGCTGGTTATTTCTCAAATCGGTAGTTCATGAACTTAAAATAATAAATTATAAGGAATGCAATCTTTGCAAACCGTGGCTATATTGTTCATGAATTGGTTCAAATGAATCAAACCGATTTTGTTTCAATTGTGTCTATGAATAAAGACCTAAGCAATTGAACAACTCTTCAACTAGTTCTTATGAGTCATTTGAACTAGTTATGAGAAAGATGAATACGGTTAATATGAAAGTGCTCATATGGCTAAACATTGGTTAACTATTTGTGAACCAACTAAGTGTACACGTTTAGGTACGGTTACTCAAACCTAAATGAAATACATTTCATTTGTGTATGACAAGCAAAGTTTCGATCTAACGGTTAAAAGATATTAGCTTTTATTAATCAGGTTTTTCATCTAAGGGTGAATATTGAATGCTTTGTTACCAAGGTAACTTAGATTGCAAACCCTGATTTGAAAACTATATAAGGGGAACTCTAGCAACTGGAAAAACTAATCCCCATACCTCCTGTGTGATACTAGTTGGTTTTGCTAGAGTCGATTCTCCCTTAACCTTAGGTTTCTTCTCGAGACCCTGTAGGTTAACGACTGAAAGACTTCATTGGGATTGTGAAGCCAGACGAAACTACTTCTCTTGTAGTTGAGCGATCTGATCTTGCCATTTTCTATCGTCCGAGTTCAATTGAATAATTAACTTGAGATTATATCTCTGATAGGGCAAGATAAAAAGAAATCACAAACATCTTCGTCTCATCGTTTGTGATTCCGCAATATCTTGTTTCGCTACCATACGATTAAGATTATTATGAGGTGATTGATAATACTAGGCCGTTCTTCGGAAATATAAGTCCGAGGTATCAATTAGTTCTTGTTCACATTGATTTATCAAAAGACGGAACAAAAACTCATAGGTTTATCTGTGGGAGACAAATTTATCTATTATCATAAACTTTTCTGTGTGATACAGATTTGTTTATTAAAGTCTTCGACTTTGGGTCGTAGCAACTTTTAGTTGTGGGTGAGATCAGCTAAGGGAATCAAGTGCGTAGTATCATGCTGGGAACAGAGACGTAAGGAGCGCAACTGTACCTTGAATCAGTGTGAGATTGATTAGGGTTCAACTACAGTCCAGGCCGAAGTTAGTTTGTAGTAGGCTAGTGTCTGCAGCGGCTTAATACAGTGTGTTGTTCAATCTGGACTAGGTCCCGGGGTTTTTCCGCATTTGCGGTTTCCTCGTTAACAAAACTTCTGGTGTCTGTGTTATTTCTATTCCGCATTATATTTTGTTATATAAGTGAAATATCACAGGTTGTGCGTTGTATCGATCAATTGTGAAATCCAACCTTTGGTTGTTGATTGGAAATTGATTGATCCTTGGATATTGGTCTTTGGTAGCATCCAAGTTTATATCTCTTGTATTTGATAAAGACTCAAAGATTTATATTTGTTTGAGTATAGATCAAATCGACAGATAGATATATTAACTCCTTGATATACTTTTTATTAAGATTGAGTCTGACTGTCTAGTTGATTCTCTTAAAAGTATATTAGAGTTAGTCCATACAGATTGCTAATCGAAATATTGGGTGAGCTTGTTGTACCCTCGCTTTTTCAATTGGTATTAGAGCAGGCAAACACATTTAAGACCTCAAAAGTATGTGTTTGTAGCGATCTGACTCTATGGACAGAGGTGCTATCTCTATTAACGTACCACCAGTCTTCGATGGCTCGAACTACTTGTGGTGGAAAATTGTTATGCGAGCTTTTCTTCAAGCGCGTGATTTTTCAATCATGGGTATATGTTGTTAATGGCTATGATGCTCCCGTTATGGCAATATGTAACGCTACTGTTTCAAAGAATATTGGCGAATACGATGCTGCTGAGATACTTGCTGCAAAGCAAAATTACGACGGTTTGAATGCCATCATACATGCCACTACCCCGAATCTTCAGCACCATGTGTCAAATTGCACTAGGTCTAAAGATGCGTGGGATATCTTAGAAACCGTATTCGAAGGAAATACCAGTGAAAAGGAAGCTAGGCTTCAAAACCTTAGTTCTGATTGGGAAAACCTTCGTATGGAGATGAAGATTCTTTGATGAGTTTAATCACAAAGTGTCTGAAATTGTTAATGCATCTTTTACATTGGGTAAGACTATTCCTGAAAAGGACATTGTGATGAAAATTCCCAGATCGCTGCCATCTAGATACGATTCTAAGAAGCATGCCATCGTTGAGGGAAATAACCTTGATAATCTCTCCAGAAATACGCTGGTTGGGAAGCTTAAGATCTTTGATCACGAGCATTCATCCAAATCTAAGGATGTTGCGTTCAAAGCACTAAAAGACACAAAATTACTTGATAAAAGTAAAAATATGTATATCTCTGAAGACGATCACTCTGAGACTGATTCACTAGATGAAGATCTTGACAAATCGGTCTCGATGATCACAAAACAGTTTAGGGATATTCTTTTGAAGAGAAGTAAACGGTTCTCCAGAGATAAGCCTAAAGCATCAGTCAAACCTCATAATCGTGATCCTCCTAAAAACAGGGACACAGATGAAACTGATGAAGAGGATATGCCTCAGTGCTTTAAGTGTAAGGGATTTGGTCATTTTGCAAACGAGTGCCCAAATCGTAGAAAATACACTGGTAACAAAGGTCTTGCTGCGACACTTGATGAGATGTCTGACAATTATGATTCTGATGAAGACAAAAAATCAAGTGTTGCTCTTCTATGTGAAAATATTGATTTTGATAATTGTAGCAATACATACATCAATCTTGATAATATTTTAGAAGAGAACCCAATCAAGATGGAAGAATCATTTGACCACTATATTGGAAACTCTATATTTAATGTTTCAGGATCAACTATGTGCCTAGCAGCTTGATCATCTCGGGCACCTGAACCATCTTATACGTTGACATGCTCCTATTGTTCTCTCAAGGGTCATGAGTTTTCAAAGTGTTTCAAATACAAACACAAGATGAGATATGTCAACAAGCTTCAGCGAAGAGCAGATCGTCTAGCTACCAAGCTTAAACTCGCGGAGAAAACAGCTAAGGTATGTAAGATCTTATCTTCCTCGAAGAAACTAGTTTCCAAAGATAGATTTAAACCATTAGAGAAAACATGGTTTAAACATATGGAAAGGCAGGATTCCATGAATTCCAACCAAAAAGGTCATGGTGGACAGATTGTTGTTCACCACAGCACAACTTGATTGTGTTGTCTTTGTGCATCTTGTCTCATGTGCCTGTTAAAAAGAAACAAGATCTTGCACACCTCAGGCTTTAAAATAATATATATATATATATATTTAGCTTTGTGTTGTTTGGTTTTTGGAATTCTTTCATATCACTATTGATATTGAAAATGACCTGCTTGCCGTGTTCGTGATGGTCAAGGTAACATGCTCACATCACCAAAGTGTTCGTGTCTTAGTCCTGAGAATTTCGATATTTTCTGATGTGGTTTGAGCAATCATTTGAGAAAATATGAAGAAATCAGGGATTTTTGCTGAAACCGTGAAAACTTCATGAGATGAAGGAAAATAATTATAAAATAAAGGAATGATGAGGCGTGGGACCGCTTAGGCCAAGGCATGGCCGGCCGGCCAGTGACCATGGTCCCGTGGTGCCTTTCCTAATTTTATATTATTTTTCATGAATTTATGAAAATATCATGAATTTAGGGAATTTGTTGAAATCAAGGAGTTTCCTTGAAGGGAAGGAGTTTCCATGGGATCAAGGAAGCAAATAATATTAAAATAATAAAAATAAGGGTGTGTGGGACCGTCTAGGGCATGGCCAGCCGACTTGGGCCCGGTCCCACGAGTTTTCCTTAATTTCATGTATTTTTGATATATTTTTCCATGATTTGAAGGAATTTTCATAATTTGAAGGAAATATCATGAAATCAAGGAAACCTTAAAATAATAATAATAAAAAAAATGGACGTGTGGGACCGACTAGGGCATGGCCGGCCGGCTTGGGCCCGGTCCCACGGGTTTCCCTAATTTTATATTATAGTTTTCATGGGTTTATGAAAATACCATGAGATTAAGGAGTTTTCATGAGATTAGGGAAATAATAATAAAATAATGAGGAACCATGGGGTGTGGGGCCCGCCGGGATCAATACATGGCCGATTGGCTAATAATCACGGCCCCACAATATTTTCCCTAATTTTATATTATTTCCTTAGTGTGAAGGAAACACCATGAAACTGAGGAGTTTCCTCAAAACGAAGGATATTTGTTCAAGTGAAAGGATTTTCATGAACTCAAGGAAAATAATGAAAAAATATGAAAAAATATAAAACTGGTGTGGGATTGGCCACGGCACGGCCGGCCGGTCGGTGGGCCCATGCTCCCAGCGCCTTGGTCAATTTTTTAATTATTTATTATTTTCCTTCCTATTTTGCATAGGTTCATCGTTTCGTCGCATTTTGAAATACTCGTTCGTGCGGTGATTGTTAGTGCATCATCGTCGAGTACACTTGCACCATTTAAATTGGGGCTTACTCGGAGGTAGCTCAGACGCCCGTGCGTTGAATATTTATTACTAACCCACGTTATTCTGCTGGGAAGAACCATAGATTGAAGTAACGAATATTATGAAAATATTTGAATATTTTCAGAAATTCAATGGATGAATCCAAGAATTTAAGAATAATTAACTGATGGCTCTATACTAGAAAAGCAAGCTGTCTAGGAGCATTAATTATTCCGACATGAGCTTGCCGGAGCTTCATATCCTTTATATAGTCAGGGAAAACTGTTGTTTGTATCCTGAAGACGTTATCGCTCTATACTAGCAGAGCAAGCTATCTAGGAGCCGTCAATCTCGTGATTCTATATAGAAATAATTACTGAAGTGTTCAGTATTCATGAGATATGTCGTTGTCCAGCCGAGAGACTACATATCTGCATGTACTCTGAGAGACAGTATTTCTCAGTCAGAGGTTCGATGAGAGACCCGTGTCTCAATACTCACGTCTGATTGCTGGATCAGAAGTTCGTATAATTATGGGTTTACGATTTTAGCCTTTGTCGAAAATCCACCATCTACAGGGATTCTCCATTTTTTCTTCAGTTGGCTCTCTCTGATGAACAACAATTTGATTGCATCATCTTGAACCCATACTTCCAGTAACTCGATCACTTCTTCAATGGGAAGAGGGAAGTTTGAGTTCCCGTTTGATCATTTCCCCGTTCGTTGATGCCGGGTTGAGGTTTGTGCATTTCATGATTGGTTATCTCATCTTTGCGCCCTCAGAAGAGCTCAGGATGTTGGAGAAGCGCTCTGATGCTGTGTCTCGGTATTCCTTTCATTCCTTTCAGCAACAATGTTTGTTGAAGGTTGATTGTACTGATTGTTGACTAGGAGTCGGCTTCTTCTAGGTTCCTCGACCTTTGCAGACTTTCTCTTTCCAGTAAAGCATGCAGGTACAGTATTCGCTGATCATTTGGCAACTTCATGAAGTTCTGAGAAAGTCTGGAACCGGAGATTTTCCAGCAAGGCTTTGTATACTGGGATCATTCCGTTTATGCATGAGTCCACAAGTTGTTGTTCAGTGACATTCGGGTCATGACAATCCAGAGCTTGGATTCTGAACCTTTTCTCATAGTCGTTTGGATGTTCATTGCTCCTATGAGACATTCTATAATCTGCCCTGAGATGAATAAGTATTTTTGGCAGAAAGCATTAACCATTTCTCCCCATCCAGTGATGTTCCCTGGCGCAATGTTGTTGTACCATGTGTATGCTCGTCTTGTCAGAGATTTTGAGAATTCTTTCAGACGGACAACATGGTTGTGCTCGTGCTCTCCTAGTGCCACCATGAATCGAGAGACGTGTTCTCGAGCGTTCCATGTTCCGTTGTATATCGTGAATATTGGAGAGGTGTAGCCTTTAGGGAGAGGGATTCTTTGCGTAGCAGCAGGGTATGGAGGTTGATGACGATGGAAAGATGGTGCATTGCCTTTTCCTCGAGCCTCCATGAAACGTTCCATATCTTCACGAGTGATGAAACCTGCAGGTTCCTTTGTTGGTGGGTTATTTGTAGCCTTGTGGACTTCATCATCATCTACTACATGGATTGGAGTGACTTTAGGATCAGCAGCTGGAGATGTTTCTTTGGATTTTCCTTTCTCTTGAGTTTTCTCTGACAACTTGTCGGTAAGATTTTTGAGATAATTTCATAGCTCTTTCTGTGTTGCAGCCATGTCAATCTGATTTTTGGCGAGAGTCTTTTACACCTTCATAAGATCATCTATGGTAGGCGGATTTTCTCTGATTTCCTCGGGAGACCGGCCGAAAAGAGGATGGTTGCCGATGTTGGTTTGAGGAGGAGTGGTATCAACAACACCGGTGTTGGAAGCATGAGTAGTTTCTGGAATGCCACCGTTGTTGCTAGTGCTAGCGTTGTTTGTGTTAAGATTTATAACTGAACCTGACCTAAGATCAACCATTTTGTGAAAGTTGAGATTGCAACCGAGAGATTAATCTCCCAATGTGGTCGCCAATCTGTAGATGGGGAAAAACGGTTTGCTGGTTTTTTGGGAAGGTGAAGAGTCGAGCGTGCGGATGAGACTCCTCGACCGAGCGAACTGCTGAACCTCATACAAATGATCTGCAAAGGGAGTGCTTAGATTCGAGAGATCAACATGTAGGACTCCGGCCTAAACCAAGTCAATGGCCGTTCCAGAGTCAATTCGGTCACAAAGAGGGAGATGGGTTGATCTGTAAGAGGGAAGCTGAGAATTGTGTGGGATCAATGATGATCAAGATTGTGGATGTGTTGAAGGTTTCTGCAAATTGATGAAATGCCGAATGTTGAGTTATGTGAATAAGTTTTAATCGAGTTTGTGTAGACGAATGATAATGCCCTGTTGTCCTCGATGTTAGACTAATTTATATTGCAAGAATAATGAACACATTGATCCCTGTTGTTGATGGTGGATTTTATTTCAGGGCTAAAATTGTAAAACCAGCATTTAATGCGCCGTTACTCTGCAAAAGGAAAATCCGTTTAAGAAGTGATGAGTGCAGAAAACCTCTTCGCTTTATTTGAAGCAATTCAATATAATTCATGAAATTCACTCAGAATGGTGCGTGCAACAGCAATCCCAAATATTATGTGAATTCTATTAGCATTATTCACTAATGCATGACCTGCCTAGTGTTTTCCTATGCTATGTTCCCCAGCGAACTCTCAATATTGGCATGACATGACGATTAAATGTTCGCTCACAACGGAGTAGCATGAATCTCTCGAAGTGTCAGTATTGAGACCTGCATAAAAACACTCACATATGATACACCACCATCTGACAAAGAGATCTGCGGGTTCGCATACCTTTTAATTAAAAGGCGGCTCGATTGAACACGTTTAATTTCTTTAAAGAAAATATACACTGTCCATATCAGTCTCAGAAACGATCACGACCACACAATTTGGCCGCGCGATTCAACAAGCCTGGCCAAGCCCTGGCGGAAACAGGCAACCATCATGATGAGCATCGGTGGGCCCACCAACGCCCCAACTGATCGGACCTTGCCTAAACGCATCCCAGCGTTGTCAAACGCCAACCCTAAGTAGGGTGGTCACGCTGTGGAAAGAAGCTCGAACGAGCATAGACTGTCCAAAACAGTCTTAAAAGCGTCATAACCATCCAACTTTGCCAGCCTGGTTGGACGGCTTGGATTCTCCACGAGTGATTAGGGAAGTGCTAGCACGCCCACCGGCGGGCCCACTAGTCATCTAGTTGATCGAATCCCATGTTGACCATTCACAAGCGCTTCAAACGCCGACCCAAATATGGGCGTTGGCGCTACGCAAGAGCAAAGCTCAAATGGGCTAAAACCGTAAAAAACGGTCTCAAAAGCCATCATATCCGTCCAACTTCGCAAGCCTAGTTGGACGGATTAGATCGCGTTCCAAACAATCAAGGAAGTTCCAACATGATCATCCGTGGACCCACTAGTGCCCTAGTCGACCGACTTGCCTGCGGCAAGCCTATAGAGTGTTCAATCGCTTGCCCAAACTATAGCAGATGCGATGCTTTTGAAACCCTAATTTGCGTCGCGGAAGTGTATTAGTGTCTTAAATCGATCACGACCATCCAACTTAGCCAACCTTTTTGGATGGCTTAGATCGCGTTTTGGACAGTCAGGGAGGAACGCACGAGTTCACCACCGGCCCAACACAATTCCTGCTCGATCGACTTGCCCATGGGAAGTCGATGATGTATTGAATTGCTTGATTGAACTAGGGAAGCCGCGACGGTTTCAAGACCCTAATTGGGTTTACGACAACATACTTCCGTCGTAAATTGATCACAACCATCCATCTTCGCCAGCACAAATAGACGGTGTAGATCTAGATTCAAGTGGTCCCAAAGGTGTTAACGCGATCACCATCGACCCATCTTTACAAGTGACCAGCCGGCCTATGCAAATCATGGCTCGATGCCTCGAAACGCACGCCCAAAGAGGGTGGTCCACATGGTTTTCAACCCACTGAATTGCATCAACGACAATATGTAACTGCCGCAATACATCTCGTCCACCCAACTTTCCTAGCCTAGTTGGACGATGTAGATTTGTTTCTAGCAAACCAACAAAGTAGCGTTATGACCGTCAGCCATCACTCCTCAACAGGGAGTGATCGACCAGGTGGTAATCCGCCCATAAGGCACTCGAACGATCACCCAAAGTGGTCAATCGCGCTACCCTTTTAAGACGCTTATCCGCGACTTATTCAATCAAGCTCTGAAATAATGATGCTTCATACACATCGATTAAATTGAGCTGGTTAATGTGATGCTTTACATGCATCGAATACATACATATTTTATGTCGGCCTCATAAACAACTTAGTTGTTTCATCTAATAGCATCATATGATATTCTCCGCGGCAAGTCCCACGACTTGACCCACTAATTCGAGACATCAAACATGTCACAAACTGGGGGATACTTACTGGGGTATTGGTTTGGCGGTTTACAGCGTGCGACGTGCAACGCGTCCATTACGAGAACGTGTCAGGAGGCATGGACGGTTAACGATGATGAGGGAAGTAGACAAAGGCGTGGTCTGTGACAATCACCTACATGACCCCACTACTCCATCACTCAACTTCCTCAACTTCCTACGAGATGAGGATTGCGCTCAAATGACTTGTATAAATAGGTCCTTCAAACTATTTTAACACAACACGAGAAACCAAGTATTGTTAACACAGTATCCAGAAAATATCCAGAACTGATAGCTTACATTATGCAAGCCAGTTCAATATTCCTAGTCCATCTGAATTACTTCAGTTGTGAGCATTTTATAGCATAACTTAGATTTCGAGACTTCTTTCATAAAAACTATGTCTGTAGGATAAGCATTCGCATAAAAAAAAAGTAGTTGTAGTCTTTAACTTCGATCATTTCATATCTGCGTCTCTTCATAGTTGTATCTTGTAGCTTAGTTCATAATAATTGTTGAATCCCTGGGTTTCATAATTGACACCATTTCAGCGCCTGTAACTTTCAGTTTGTTGTGATACTATAACTTGCAAGTCATCTCGTTCCTGGCTACATTTTGTTCTATATTTCAGTAGGTTTAGTTAATATAAATCAGTCAGTTTTATTTATTTGTCTTTAACTTAGTGGTTGTAGTTAAAGTTTTGTATATACTTGTTTAGATTTTAGTCATTGATATAACTTAGGCTTTTTACTCCATTTGTGATGTAATCTGCATCTTAGTTCTAGGTGAAAGCTTCGATCCCTGTAAAGCTGTAGCTTGAACCTGTAAAGTCTCTATAGCTAGTTTTGTTATAGTTCAGGTTGTAAAAAAAAATAAAAATTGTTAGGTTTCCGCTGTTTTTAGCTTTCTCTGTATATTGCAATTCCAGTCCACCTGAATTTCTTTAGTTGCTCAGCATATTGTAGCAGAACTTAGATTTTGTGTCTTCTTTTATGTAGTCTGTATCACCAGGTCAAGCATCTGTAGAAGCTAGTGTATCATAAAATTGCATTCCATTCTATTTCCCTGTTATATATCCAAGCATTCTGCATCATCCTCTTTTCTTCTTCCATCTGAAGCTTGTATATAATTTTATTTGCTTTTGTAAAACCATTCTTAGTCTTACTGTGTTAGCAACTTAGCATAACTTAGATATAGGTCAGACAATCTGTAGTTTAGCTCTGTGACACCTAGCTGTAGTTTAGTATCGTCATCGTCCTATTTCAGTCATACCTAAGTGCATCATGTAGTCTAGATAGCAACTCTGTTAAAATTCCCTTTTATTCTTACTTCTAGCCCTGTAAATATTAGTTGTATCTGCATCTTTTCATCCTTTCAATTTAGTTAGTTTATTTGCATCATTGTCTTTGTAGCTTTTATCAGTTGTATCTAAAATGTTTTGAATCTGTAGCTTCCCTTTTCCCTTTTATTCTTTCGATAATTGTGAAATTTCTAGTATAACTTAGCTTTTGTATCTTTTCATGAAATTTACACCTGTAAGATAAGGCATTGGAGTAAGTAATTATAATTGTAATCATCTAGTTAAGCTAGTCAACTATTAGTTCACAAGTTCTCATCTCCCTGTAGATTATCATCTCACTCATTTTTGCATTTCATCTGTTCCCTTTTCCTGTCTGCAGCTTGGATGTATTTGCATCATATGTTCAAACTCCATCTGTCTTGATCAGATCATTTGATTAGTAATTTCATAGTTTTTCAGTTAATACATCAGTTGGTTCACAACACTTGCCTGCAATTCTAGTCGTTAACCATCCGCACTAAGTTACTGTCATACACATTTCTTGGTAACTGATATTACTCTTTGAGCTCATCAGGTGACCGTGATACTGCACTGCGAAATACGGAGAGGAACGAAAAGGAGCATATCAACTTATTTAACGTGCCTAAATCCGGTTCTATACCGGAGGTATCGTTCTCGAAACTCGTTATCTATGATAATTGTGTGAATGATAAAGATGATGCCCATGTATGCTCCCAAAACTAGGTTGTTTACATAGCCCTGTCAAAACCCCTGCAACATATAACAACTTTGCATGATACAGTGACATATGTGCATATCATCTCTACAAAAGTTTTGTGTCTGTGTGCCTGAGTCCGCGAATATGTTTATCATAAGCTTCATCTTTGGCATGACTTTTGTACTTGTTGATATTTCTGGGTGTTATAACATGTTGAATGGTGTGTCTGCTGGGATATGATTGTTTCTTTTCGTGACCAAACTAACTGTCTAGTTAGAATTCAAAAAGAGGACATAGTCAAAATCCCAATTTCTGTCGAAGATAGACCTGACCAACCTGAGATAATGGGTGAAAAGTTAAATCAACCCCGTAGTCTCAAGGATTACATGTACCCGACAAGGGAAAGCCAGCCCTCTTGTATTGTTTTACCAGATGTTGCTATTCAGTTTGAATTGAAAGCGAGCACGATTCACATGCTCCATGCGTTTCAAGGGGTTGATGCTGAAAACCCCTACCACCATGTGAGAGAGTTTGAAGAGATTTGTGGGACTCTGCGTTTCAACCAAATGCCAGAGGAGTCCCTGAAATTGAGACTATTTCCTTTCTCTTTGAAGGAAAAAGCCAAGTCTTGATTGTATGCCATGTAGCCACAGTCAATTAGGACATGGGATGATCTTACGAAAGAATTTTTCAAAAAGTTCTTCCCAAATCACAAGACTGCGACCATTCGTCAAAGTCTGGATAGCTTTGTGCAATTAGATGGTGAGACCTTAGCTAAATACCTGGAGAGATTTAAGGAATTGTTGCTTCAATGTCCTCACCATGGTTTCGAAAAATGGAGATTTGTGCAAATTTTGTATGAAGGTTTAGATGTCAACACCCGAACAATAGTTGAGTCAATGTGTAACGGTGCATTTATTGACAAAAGTGCTGACGAGTCTTGGACTTTCCTAATTGAAGTTGCTGAAAAGACTCGGAAGTGGGAGTCCATTCGTGAACCTAGGAATACTTCCCCTTGTAGGATCAGAATATCGCAACACCAAGACCCTTGCGAAATCCATAAACGACACACTGCGAAGATATCGCAGATAAGTAATATAAATGACACAACGGATGACGACAGCCTGAACACGAGAAAGATGTGAAGACCTAGCGAGATTTAGGAGTGTTGCGAGATTTAACATTTGTACACTCGCGAGAATGTCGCAAGTCAGATCCGAAAATAAAGGACAGCTTAGCTGTCATCCACTATGTAATGTCCTATATAAAGAGCCGAACAGGCTTAAGAGAGAGGAGATCTTTTTAGAGTGTTGGGAAAGTTATTAAGAGGGAGAAAGTTTAGAGCGGTTGTAAATTCTTTAGCCTATTTCCTTTCCATCTTGTAACATTTGTGAGTTTAATCAATAAAGACTATAATTGTTCATCTTAAAATGACTTGATTGTGTGAATTCTTATGAGGGGTGTAGTGTGGGATTTCCTACTACTACATATGGCGCTAGAAACAGGGACTGATTGAAGATTGATATTGTGATTTGAAAGAATTTGGAGTAATAGGGAAGGAATTTCATATAATTTTCAACAATTCATTCAGATTGAAAAATGGCTAGAAGAAGACATGCATCAAAACAACCAACAACTGTTAGAAGGAGTAGGAGACTTGCTGGAGAAAGGAGAGACGAGATGGGAGAATCTTCAATAATGAATACAAGGAACAACAGAGAAAATCAAATTCAACCGCCAATTCAACGTACACGACCAATACAAAATAGAGCTGTGGATTATGACAGAGTGAGTATACATACTTGGCGATCAGATTCTGTAGATGAAATGGGAGAAGAGCAGCAATTAGGATGCAATGGACAAGAGGAGAGAGACCAAGAAGTAATTGGATGAATAATTCATAAAAATGAAGAGATTGCAGCATTAGAGGCATTGAGGCAAACAATACATGAAGAAAGGAGGTTAGAAGCAGAAGAACGTGCGAATTTGACAAGGCAAAATCTTGAATTGAGGATGGAAAATATGAGATTACAAAATAGAAGGTCAAGAAGCACTACAAGATCAAGTTCAAGATCAGTTAGATAAGAAATAAGACAAAATTTGCCTATAGAAAATGCTAATGAAGAAACTCTAGAGGGAATACAAAATCCAGGCGAAGAACGTCGCGAAGGAAGAGAAATATTGGAAGATCGTTATATTCAACGTGCTGAAATTCTTCAAAACGGGCAAAATGATATAATTCAGGGAAATAGACACCGTCAGGGGCAAAATAATCAAGATGGCGAAGAAAATCAGGAAGAAGGAAGGAGAATATTACATGGGAGAGAAATACAAAGAAACGAATGAGTAATTGAAGATGAAATTGAAAGACACTATACTGAACAAACACATTTAGCTCGCGAGAGAGAAAGACTAAGAGTAGAAGTGGAAGAACAAGAGCTACAAGAGGCAATTCGACAGAATAACCATGATAATTGAGAAAGGAGGTGTGAGCGAAATCGCAATAATGCTAATATCAATGAAGAATATGATAGAGTACAAAGGAGAACTGAAAGGCGGCAAAGAGGAGAAAATGAGAGATATAACGATGTGCGAATTAATGAAAGAAGTGAAAGAGAAGATCGCAGAGAAAGACGAGAGGAAAATGATGAACAAGAAAATCAAAATAGAGATAAACGCAGGAGAAGAGAGGCGGAGTTGAAAAGACATACGGATCCAAATTCTGGTATAAATGAACAAATTTTGAGAGAGTTAGCGGAAATGAGAGGAATGATAAATAATAAAAGAGAATGAGGTAAGAGACAATTGGATGAAGCCATAGAGGAAGCTGCGAAAACTCCATTCACACAAGAAGTACAATTAGGAGGAATACCCCCAAAATGCAATTTACCTGCGTTAACCAGCATCTTTGATGGAACAACTTGTGCGATCCAACACATCAAAGCTTATGTGAGATGTATGCTACAATGGGAGAACCATGATGCAATATTATGCAAGTATTTCACATCAAGTTTAACAGGAGAGGCGTTAAAATGGTTTGAAGGTTTGCCAAAGAATACTATAACATCTTTCAACCACTTGCAAGCTATATTTTTAGGGGCATATATAAGTAACAATTCCTCGCGACCTGGCATTGAAGATGTATTTGGGTTGAAGCAAAGGGTTGGCGAAAGTTTGAAGCATCTAACCGTGAGGTGGAAGACAATGTGTAGTGATATGGCTGGTCGTGTGGACGAAAGATATCTCATTCTGTCATTCATCAATGCTATGTTCGCAACCAACCTGTTATACATTCAAATTTTCAGAATCAAGAATACAATTACAATGACTGAGTTGCGAGAACTTCAGGAGGAATATATTGCTCTTGAGGAAAAGCAAAATGAGATGGAATCATACCCCATTGCGAACACAAGTTCAAGAGCATCGAATGCAATCTTGTTACCCAAGTTAATAAATACAGTGGCGAGCACCTCGCAAGGGCAACAAGAGAGAATAATGGGAGATAGTCAGCAAAAGCTAGTAGCTATGGGGAATCATGATCAAGAAGAATTCGAGAGAGAGAGAGAGAAACTTCTATACCCGTGGTGGAAATAATAAAATCCAAAGACTTGATCAGCCGCAAGAAACTTATGGAGGTCATCAGCCGCAAGGAACTTATGGAGGTCAGAGGCAAAACTATCACAGAGGACAGCGAAGTCATAAGATAATATGGGAAGAAATCAAAATGCCACCTTTGAATGCTAGTGTGGAGAAGATATGGGAAGCTATAATCCTAATGGAAAACATACCCGCACCATGGAACATGGGAGTGAACCACCTCAAGCTACGAAGTAATGAATTTTGCTCTTATCATCATTTCCATGGACATACAACAAATGACTACGAAATATAAAGAGAATCATTCTCAAGATGATAGATCAGGGAAAATTAAATCACTTTCTAGTAGGACAAACGCAAACTCAAGCATTACCACCTCCTCCGGATCATTCTCAACACCAGATATTCTCAAAGCACTGAGATATTTACAAGCCAAACACAAAGAAAAGAAAAAGAAACATTTGTGATTGAAGTTGGCGCAAAGGCAAAGAATCTGTTTTGTAACTCTATCGTACACTCATACAAGACGATTGAAGATTTTCACGATAACACTCTCAGCAGAGTTTTCGCAAGAGATGCCGATGATAGAGAAATAATGAACATTGCGAAGACATCGCCACTGGAAGAATGGCAAAAGCAGACTATCTCTTTTACCGCAGAAGAAGTACCTGAGGGTGGAGAAATGCACGACAACCCATTGGTGGTAAGATTGGAGATTAACCCAAAACCTAGCGAGGATGAAGATGATGAAGCCGAGAATTCATGGGCAATCAACAAAATTTTGATCGATACTGGAAGTTCCGTGAATATTCTTTTTTATCATACTTATAAAACTATGGGAGGGAAAGATGAATATCTAGTACCTTTAACGTACAAAATCTATGGTTTTAACGGTACTGCAAATAAGCCAAAAGGAGAAGTTCATATGCGAATTCCACTGAAAGGATTATCTTCTGAAATTTTATTCTGTGTAGTTGATATGGAATCACCATACAACGCACTGATTGGACGACCTTGGTTACATGAAATTTTAGGTGTGGCATCGACTTTCCATCAATGTATCAAGTTCCCTCATCCCACTGGTGCTAGCATCATAAAGGGAGATTGGGTTGAAGGAAAGAAGTGGTATGAAATTGATATAGAATCTTGCGAAGAAAGAGCTGCGAAGAAGAAGAATTGGAAACACAACATCAAAGAAAAACAAAAAGGTGACAGATTGATGGTATATGTAATAGAACAGAGAGAGGAAGAAATGCTGCGAAACCAAAATATGATGAAGATAAGAAGTGGCGAAAGCTTCGCAACAGACAAGAAAATGACAGGAAAATTCAAAGATGCAGAGGCAGAAAGTAGAAGAAAGACAGAGGCGAACCAACTATGGCGTACACCCTAGTTCGCAAAATCAAAATTTCGCAAGAGGCAAATGTAAGACCTAAAGTGCGTCATAGAAGGGGGTACCGATTGCATGGCTCAGGGAAAAGGTTACACCACCCCTGGAACCCGGGTCATGGAGAATTGGGGTCAATAAAGCCCATCCAGGGGAGATACCTTGGATTTTCAATCTAAGCTTATGCCTTAGATTGGACGACCGAGGGTCTCTTCTAAGGAGTCAACATTTGACCAAGGCACCGAGGTACACGGTTGAGCCAAGAGTGCCTGGGGAATTTGAAGTGTCTCGGCCATTCTTGGCAAGTCTTGGCATATGCTGCACTCGGCCCGAAGAAAACTCCACTTAGGGTGCAGTCTCGTAACCATAAGCCCTATAGGCAAAAGGGATAAGAGGCTGCGAAAACAACTGGTTGTTGTTAAGACCGGATGGGGGAGCTAGCCTTGTATGGTAGAAGTACGCCTCCTTGAAGGGGTAACCAGGGAGATGATAAGGGCGACACCCTCCATTAGGGAGCTGATAAGTGTCTTAAGATGCAAATGTCATGAGGCTTTATTTTCGCAAGAAAATTTAGGCTTGTCATATTTGTGCGACAATCCTGAAGAGGTAACAATACAAAAGACAAAGATAAGACGAGATCAATGGGTCAAGACATGAAAATGTAAGGACGTCCTGCGATTTCGTCGCAAGACTAACAATGTCATGGGGCTTTATATTCGCAAGAATTTTTAGGTCTGTCATATTGTCGCAACAAAAATATCCTGCAGAGGCAACAATACTAAAGAAATGATAAGGCAAGATCAATGGGTCATTACATGAAAGTGTAAAGACGTCCTGCGATTTTGTCGCAATGACAAGGGGTGGCACAGTAAGACCTTTAACTAGGAAGGAAAAATAAGACCACATAAGAGAAAAAGAAAAAGGAAATCTTGGAAGAAACCAAGATTTCCTTACTTATGAAAATTCAGCGAGAACAAATGCGAGATTGAGGCATGAACACATATCACTATTCGAAAGTAACTTGCTTAATCTCTCATTTGAATGCAAATAACAGAGGCAAGTATGAGAATGTATAGAATAAAAACATGTTATTTGTCTTCATATGATAGATTTACGCGCTCATAAAATGAAAGGTTGATAATATATTGATTAACTGTATTGCAAAAAAAGAATTGTTCTTTTAACATGTGCAGAAAGGAACAACAAAGGTAGAGCTAGTATCTAAAGATCCAAGAAACTCGCAGCAAAAGATTACAAAAATAGAAGATTAAAAGAATGAATGTACGGATATTACAAAAAGAGAAAGAAGAAAACAGAACTATTTCTTGTTTGATTCTTCTTCTTCATTTTCTTCATCTTCATCATATCCTTCTACTTCTTCATCTTCATTAGATTCCTCTTCTTCGCTAGCATCGCTGTCAGAGATATCCAAAGAAGGCACATTCTTAGGGATTTCATCAAGGAGGCAAGGGTATGAAGAATGAGGAATGTTGTTGTCATCGCAGACCATCTTAATAGTCTGATTGCGAAAAAGAGTAGCATCATTCTTGAAATTCGCAACTGTAATTTGTAGTTGCCTCTTCAATCTAGAATATTTGTCATTTCGAGAAGAAAGATCCTTTGCGAGCTGCTCCTTCTCAGATTCAAGTTCTTCAATTCTTTTGCGAAATCTGTCTTCAGCCTCTGCGAACATATGACAATGAATTAGCAACTTAATGACAACTTCGTAAAAAACAAATAGTTAAATAAAGAAGAATAATTAACAACCTTCTTTGTCAGAAATCATATTCCTAATCAAGGCCGTATGCTCAAACTTGAAGACTAACGTTAACACCTAAATTATTTACAAGCGTCATCTAGAACCTTCGAAGCCCAAGCGAATTCATCGTCATTGTTTATGAGAAGAAGGGAGCGAATTTGATTCTCCCTTTCGCTAAGTATAGCATTTTTGCGGATGGATTCATCCCGTTCAATTTGAACCTCAAGAAGAGTCTTTTGGAATTTCGCTAATGCTTGAGCACCTTGTCTAGCGATGCGATCTTTGTCATCTATGAGATCACTGATTTTCTTCCTTAAAGTATTAATTTTCTCTTTAGAACTAAGATACAGACGTTTAAATTGGTTGGCTAAGCCTAAACTAGATCTATGATCAATTTCTAAGAGGCGAAATTTGGATTGAAGTTCGTTTAGAGGAAGAGATTTAGTCTTGTTATTTGAAAAACTATTCAAAGAATCGTTTAGGTGATCAAGGAGGGCATTGTTATCCATAGGACCGGGGAATGAGTGAAGAAGAATGGCTTCATCAGAAAGGTTATAAATGTCTGCGAAAGTGGTAAGTCATATAAGGGAAGATAATGAGAGAACAAAACAAAGGAAAAGAGAAAAGTCTCATACCATAAAGTTGCTGGTTGGCGCTTTGAAGACTAGATATCTTATTCTTCTGAGTGGAAGAATCAACTTCTAGTTGCTTGGTCTTCTCGCGAAGAGTAGCAGCTTCAGTTTCAAATTCTTCATTTCTCTTGCGAAGAGCAACAACTTCAGTTTCAAATTCTTCATTTTTCTTGCGAAGTTGAAGATTCTTCTTTTCGAGAATATTGCGCCTTTTCTCAAGATCTGAGGCAACAGCAAAGGAAGCTCTCCCGGACTATAAAGGAAAGTAAAGAAATTATCAAGATATAACTTAAAATCGAAATTATGAAGAAATAAGGGAACAAAGACATACCAAGACACCAAGTGAATTTAGAAAGATGGGGGTCACTGATCTGGAGACCCCATGAAGAGAATCATCACCCTCTAGTAAAGGAGCATCACAAATGATCGCGAGAGCTTTGCACGTATTAGAAAGACGATCATCTCCAATTCCTTGCATGGAGTCAGAGAAGATGCTGGACAGTTGCGCCATAGAAGATTCAGTTGGAGAATTCTCCTTTACGAGAGAAATATCAACATCATCAGAGCTTTCGCTGGATTGAGGATTTGAAGGAGAAGGGGAATGAATCTTTTGTTTCTTTGAAGTTGGGGCAGCGAACTTCCCCTTGCGAAGAAGACTCTTACTCTTGCTATTGGCCTTCTGGTAGGCTTGGGAATGGGATTTATTTTATGCCTACTTGTAATACTGCAAGTGCACAGCGCCTGTTGGAGGCGTGGCAAGCACAGGTTGATCCACAGGGAAATGGGTGTGCTATAGAGTTGATCGAAGGCTTACTCCAACTGGTTTCTAGTGAAGTGACAGAAATATATGGGTTTGTTTAGTGTCTTTACGACAAGATGGAGGTTGTAACAATGAATTCAAGATGAAATACAATTAATTAGTATAAAGGGTACTAGGATTATCAAATCCACCACTAATTTATGTTATGGGATTCAACTAGTTTGAGAGTTTTGTTCCTGTGACAGACAAGGATAATGTGTCAAGTTAATCACTCATCTAAGGAGTTTCACCAAGTGATACTTCAATTATCGCCTAAAGTACTAACCCGAGCACTAAGTGTCTAATTAAGCACAACTAGTCAAGGGAATTAGCAACTATCTCTAAGGCTTGAGCTGAAGCACATACAACACAGTTTTAGCCTAACTACAATGGATACAAGGCATTCATTGTGAGAGAAAAGTGTTGTAATACTAGAATTGAAGATATCTTATAATTTAAGCATGCAAAAACAACTCAAACACAGTTGAACCACAGAACTGAGAATCAGGGTTTCATTTTAAATCCTAGCAGATTGAATTAGAACATTACAAACATGATGAAAACATATTAAAATTGAAATGTAAACTAAACCCTCAAAACTTCCTCCCCCTCTCTCACATGAAAATATCCAATATATACCTCACAATCGCTCCAAACTCCAATTAATGACATACCCATCATTCTTTCTTCTGCCAATTCGGCTCTGGTAGCCTTGCTTGAGATGTAGGAGTAAACCCTAGCTCTGATTATCTCTAACTTAGCTTCTCGGGTAAAGGGGGAAGCTATGTGAGAGATAACCATGGCTGGGAGTGGCGTAGCAGGTGCTGTTGCAGTGGTTGTTGGTGGCTGGTGTCAGGGGAAGGAGACGGTGGTGGCTCTGCCATGGTTTGGTCGGTGGGGTGTAGGTATAGGGTAATTCGGTGTGGAGCGGGGGCATCAAGGGACGATGTGTAGGGTGGAGCGACCATCGGATGCAGCGGTACTCCGATGCGTGCGTGATGCGACCGTAGGATGAAAATCTAACGGTTCAGAAGGGATGAGCTCGGATCCGGGTCGTGGGTCGGGTCTTGGATAGCTTGGGCCCATGTCTTGTAGATGGGTTGCTCCTTGTTGGGTTGCAACTGTTGCGCGCGCGGGCTTTGGCTTCCTGTTCCATAGACTCCCTTCTCTAATTTTCTGCTATTTTGGCTCCTCAGATTCTCCGAACTTTATTTACTACCTAAAAACACAAAATTAATTAATACAAATATTTATTCTTGAAAACAAAGAAAATACAGAATCTGGGATAATATCGATTTACGAACACAAAAGATGAGCTAAATGCCAATAAATAGATGTAGAAATATGCAATATTTGGCACTCATCAAATACCCCAAACCTGAATTTTACTTGTCCTCAAGTGAAACAGAAATTAAGAAATCCTAACTATACCACCTGTCATGCGGGTCTCTCGAGTGCATTTAGCGTATGCACTAAGCCTTTAAACCCCTAGGTGTCCCTAGTGGACGAGTTGTAGTCTCGTGAGGGTTTACCAGAGGTGTACCCACAAAACCTTCTCCAACTTCGAGTGTAAAAGAGTCTCAAGCATCCAAGGAGCTATGAGGACATAGAGTTTACGCATGCTAGTAACAAGAAGTTAGAACTACCAAAGAACGCATTCTCATCCTTAAGTCTTTGAGCGAGAAGTAACCATACCATATGAAAGAATTCGGATTCGATTGTGATCATAAGCCTCGACTTCGCCTCACCATTAGGGTTTTATGATAATTGCACTCAAAAAGATCGCTTTTTAGTCTCTCATGTGTGCGAGCGGGAAAGAGAGAAATCCCGCACACGTTGAAGGTAAGAAGGATAACCTTCCGAAATAATTTACTCGAGACTCCACGAAGTGTGGACAAAAAGAATCTTTTTCTGATGATCTCTAAGAAAGGAAATCAACCATTAGCAAGGATGGGAGTACTCACTTACCTTCTCACCCGATCGGCAATTAATATCACTCTCTCAACATTCATAGAAACGTCTTCGATCTTCGGTCTTCAACTGTTGATGATGAACTTCTGAACTTCACAAAAACTTGACAATTTTTTTTTTTTTTATTATTATTATTTTTTTTTTAACTTAATACATGAAATGAAAATGTATTGTCTTGATTTCACAAACTTCATTAATTCTCATTCTATTTTCTTTTCTTTTCTTTGTTGCACGTGAACCTTGGACTATTTCATCTTTTCTTCAAATATTCTGATGTTGCTCCGCTTGCTGACGACGATGTGTTTCTATGGAAGTGTTGATGTTGTTGAGATGGAGAGAGTGATGCTAACTGCAAATCGATATTTAGAAGGAGTTTTCATCTTTAAACGTCACCCTCATGATTGACGAAATTAGCACTCAAGAGATCAAAAGTAGTCTTTGAAAGTGGTGCGAAGTTGGGTAGCTCACCATTCCTACCCGGAATTGACGTACGGTGACACACACTCTAACAACTTTTCTAGAAAGTCACAAAGAGTGAAGGTCGGTACCTCGCTTGATGTAAAATGGGTAGTCTCCACTATGGGTGATCACAATTCTACTACCGAATATCTAAACATCACCTAATTCGCCCTCCGGTGTGGTTAAATCCAACTTTAACGCTCTAATCAACTAAGAAACCCGATTGCGTTCTCCAGTACTTCCAAGTTCTGTTATTTCGGTCAGACTCTCTATGTAAACATAGCTAGAAGCATGCTAGTGACTCTAAGATCTCTAAAAGTTGGAGGTTTTTATGCAAATATTTACAAAGAGTTTTTGATTTTTTTTTTTTTTTTTGTTTTTTTTGAACAAAGAAAGACTAAAAACTCTATATGGATGCACCCCCAAACCTAAATCAAACATTGTCCTCAATGTGTCAACAGATAATAAGAATTCAAAAAGTCACATACCAAGAGAACTATGTTGAGCAAAGAAAAGGGAAGAGATTACCCATCCATGTACAAGGATGTTGCTAAACCAAAGGAGGATGAATGCTTTGAAAGCAAACAACCAAAGGGCAAGACAAAAAGTTTGGTTAGCACATATCTAAAAATTATGCAAAAAGAAAAAAGAAAAGGGAAAGAAAATGGATTTTTAGTCCATATGTATGTACACAAGTGAACTAGATCAGTCCACGTAGATTGGGTCTTCCAAGTCGACGGTATCAACTTCGGTGGGAGATGCTCCGAAATGGTTTCGATCTCGACCATTGACTTTGAAGATGTTCTTGGTTGCTGGGTTTTCAACTTCTACTGACTTCATGGGGAAAAAACATGCATTACCAAGAATGGTCCCGACCATCGAGAACGTAGCTTTCACGGAAACAAATGCAAGCGAGTGTTGTACAATAAAACTTTCGTCTGGTGTGAAGGACTTGCGCAGAATGCGCTTGTCGTGAAACACTTTCATTCTTTGTTTGTACAATTTGGCACTATCATATGCATCATTTCTCAACTCTTCTAACTCATTGAGTTGAAGTTTTCTGTGGGTTCCAGCCTTATCAAGATCAAAGTTCAACTTCTTCACAGCCCAGTATGCACGGTGTTCTAACTCAACAGGTAAATGACATGCTTTCCCGTACACAAGTCTGTAAGGAGACATCCCAATGGGAGTCTTGTATGCAATTCTATAGGCCCATAAAGCATCATTTAAGCGCAAAGACCAATCTTTCCTAGATGGATTGACAGTCTTCTCAAGGATATGCTTAATTTCCCTATTAGAAACTTCCACTTGGCCACTGGTTTGAGGATGGTAAGGTGTTGCTACCTTATGAGTGATTCCATACTTGCGCACTAGTGATTCAAAGGGTCTATTACAAAAATGACTACCTCCATCACTGATTATTGCTCTAGGGGTTCCAAAACGGGAGAAAATGTTTTCCTTAAGAAAAGAAAGAACAACTTTATGTTCGTTGGTTTTGGATGCAATGGCCTCTACCCACTTAGAGACATAATCGACAGCAACAAGAATGTATGACTTACCTTCAGAGTTAGGAAATGGTCCCATGAAATCAATACCCCAAACATCAAATAGCTCAACAATCAAAATGGGTTGTAAGGGCATCATGTTTCTCCTAGAGATACTTCCTAATTTCTGGCATCGGTCACAAGCAACACAAAAAGCATGGCAATCCTTAAACAGTGTTGGCCAATAGAAACCGCTTTGCAAGATCTTTGCAGCAGTTTTCTTGGCACTAAAGTGGCCTCCACATGCATGGTCATGACAAAAGAGATGACATCCCTTTGTTCGAATGGGGACACATCTCCTAATGATTTGGTCTTGGCAATACTTAAACAAATATGGGTCATCCCAAATGAAATGTTTAACTTCAGCCAAGAACTTAGAACCGTCTTGTTTAGACCAATGCAAGGGCATTCTATCTGTAGCAAGATAGTTCACAATATCAGCAAACCATGGCATTTTAGACACAAGCATCAATTGCTCATCAGGGAATGACTCCTAATTAGCACAGATTCATCAAGCAGGCTTCGACATTCAACCTAGACAAGTGATCGGCAACAACATTTTCCGACCCTTTCTTATCTCGATTTTCGAGGTTAAACTCTTGTAGCAAGAGTATCCATCGAATTAGACGAGCCTTAGCATCTTTTTTTAGACAAAAGATATCTCAATGCAAAGCATGGTCGAGAATATATGATGACCTTAGACCCTATCAAATAAGATCTAAACTTATCTAATGCAAACACAACAGCTAGCAACTCTTTCTCGGTTGTGGAATAATTCATTGAGCATCATTAAGTGTTTTACTAGCATAGTAGATCACATAAGGAAGTTTGTCTACTCGCTGGCCCAAAACAGCTCCTACAAAGATAGTCGGACGCATCACACATAATCTCAAATGGTAATGTCCGGTCGGGTGGTCCGACTATAGGGGCGAGATGTAAGGAGAGCCTTGATTGCTCCCATGCTTCCTTACAAGCATCATCAAAGACAAATGCAACATCTTTTGCAAGAAGATTACACAAGGATCTTGAAATTTTACTAAAGTCTTTGATGAATCGGCGGTAAAAACCCGCATGGCCTAAGAATGATCTTATGTCCCTCACAGAACGAGGTTGAGGCAAGTGTTGAATGAGATCAACCTTGGCTTTGTCTACTTCTATGCCTTTTTCCGAGATGATATGCCCTAAA
This sequence comes from Papaver armeniacum, assembly GCA_023531295.1. Classification (NCBI taxonomy): domain Eukaryota; kingdom Viridiplantae; phylum Streptophyta; class Magnoliopsida; order Ranunculales; family Papaveraceae; genus Papaver; species Papaver armeniacum. The sequence goes on along the minus strand of JAJJWW010009546.1, from coordinate 16,987 downwards.
ACAATGCCGGAGTTAACCATGAAATGACATTTTTCCCAATTCAAAACCAAATTCTTTTCCTTACACCTAATCAGCACACAAGTGAGGTGATGCAAGCACTCATCAAAAGAAGACCCAAACACAGAGAAATCATCCATGAAAATTTCAAGAAACTTATCTACCATGCCAGAAAATATGCTCATCATGCAACGTTGAAAAGTAGCGGGTGCATTGCACAGCCCAAAAGGCATACGACGATAAGCAAATGTTCCATAGGGACATGTAAATGTGGTCTTTTGTTGGTCTTCGGGTGCTATGTGAATTTGGTTGTAGCTTAATAGCCATCTAAGAAGCAATAGTGACTATGTTTTGCTAACCTTTCCAAAGATTTGGTCAATGAAGGGAAGGGGAAAATGGTCTTTCTTTATTCTTTGTGTTCGATTTTCTATAATCAATACAGACTCGCCACCCTGTGGTCACATGGGTGGGAACAAGTTCATTCATCTCATTTTGAACTACAGTAATGCCAGACTTCTTGGGTACTACCTGAATGGGACTGACCCACTGGCTATCAGGAACCGGGTAAATGATACCCGCATCAAGTAGTTTCAAGATCTCACCCTTGACAACATCTCTCATGTTGGGGTTAAGTCTCATTTGCATTTCCCTAGATGGTTTAGTGTTCTCTTCAAGGTTTATGTGATGCATGCAAATTGTGGGACTTATACCCTTAAGATCGGAGATGGTCCAACCTAAGGCTCCTTTATGCTCTTTAAGTACTTCTAAAAGTTGACTTTCCTGTTCTATGTCTAAACATGATGCAATAATCACAGGTAAAGTATCATAAGGACCTAAGAATGCATACTTCAAGGTATCAGGTAATGGTTTCAAATCAAGCTTAGGTGGTGTATCAAGAGGTGGGGCAGATTTGGAATCAGAGAGTGGAAGGGGTTCCACCGCATTCGCCATTTGGCAATATCCATGGGTGGCACGAGACTCTAGCAAAGAGTGGACTTCACTAATGTACTCGAATTGAAGAGATCTAAGTCAAAATTATTTAAACATGCTTGCACAGGGTCCACAGATAAGATGTCAGACAATGAGTCTTGAATCAGACTCTCAATCATGTTAACCTCGTGCAATTCATCATCATCATACTCTATGGGTTGTCGATTCACACGAAAGACATTCAGTTCTACAGTCATGTTGCCAAAAGACAAATTCAATATCCCGCTACGACAATTTATGATAGCGTTTGACGTTGCCAAGAAGGGACGTCCTAAGATAACGGGAATATGATTTTCAGGATTTTGCACAAGTTGAGTATCTAACACAATGAAGTCCATAGGGAAATAAAATTTATCAACCTTGATTAGCACATCTTCAACGATTCCACGGGGGATTTTCACAGATCTGTCCGCTAATTGTAGCGTAACGGGGGTAGGTTGCAATTCCCCAAGACCTAACTGCACATACACAGAATATGGCAGTAGATTCACACTAGCTCCTAAGTCCAATAAAGCTTTTACGATTGTATGATCACCTATAGTACAAGAGATAGTTGGGCTACCTGGTCTTTAAACTTAGGTGGGGTTTTGTTTTGAATAATTGAACTTACTTGCTCGGTGAGAAAGGCACGCTTATGCACATGAAGCTTTCGCTTTTGTGTGCACAGTCCTTCAAAACTTAGCATAGGCGGGTATTTGCTGATTGCTTCGAGAAATGGAATGTTTATGTTAACTCTTTTGAACATTTCCAAAATCTCGTTGTATTGGGTACCCCCCTTCTGTTGCACCAACCGTTGTGGAAATGGAGCAACAGGTACATGACTTGGCAAAGGAACATCTATATCAGTAGGACTCTTGGGTTTATCAACAGGCTCAGATTCTTTCTCTACATTAGATGTTTTCTGTGGTGTTGTGTGTACTGGGGAGTCTGATGTAACCTCGCTTGACGGTGGTACACCTACATGGTTCTCAACAACTCTACCACTACGGAGAGTGGTGACAGCATTCACATGACTATGTGAAGTTTCATTGCGAGGTAGAGAAGCACACCAAACACATTCTTTGGATTTTGTTGGGGTTGACTAGGGAGTTTGCCTTTTTCTCTCTCATTCAATGCATCACAGATTTGACCTATCTTAAGCTCTAGGTTTGTGAAATGTTGGTCGGTGGTTTTGCGAAGTTCAGAAAGATTTTGGGTTAACAGATCGACACAGTCTTCAAAGCTAGGCTTTTTCTCTACAGGGTACTGAGTGGGTGGTTGTACTTGTGGGTTTCTAGGATATGAGTATCCTTGGTTATTATTTGTTGGTCCCCCTTGTACAGGCCCTTTAGACCATGAGAAGTTAGGGTGATTCCTCCACCCTGGGTTGTAGGTTTGAGAATAAGGGTTGTTCTCTTGCCTATGGTACAATGCATTGGCTTGCTCGGTTTTGGACTCTTGAAATGCATGTAAGTCCGGACATTGTCCACTAAATGGTCAGAGCTATGGCATGCGGCACAAGTGGCCATTTCAATTTGGTCACGGAGAGTAGGGGCATTAGATTTGACATTCTTCTGCAACTCAAGCACTTCTATTCTCCGGGCCAAAGATGCCATTTTTACATTTCCCTCAAAGTCAGACTCGATTTTTTGGACATTGTTTGCGGGGGTAGTCCTTTTTGGTTCACGGATGAACTCCCACTGTTGAGTCTTTTCAGCGACTTCGACTAAGAAATTCCAAGCGTCATCAGCACTCTTGTCAATAAATGCACCATTACACATTGACTCGACTGTGGTTCGGGTTCTAACATCTAGACCCTCATACAATATTTGCACGAGTCTCCATTTTTCAAAACCATGGTGGGGACATTGGAGCAATAATTCATTGAATCTCTCCAAGTACTTTGCTAGAGTTTCATCTTCTAATTGCACAAAACCATTTAGACTTTGGCGAATTGTCGCCGTCTTATGGTTTGGGAAAAACTTTTTGAAAAACTCTTTTGTGAGGTCATCCCGGTTCTAATGGACTTGTGGTTGTAGGGCATGTAGCCAAGACTTGGCTTTGTCTTTCGAGAGAAAAAGGAAACAATCTCAATTTGAGGGACTCCTCTGACATTTGGTTAAAACGCGAGTCCCACAAATATCCTCAAAATTTCTCACGTGATGGTAGGGGTTTTCAGCATCGACCCCTCTAAACATGGGTAGCATGTGAATGGTGCTTGCCTTCAGTTCAAACTGACCAGCATCGGCTGGCAGAATGATGCAAGAGGGCTAGCTTGCCCTAGTTAGGTACATGTAGTCCTTGAGACTACGGGGTTGGTTTTGTTCATCACCCATGGTTTCTGTTTCCGATGGGCTTGGGCTTTCTGTTGAAGAACTGGGTATGCTTACGATTTCGTCCGGGCGGATTCTAACTAGTCGATTTGTTTGGTCTCTAAAAGACACAATCATAGCCTAGCTAGCGCATCTAGCATGTTAACAAACAATCAAGTTCAACACAGAAAAGCAAAAACTCAAAAATGACCCACCAATACAAGACTCAAGCCCAAAAGATTGCTTTTTGATGTTGTTAAGCCAAGCGATTAGGTGGATTCCGGCCCGGATGATGTGGGCTCGGTTGTGTGCGAGCCCGGGTTGTGTGCAAAGCCCGGTGGGCCCAGGTTCTAGCCCGATTTTGCGGGTCAAAAAGGTAGAGCTCGGTGGTTGGGCTTACGCTATGTGCAGCCCACTACTTATGTGCATTTAATAACACACTTTTTGCAACTCAACTCGGCCTAGGTTGGCGGTTTACACGAAACGACTTAGCGAGATCACAAGACAAAGACACGATTAAGTCTTTGGTTGGTTTTGCTGCAGTTCGAAGGAGCAAGGAAAACACAACTTGATTAAGGTGCACAACACACGGTGATGCACAACCTCTCAAAAGAGATACAACACGGCTTATGCACTTTGCCCAGTTAGCGGGTGCACAAGAGAAATCAACAAAAATTGTGTGAGGTGCACAGGGTAAATGGTTGTGCTCACTCAATGGTGAAGCATGTCTTTGGGTTGTGTATTTGAAAACCAAGCCGATTTGCTATCACTACTCTTGCTATTTAACAACTCATTCAATCACCCAAGGTGCACACACGAGATATAGCGAAGACGGATATACAATCTCAAGATATTTGCAGGGTTAGCAAACTTCACAGCATTAACAGGTTAATCAACAAATACACAATGCTTGCATTTTACATATACCACAGAGTGTCAACAAGCTAACAGATCAGCAAGATGACAGCAGATGAACAAGGCTAGTATTTTACACATGCTCAGGGTGTCAACTTGGTTAATTGATTTCAATTCTCGGAGATTATACATAAACATGCGAGATATCGGCGGGGTTGTGTGATCACAAGACCATTTCGAGCTAAGCTCTCATGGCAATTAGCTAAGGCAAGGTAGCAACATGGTCGGTTGACCTCAATGCTCACAACTTTATGCACCACCAATTGCGGGGCGGAGGTGGGTTGTGGTGGTCACGGAGTTTACACACAAGTTGCAACAAATGCGGGGATCGACAACAACTTGGCTCAACAGCTCTAACTAGGGTGTAAATGGCTCACAAATTCTCAAGCAAGGTCTAGCATGCTTAGCATTCAACAAGTGAAAATGACAAACTTATACTTCACGAGATTCTCCCGGATGTGGTTAACAGAGTACGGTATGCATTGGCTCGGGGCATGTTGTGTCAACTTACTCGATTGATATCACTGCAGGTTTGCGGCTCTGACTAACTTGGCCTTCCAATTTGTAACTCAAAACTTGCGGCTTCGGGGGCTATCAAGGTGGTAGGTGGCTCTCAAGATCTGTGGGGTCAAGTCACTCAGCTGACTTCACTTGGTTTTCACAGGCTATGCTCAAGTTATATACAGCACATGTTATATCATTCATTCATTCATCAAGCATGCTATATCAACATTCATGTAAGCAAAGATAGAAGATGATACCACCAGTATAAAACTGGGTTTAGGCAGATCCACTAATTGCTTTGCTGCTCCCTTTTCTCCTCTTCCTTGGTTTTGCTTTAGGCTTTGCTCCACAGTACCTGCTTGCTCAAGAGAGAGTTTCGATTCTCAAAACTTGCACAGTATAAAGCAAGGGAGTACTACAAAGCAAGGTAGCACCAATGTTGAAATGACAAGGTTCTAAACTACACCTAGATACAAATGAGTTATGCTCAGGCTGAGTAAACAAGAGGCATTGACAGATGCAGACTAGCAGGCTTCCTATTTAAGCATAACAGCATGTGCAAACTGAGAGGAAAACAAGTTACCAACTGTAAAAGACAATGAGCTAGAATAAGCACAAAAGAAACTTAGCAATGCAATATACACAGATGGATGGTTAATAACAAAGTTACACTAAGGTGACTACTAACAACAATTTCAGGGCATATATATACAAAGATGGGTTGAAAATCAGTGAGGGAAGCAACAATCGACATGGCACACTACCAAATCCCCGGCAACGGCGCCAAAAACTTGGTAGGCTTGGGAATGGGATTTATTTTATGCCTACTTGTAATACTGCAAGTGCACAGCGCCTGTTGGAGGCGTGGCAAGTACAGGTCGATCCACAGGGAAATGGGTGTGCTATAGAGTTGATCGAAGGCTTACTCCAACTGGTTTCTAGTGAAGTGACAGAAATATATGGGTTTGTTTAGTGTCTTTACGACAAGATGGAGGTTGTAACAATGAATTCAAGATGAAATACAATTAATGAGTATAAAGGGTACTAGGATTATCAAATCCACCACTAATTTATGTTATGGGATTCAACTAGTTTGAGTGTTTTGTTCTGTGATGACAAGGATAATGTGTCAAGTTAATCACTCATCTAAGGAGTTTCACCAAGTGATACTTCAATTATCAGCTAAAGTACTAACCCAGAGCACTAAGTGTCTAATTAAGCACAACTAGTCAAGGGAATTAGCAACTATCTCTAAGGCTTGAGCTGAAGCACAGACAACACAGTTTTAGCCTAACTACAATGGATACAAGGCATTCATTGTGAGAGTAAAGTGTTGTAATACTAGAATTGAAGATATCTTATAATTTAAGCATGCAAAAACAACTCAAACACAGTTGAACCACAGAACTGAGAATCAGGGTTTCATTTTAAATCCTAGCAGATTGAATTAGAACATTACAAACATGATGAAAACATATTAAAATTGAAATGTAAACTAAACCCTCAAAACTTCCTCCCCATCTCTCACATGAAAATATCCAATATATACCTCACAATAGCTCCAAACTCCAATTAATGACATACCCATCATTCTTTCTTACGCCAATTCGGCTCTGGGTAGCCTTGCTTGAGATGTAGGAGTAAACCCTAGCTACGATTATCTCTAACTTAGCTTCTCGGGTAAGGGGAAGCTATGTGAGAGATAACCATGGCTGGGAGTAGCGTAGCAGGTGCTGTTGCAGTGGTTGTTGGTGGCTGGTGTCAGGGGAAGGAGACGGTGGTGGCTCTGCCATGGTTTGGTCGGTGGGGTGTAGGTATAGGGCAATTCGGTGTGGAGCGGGGGCATCAAGGGACGATGTGTAGGGTGGAGCGACCATCGGATGCAGCGGTACTCCGATGCGTGCGTGATGCGACCGTAGGATGAAAATCTAACGGTTCAGAAGGGATGGGCTCGGATCCGGGTCGTGGGTCGGGTCTTGGATAGCTTGGGCCCATGTCTTGTAGATGGGTTTCTCCTTGTTGGGTTGCAACTGTTGCGCGCGCGGGCTTTGGCTTCCTGTTCCATAGACGCTCTTCTCCAATTTTCTGCTCTTTTGGCTCCTCAGATTCTCCGAACTTTATTTACTACCTAAAAACACAAAATTAATTAGTACAAATATTTATTCTTGAAAACAAAGAAAATACAGAATCTGGGATAATATCTGATTTCTGAACACAAAAGATGAGCTAAATGCCAATAAATAGATGTAGAAATATGCAATATTTGGCACTCATCACCTTCGCAATATCATAATTTTCTTCTTCTTCAGCAACTTCAGCACCAACCTTCGTACACGGATGAAGATAAGAAACAGAGGCAACAATATTGTTAAAAATAATAAAGAAAAGTATTTCTTACTTCATCCGTGATCGAACGGAGTGCTGCTAGGTTACTTGCCTTAGCATTTCTTTTGTATCTCCTTCTCAACTTGATAATCTGAAATTTTCGCAAGATTAACAGGTATAAAAAAGGAATGAAGATTATAAAAATGAGAAAACGAGAGATTACGAAATTTAGGAAACATACCTCTTTTGATTTCTTTAGCGAGGCGATTAAAAAAAAATCCCAAATTAAGGTCGATAATTGGCGAGATTGAAGAAATTGGCGAATCTCAATCCCAAAACACCACGGAGCACATTTGAACACTGAAATGTAAGGTCCTTTCAAAGCTAGCGGAAAGACGCACTTCACTTATCGTCCTTAGAATGGCGGGGAATATTGTTTTTTCCAGAATGCCAATCGATGTCTTGCATAAGCATTTTATCCCTGGCAATATTTTCTTTTCTCTTCAAACGAGCACCCCAGCGAGTTCTATCATTCTTCATGTTTATTACCTCATAGTTTTCGAATAAGCTCTCTCTTTTTCTATTTTTCAGTGCATATCTCTAAGTCCAAAAATTTAGGATCCATGACTTCTTTTGGGTAAAGAGACCCCTTACCAGCACCCCGGTTGGCGAATTCAAGCATTAAGCGGATACAATCCCCGCTCAATTGGTAGACGACTCGCGAGAATTTCGCATGAGCAAGAATTTCATAAAACAAGGGAAGATCAGGGTCATAGAGAGGAATGGGAAGGCCAGCGAGAATCTGACCTAGCGAAATTATGATTTCCTGATCATCACAATGATGATCAACAAACAGTTTGGCAGAAAGAATGGATTTATATTCTTGATTGGGAATGGTGGATAATATTAAACCTTTCTCTTCAAAATCTTTCTGAACATTTTCCAGAAGACTTTCATATTTGCGACCAACTGGAGCCATTTTTAGTATGGGAATGAAGAGAAGATTGAAGATCAAAAGAAATAAAAAGAAGAAGATTTACAGTAGCATAAGAGGAAGTTACGGAGAGAGATTAAAGAAAAATTGCAGAAAAAAGCAAGAAGGAAAGTAAAAAAGAAGAAGAGGGGAGTAAGAAAAGTATATACAGAGAGAAGGTTTCTCGAAAAGGCAAACACATTTAATGCGAAGAGTAGACATGAACGGTTGACAAAAAGCAGTTGAAAAAGACGTGTCAAGAAATAGATGGAGGAAGAGATATGTGTAATAAATTCTGCGTAAAAGTACAGAATCATGTCAATACAGAAAAATATGAAAAAATGAACAGTTGCGGCATTTGGAAAAGTACTAATTCTCATGACATTCTCTCCTTCGCAGAGAAGACATGAGAAGAGGCAAGATGTAGGATCAGAATATCGCAACACCAAGACCCTTGCGAAATCCATAAACGACACACTCCGAAGATATCGCAGATAAGTAATATAAATGACACAACGGATGACGACAAATGAACACGAGAAAGATGTGAAGACCTAGCGAGATTTAGGAGTGTTGCGAGATTTAACATTTGTACACTCGCGAGAATGTCGCAAGTCAGATCCGAAAATAAAGGACAGCTTAGCTGTCATCCACTATGTAATGTCCTATATAAAGAGCCGAACAGGCTTAAGAGAGAGGAGATCTTTTTCGAGTGTTGGGCAATTTATTAAGAGAGAGAAAGTTTAGAGCGGTTGTAAATTCTTTAGCCTATTTCCTTTCGATCTTGTAACATTTGTGAGTTTAATCAATAAAGACTATAATTGTTCAACTTAAAATGACTTGATTGTGTGAATTCTTATGAGGGGTGTAGTGTGGGATTTCCTGCTACTACACCCCTGTAGCTAATGTTCATAGAATTGAGTCCCAACTTTGAGGGAAATGCGAAAATTGCATCATTGGCTAGGAGAGTAGAAGCGCTAGAGCTGCAGAAGAATGTGAAACCTACTGCAACTATTCTCCGTGACCAAGTCGAAATTTCTATTTATGCTGCATGTAATAGTTCTGACCATCTAGTGGATAGTTGTCCAGAAATACTGGCATTTCAGGAGTCTAGACTTGAACAGGCCAATGCTTTGTATCACAAGCAATAGAATAATCCTTATTCTCAGACTTACAACCCAGGGTGGAGAAACCACCCTAACTTCTCATGGTCTAAAGGACCTGTCCAAGGGGGTGTATCAGGAAATACACAAGGATTTTTGTATCCTAGAAACCCCCAGGCTCAGTTATACTCACACTACCCTGCTGAGAAAAAGCCTAGCTTTGAAGATAGTGTGGGTCTGTTGACCCAAAATCTTTTGCATCTTCAAAAGACCACAGACCAACGATTCACAAGTCTAGAGCTTAAAATTGGTCAAATTTGCGATGCACTTAATGAGAGGGAATTGGGGAAACTCCCAAGTCAGCCTCAACAAAATCCTAAGAGTGCATTCTAGGCAGGTACATCAGCTTGCAATGAGTCTTCGCATGATCAAGTTAATTCTGTCACTACTCTTCGTAGTGGTAAAGTTGTTGATAACAACGTAGGCATACCACAAACAAGTGAGTCTAAGTCAGACTCATCATTGCATACTACGCCACAGAAAATATCCATTGTAGAAAATGAATTTGAGCATGTTTGTAAATCTAAAAGTTCTACCGATGTTAATTTTTCTTTGCCATCTAATGTTCCCATTGCTCCATTTCCTCAAAGGTTGGTGCAATAGAAGAAAGACACCCACTACAATGAGATGTTAGAGATGTTCAAACGAGTCAACATCAACATCCCATTTCTTGAGGCAATTAAGCAAATCCCTGCATATGCTAAATTCCTCAAGGATTTGTGTACAAAAGCGCAAGCTTAATGTGCATAAACGTGTCTTTCTAGGTGAGCAGGTGAGTTCCATCATTCAAAATAAGACTCCACCTAAGTTTAGAGACCCAGGTTGACAACAATCACTTGCACTATAGGCGACCATACTGTCGATAAGGCTTTACTAGACTTAGGAGCGAGTGTGAACCTACTGCCATATTCGGTATATGTACAGTTAGGTGTTGGAGAGTTAAAACCAACACCTATAACTCTGCAATTGGCGGACAGCTGCGTCAAAGTTCCTCGTGGTGTGGTAGAAGATGTTTTTATTAAGGTTGACAAGTTCTATTTTCCTGTAAACTTCATTGTATTAGATACTCAACCTGTGCAAAACCCTGACTGTCACATTCCCGTCATTTTAGGACGTCACTTATTGGCGACGTCCAATAAAATTATTAATTGTCGTAATGGAGTGTTGAAACTGTCATTTGGTAACATGACTGTGGAATTGAATGTGTTTAATGTTAGTCAACAGCCTATGGATCTTGATGATAATGATGTGCATGAAATTAATATGATTGAAAGCTTGATTCAAGACTCATTTCCTAACAATTTATCAGTTGATCCTTTGCAAGCATGTTTGGAAAATTTTAACTTGGATCTGTATGATGCTGATTACATTAGTGAAGTCCACTCTTTGCTCAAATCTGTGCCTCATATGGACGTCACTAAATGGAAGACTAAAGTAGAACCACTCCCAATGTCTGATTCCAAGTCTGTTCCATCCCTTGTTGAACCACCTAAGCTTGAATTGAAAACAATGCCTGATACTTTGAAATATGCATTCTTAGGCTCGTCTGATACTTTGCCTGTTATCATTTCATCTTGTTTAAACATAGAACAGGAAAGTAAGCTTTTAGAAGTACTTAAGGAGCACAAAGAGTCCTTAGGATGGACCATCTCAGATCTTAAAGGCATATGTCCCAATGTTTGCATGAATCATATAAATCTTGAAGAAAATGATAAACCATCTAGGGAAATGCAAAGGAGACTTAATCCTAACATGAGAGATGTTGTTAAGGGTGAGATCTTAAAACTACTTGATGTGGGTATCATTTACCCGATATCAGACAGCAAATGGGTTAGTCCCATTCAAGTCGTGCCCAAAAAGTCGGGCATTACGGTAGTTCAAAATGAAAAGAATGAATTAGTCCCTACTCGTGCAACCACAGGGTGGCGAGTTTGCATTGACTATAGGAAGTTGAAAACAGTAACAAGGAAAGACCACTTCCCTCTTCCATTCATAGACCAAATGCTATAACGATTGTCTAAACATAGTCATTACTGTTTTTTAGATGGCTTTTCTGGTTACAACCAGATTCATATTGCACATGAAGAACAGGAAAAGACTAAATTCACATATCCTTTTGGAACATTTGCTTATCGTCGTATGCCATTTTGGTTGTGTAATGCACCCGCCACATTTCAACGTTGTATGATGAGCATTTTTTCTGACATGATAGATAATTTTCTTGAGATCTTTATGGATGATTTCTCTGTGTTTGGATCTTCTTTTGATGAATGTTTGAACCATCTCACTCTTGTGCTGATTAGATGTAAAGAAAAAAATCTGGTTTTGAATTGGGAAAAGTGTCAATTTATGGTGAACTCAGGCATAGTTCTAGGACATATCATCTCTGAAAAAGGCATTGAAGTAGATAAAGCTAAAGTTGACCTCATTCAACACTTTCCACAACCTCGCTCTGTGAGGGAGGTTAGATCATTTTTAGGTCATGCTGGTTTTTACTTGCGATTCATTAAGGACTTTAGTAAAATTTCCAGACCCCTATGTAATCTACTTGGTAAAGATGTTGCTTTGGTATTTGATGATGCTTGTGTGCGAGCATGGGAAGAACTTAAAACTCTTCTTACTTCAGCCCCTATAGTCAGACCACCTGAATGGAAATTGCCATTTGAAATCATGTGTGATGCTTCCGATTTTGCTGTTGGTGCTGTTTTAGGACAGCACGTCGATAGACTTCCATATGTGATATACTATGCTAGCAAGACTCTTAATGATGCTCAACTTAACTATTCAACTACTGAGAAAGAGTTTCTTGTTGTTATTTTTGAATTGGACAAGTTTAGGTCATACTTGATAGGGTCTACTTTACTACCTAATTAACAAGTAATATAGGGTAGTCAAGGTCGATCCCACGAGGAGCACGAGATTCTAGTTGTAAAAATTGTCCGCGAAAGGGGTGTAAAAAGCAAAAGAAAATAAACAAAGCAATTAAAAGATAAAGTTGAAAGCAATAAGAGAGACAAGATCAAGGAATCCTTCTTCGTTACGAAACAATGAATCAAGTTATGTTTCTCATCCACATGTTATTAGTCACAGATTATCACCAACCTAGGATAGCAGTCCGCTTAGCTAGCCCCAAAATCCCTAATTTCACCGAGTAACAGTCCGCTTAGTTATCGGATTCTATTCAAAAGAACCACCAGGGTTCGCTTACAAGATGTAATTCCCTGAATGCATTAAGATCTATGAATTTAGGTTTAGTACTAGTAGTTAAACTCGGTTCGCTTGGTTCACTTTCTAGCGTTGTTTCTACACACAATTGCTCCACGGAATCCCTCCGCAAGGTCTCGTGTTTGCTACTTATGTAAAGAGTCAAGAAACGATTACTTATCTCCTAACTTTCACTAGCATTAGATTAAACTAACAAATCAATTTAGCATGCATTCTAAACAATCTATCAATCAATCATGAATGTCATTAAGATCATTCCTATTAGTAAAAACAAACGATAATCATGTGAAAAACTCAAGATAGAATTGAAACAAAAACTCAAATCATATTAAGAACTAGGAATTCATCCTCTATCAATAAAATTAGCTACTCATGTTAAAGAGTTCACACAAAGAATAAGAAAAGAAAAGAATTGTGTGTGTAGAGATGTGTAAAACTTCTCTATTTATAGGCTTCAATATTCTCCAACTCTTCCAAGGATTAGAATCCTTTTCCTTTAGCCATTCAATTTCCCAATTCAAGTCTTTCTCTTCTTCCATCTTCTCTTTCCAAGTTTGAGTCCAATTCTCCATCCAATTCCTAGACCAAGTCTTCACACCCATGAGAGAAGTCCATAGAAAATTACTGAATTTTTGCTCGTAGAAGCGGGATTGTGGCCGAATCCGACCTAAAACCTCACCGCCGCCACCCGAAAATTCTTTGTCCGTCGAGAGATATTCGACGGAATATTCCGTCGATCCTCAGTTAGGACTAACGGTCAAAAGTCAAACCGTTAGTCAACGATCCAACTCGGGTCAAGCTAGGAGTCAAGGCGATTCAATGATCCAACTCGGTCTTGCACGAGCCATTTCAACCTTGCACGGGCAGGATCTTTGTGATGCACAATGATTGTGCTTCAGCCATGATAATACTGTGTACAACTCATTTCAATCCACAGCGATTCATCTCGGTCCAATGCACTAACACTGCTATGCCATTTCTTCCCTTCTCTCGACCTTTGAGACTCAATACCAATTGCGGCATCTTTCTTTCGGCTCCTGGCAAGCACAACCAACACAATCTCTCGTTCACCCCAGTGCCTTAATACCACCAACAACCTCACTCTTCATTCGCAGACACCGCACAAGCAACAACGGCATCGGCCTCTGCTACTCGACACCATCCTCAGCAAGCACCCCCGCATTGCCATCAACATTATATCCTTCTTTGCCATTCAATACGGCATCAACTATGGCTCGAAATGTACGAGTTGCACTCCCACTCGAGAGCCACGAGCTGCAAGTTCTGTCTCCATGCAACCACCAAATCTCATCTTCAGCTGCCTCAACACCATCCACCAGCACACCCATTAACACACACCCAAGCCAACACTGCAATTTCAGCTCTGCTGTATCACCAACTCCTTGTTTGCTTCATTATCACCACATCCTCAAGTCACTCTTGCCAAGCTCTCGACGCCACCCGACCCTCACCTCAATCACCACCGGATCAAAGCCTAGACCTGCACTTTGCAAACTCACCCATTACAATGACCACCATCTTCGATTATTCTTGGTCGACCTCGAGCATAACAAAGAAACCCTTGAATCAAACCCATCTTCTCATTATTGCTTCTCATCCCATCAATAGCCACCATCACCGCCAACACAAACCGGATCCAAAGCTCATTTGGTTCTTCTTCTAATTCAACCATAGGAATTCTCGATTCGAACCCATCTTCCTCCATCGATTTCTCGACCAACACGCAGACATCACACCTGTTCTATCGGTTTTGCGGACCCACTCATAAATCCTTCCTCCGATTTCAACTCGATTTAAAACCCATCTTCATCACGGTGTCGTTCTTCTTAAATCTCTCGATTTCTCCTTCGAATCTCCTCGATTCATCTTCTCCCCCGAGCTCACAAATGTGAAGTTCTTCCATCGCCTCCGGATCGAACTCGTCTTCGATTTCCTCGACTAACAAAGAGCCATGGCTGTGTTTTTTCTAACTCTCGGGTGAACTAGTGAAGAATGATTGAAGAGAAATAACTCTTTCTCGATTTAGGTTTAAGTTAAATGGGCGGGTATGGATCCGGGTACGGGTACGGGTATGGGTCTGACGGGTTTAGGGTGTGGGTGGATTCAGACACCCACCATTAGTACACCCAAAATGTGCTATTTTCACTCCCTTCTTTTGGATAAGAGACGCCTCTTTGACCTCCCCTTAACCTTGGCTGGGCTCCATATAGTATTCCCTCCTTCGTGAAATGACAATTTTACCCTTTTGCTAAAATATGGTGATTTCTTCTCCTTTTCCTCCGTGCGACTCCAAAGTAACTATAAAACTCAAAACAAGCGTAAAATACATAATTTACAAGAAAAATAGCAAAGAAAGCATAAACTACTAGATAGTAAATTAGGTGTATTCTACACCTATCAGGGTCTAAGGTCATCATAGACACTGATCATGCTGCTTTAAAATTTCTTCTTTCTAAGAAGGATGTTAAAGCTCGTCTTATCCGATGGATACTCTTATTGTAGAAATTTAATCTCGAAATTCGAGATGAGAAAGGTTCTGAAATTGTGGTTGTTGATCACTTGTCTAGGTTAAATATTGAGTTTATTGATGAGTCTGTGCTGATTAGATAATCATTCCCTGATGAACAATTGATGCTTGTGTCTGAAATGCCTTGGTTTGTTGATATTGTTAACTACCTTGCTACAGGTAGAATGCCTTTGCATTGGTCTAGACAAGACCGTTCTAAGTTATTGGCTGAAGTTAAACACTTCTTTTGGGATGACCCATACTGTTTAAATCTTGCCGGACCAAATCATTAGGAGATGTGTCCCTAACGGTGAACGAAAGATGTGATATCTTTAACTGTCACCAAGCATGTGGAGGCCATTTCGGTTCAAGAAAGCTAGCACCCAAAAGCTTGCGGTGTGGGTTTTATTGGCCATCATTGTTTAAACACTGTCATGATCATTGTATTGCTTGTGAACGCTGTCAGAAACTAGGAAGTATCACAAAGCTAAACATGATGACATTACACCCTATCTTGATTGTTGAACTGTTTGATGTGTGGGGAATTGACTTCATGGGACCATTTCCTAATTATGAAGGTAAATTGTACATCCTTGTCGCTGTTGATTATGTTTCTAAGTGGGTAGAAGCAATTTCAACCAAAACAAATAACCACAAGGTGGTACCTTCTTTCTTAAAAGAAAGCATATTTTCTCGTTTTGGCACCCCTAGAGCTATAATCAGTGACAGTGGTTCACATTTCTGCAATAAGTCTTTTGAGTCTTTAGTACGCAAGTATGGCATAACACATAAGGTCGCAACTCCATACCATCCACAGACCAGCGGCCAAGTAGAGGTTTCTAATAGGGAGATTAAGCATATTCTTGAAAATACGGTTACCCGTCTAGAAAAGATTGGTCATTACGTTTGAATGATGCTTTATGGGCCTATAGAACAACATATAAAACCCTTATTGGCATGTACCCTTACCGACTTGTGTATGGAAAACCTTGTCATTTACCTGTTGAGTTAGAACATCGAGCTTATTGGGCTATCAAGAAACTTAACTTTTCTCTTGATAAAGCAGGTACTCAACGGAAACTTCAACTCAACGAGTTGGAAGAGCTGAGAAATGATGCTTATGATAGTGCTAAGCTGTACAAGAACAAAACAAAAGTATTCCATGACAAGCGCATTTTGTGCAGGTCATTCATACCTGGATAAAAAGTTTTGTTGTACAACTCTCGTTTGCATCTTTTTCCAGGTAAATTGCGTTCTAGATGGACAGGACCATTCTTGGTGCGCACAATATACCCTCATGGAGCTGTAGAACTCGAAGATGTAGCAAATAAGAACGTCTTCAAAGTCAATTGGTAGAGATTAAATCCGTTCCTTGAACCAATCCCACCTGAAATTGATTCAACCGATCTGGAAGATCCCATTTATGTGGACTGAACTGGTTCACCCTTGTACATAAATCAGGTTAAGGATTCCATTTTCTTTCTCTATTTGTTTCTTTCTTTTGATTTCAATTATATAATCTTGTTCTCTGCATTGTAAAGTTCTGTTGCATGCTAACTAGATATCTATCTTATCATTTCCACCTTGATGTTTGCTTTCCAAGCACTCATCCAGTTCTGTTTGGGCAACACTCTTCATATCTGGTAAACTCTCTCATTATCTCTACTCTACATGGTCTTCCTGGTATGATTGCAACTTTTTGGTACTCTTTAAACATTGAGGACACTGTTTAGTTTAGGTTTGGGGGTGTAGGTAAACCACAGGAACTTTGTAGTAAGCATGTTAGAACTTTTAAATATCTGGGGAAAAAAAATAGAGCTCAGTTACCTTGATTTGTGATACTTGTACATGTATGATATCTTAGGATTCTTAGTCTAGATGATGAGGCACCCCTGATTCTAGCACAATTCACATGTGATATAGAAAACTTGCACATGCACGATCTACCGAGCGTGTATAACGTCGGTTTTTTATAGGTTAAGTAGGCTGCCAATCATCTAGAATACTGAATGAGACTTGACTAGCTTGTTCTTTGGTTGGCTGGGATAGAAGTTGGAGGATACATTAAGAAAAGTGT